>OX421505.1:12990782-13425782 GCA_949126835.1 Anisus vortex
CAATAAATGAAAAGGGATTTAGATCTAAATACATAGACTACTTTTTGTGTTTGGAAAACGATCTTTTCTTCACTGATGAATATTGTACTAAGATTTGATTTGTGGATGCTAGCCTCCATCCCTAAAAAGATACAGCTGCTGCAATTAAATGAATGTGAATGTAGATTTAAAAAAATGACAACCACATAAGAAACACAACAACAACAAAAAGCATCAACAAGACATATAAAAAACAACACCAACAAAAAAAAAAGTCTCAAAAACCAATTATTATAATTTAAATTTATTAAATTTTCGGGAAGAATAATTTTGTTTCAAATATATATTAAATAAAGTGTTTATTTACAAATTTTTATTTTTGTTTTTATTTTTGTTTATGCAACCATTGTGTTAAGTTTTAATATGAGAATACAAGAAAAATATGATTAAGTAGGATTGTAAGTGAGGGAAGATAATAAAAACCTTCAGTTTCTATTTGTTTCTTAATCTTGTAGTTCGACACAGAATATGGTGGGGCTTCTGAAACTCAATTTTATTTGCCACACGCTAACGCATGTCTTGTCTTTAGTAAAGTGTCGGACCAAATTGATCCATAGGTCCGGCGAAGCAGGGTTCGCCAGTTTCAGTGGCCACGGCATACTAGCATACTTTAGCCCAACCAATGTTAGGCACTCATCAGAGTTATTTAGACTCAGGGACACCCTCGAATCCAGGGGGAAAAAAAATCCTAGCCTTCACCAGGATTGGAACCCAGGACCTTCAGTCACATAGAGTCATATTAAGATCGATCCACAATGATACAAAGTAACTTTTATTGCTGAAGTTTTATACATATCTTATTTCTCATTTTATACACATTTTAGGAACATTATGGGGACATTTTAACCCTTCCTGTACCGACCTACTTTCTATCTATGCTATCTTCAGTCTCGCTACATACGCGCCCGGGACTGTAAGGGTTAATATTGCAATTTTATTATTACTTTCAATGAACAGGGTTATGGTATTCCCCTTTCCCTCACCGGCAACATTATATACCGGTACATTGGAAAAGTAAGATTTCTATAAATGAAATAGATCTCAGGGGGTACTTTTTCTTTTTCTTTACTTTACCCCGTTCAGATCACGTTGACCCATAGGGATAGTTAAACAGTCTTCATGGCATACAAGAGGATTGCGAGGCCTGCACATTGCCTAACCGAATTAACTTTTTTTTTCCCTCAGCTAATGTCAATGTAGTCTTCGCGGCCACGACAAGCTAGTGTATTATGTGGCAAGCATACTGTATAAAACATGTAGATCCGTATTCTACTTATAAATTATATCATTGTTTAAAAAAAATCAAAATAACTTGTAGATAGAAATTAGCTTAGTTCGTTATACAATTGTATTAGGCTTATAGAAAATCTTTGAACAATAAATTGAAAGTTGTTCTGTTTACACAAGTTTTAAAGATTATGTTGTGCAATGTTGTCATCTTAATTTTAAGGTTGATTGATAAAAAAAAAAGGATTAATAGATTGATATTATCGGAAGAAATAGAAAGAGATAAAAAAAAAATTTGATGCGTGTTTGGAAGGGATAAAAAAGATAGTTTAGATTTATAAACAGATTCACACAAATACAATTGCATTGTTAGATAATAGATTATATAATAGACTAGACTCGGAACACGGATAAACGTAGGACGCAAGAATCTTCTTTATAAAAGGAGCGTCTGTAATATATAAGATAAGATAGATTAGAGATGATATCTTTAAAGTTTGCAATAAAGAAAAACACTACAATTGTATGTGTATTTAGCTGGAAAAAAATAGATAGTTTTGAATTAGTATATAAAGTAAACAAAATATTTTTTTCTATTGAACAAGTAGGCTAGTTAGAAAAATATTAAGAAATAAACAGATTTACCTGAAATATATATTTTGTTTCGTTAGATTCGTAAATATAGATCTATATGTAGTTATAAGGGCAGATGAACTTATAAATACATTGCAGTTATTTATCTAGATGTAGACAGTAGGAAGACAGACATAATATTGAAAGATAGAAAGACAGCTTGAAGATAGAATTAAAATTGATAAAAAGCAAACACATCTAAGACTAAAACAAACCTATGAAAAGAAAACAGACATCGCAGTTTAAAAAAAAAAGAATAAAAAAATTATAAGTTCAGTGCATTATGCAATAGTCCTTTATTTCCTTCCTTCCACCTGACGGTAGGGTCACTTGGTATTTTTCTTTTAATTTAATCCTTGGCGGCATGTACATGCTTGACCTCTCTAGCCAGCTGGCACAAGGCGCACAATGGACACCAGAAGGACACGCAGCAGTCTTTCATCATGGTACCCTGGGGTTCGGAAATAGAATGTGTAGGAATTACTTCACTGATCTAAAAAAAAGAATGAATTGGGCCCGGAAACTATATTCGTGAAGTCAAAATTAATAGGTTGTCACTTGAATTTCACTTATCTATAAAATTATATTTCCTAAACACTGACCTGTAAATACATTATAAGTAACTTATGTTATCTTTTTTATCATTTAGATTTGTTTTAATTATAGGTGGTTTATTCCTATAACTTGCTTATATATAGATAGGTGAATAGTGTAATGAATTCTAGCCTCAAATTGCGCAAACGACTTGATAATGGAGTCACTACCATTCTTTTTATAAATCAGTTAATTACACACAAATACACAGACATAAATATATATACATATATATATATATATATAATAGTTCAAAGGAATAAATAATACACAACACTGAGCCTATAATTACATCAGTAATCAGTTTTATTATGCGCTTATAAATTTGGGTTGGTACAGTTAGTGAAAAAAAAAACAGGACATATAATTAAAATCTCATTCTACTGGGTGTTAGTGGGTTTAAATGATAAAAAAATAAATAAATCAAAATTAGATAATTATATTTGTTTTTCAAATAAGTTTTTGTTTGGGTACTAGTTGTATTTTTTTTTTAAAGGGTTGAATTTTAGATAATGGGCCGTATTGCTGCTGAGAGTTAACACCCTTGCCCCTTATACAAGTCAATCTTTTATGACTGACTTGTAAATTACAAGTCAGTCATAAAAGATTGACTTGTAAAAGGGGCAAGGGTGTTAACTCTCAGCAGCAATACGGCCCATTGGTTATGGTTTTATGTTTTTTTTTTTTTATAATAAGGCGTAAATTGGGTTATGACTTTAAAAAAAATGGGCTGTAATATTGGGAATATGGAATTTAAAAAAAAGTCCCAACCTTGTAAATTATTATTATTTTCAAAATATCCTAAAATATGTGAATTAGTCTATTTTTTAAATATATATTCTTAGATTTTTTTTCAAATATATAGACTTTACTATTTGGTATTAGTTAATTATTTGTTTTGTATTATGCCGCTAATGAATTAAAATACAAACATAAACACAAGCACATACACAAAGACAAACACATTACTTGTATATTTTCTTTTGTCCTAATTTTGGTCCTCAGTGCGATTAGCCAGCCAGAAACACACATAGGGACACAACAGGACTCGTCCATTTTTCTCGACAAATCGCAGGCGTAGCAAGGAAAGCAGAAGAATGTACAGCAGCCTTGGATAACAGAGCATTAGAATTTATCTATGTACCTATGTATCTATCTATCTATCTATCACTCTATCTATCTATATATCTATTCATCTTATTTATAAATCGATCTGTCTGTAAGTCTATATGTCGATATATCTGACTATGTTTCTGTCGTTCTATCTTTTAACGTGCTCATTATATTTTTATTTTGGCACGCTATGACTTTTTCTGAAATAATTTTTAATCACGCATTACACTTGTACCAACATTTGTTATACACTATTAGAGTAAATATATCATTTCAAAATTGTGTGAAACAAATATATATATTGCCTATATATATATATATATATAATTATATAATTATATAATAATAATAATAAATATATTTAAAATGTAACCAGTTGTAAGTAATGAGATTTATTTTACATCTTTTATAGGTAAGTGAAGTTGACAAGTCGGCCATTTAAAATGGCTTCACGAAAAGTCAAAGATCCTCCCAGCATAGGTAAATATAGATCAGAGCGTTACACTTACCAATGTGGACGTCATCGCAGATTGAGCACAGGCCTGTTTTCCATTCTCGCGGACCAGGAGGAGCCGGCGGCGGCTCGGGCATGGGCTGGGTTACGATGACATTGGTCACCGAGTGCGTCATCGGCGAGTCCAACTTGACAGTCTGGTCCGCCGCGCTGCTATAGTTGGGGTGGGATATGGCGTTCAGGGGCAGGTGATAGCCAAGGGATGAGTGGTTGAACTTTGGCGGTGGGGCGTTGGTCTGAATGTTGACGCTGATGTTGTTGATGGGCACCCCGGCGGTGAAGGTATCTGTCCTGCTGAGGTTTCTAGCGATGCTTCGCTCTAGGCTCTTGGAGACCTCGTTGTCAGCTTCCAATTTCGGTACCGGCTGAAATGACCAAAAAAAAGTTACAGATAATGTTGTCGCCAAATCTTGTGAGCGGGTGGACAGCCCCTGTTGCGCGTCCGAGGATAATTGCAGTGCCGAGAGTCTCCGAGACTCGGTGGGAAGGAAGCATCGAAAACATCAGCCCGTTTTCAAACCCGTTTTAGTGCCTGGATGCCGAGACCTATATAGTCTGGGATTTGTGCTACCGGGCAACAGTGCAAGTATACGATCGAGCCACCACGTTAATGATCCAATGCAATTCCGCAGGTAGGGAGAAGAACTGTAGAGTAGGTGCCTATGTACGCACTAACGGCGTGCCGACGAGTGGCTAGTCTTGGACAGGATCTTGGAGTGCCCCCCATGTGAACCACCCCTTTACATTGTTACGCTCTGGACGTAAGAGCCGGAAGGCTCGTCCGGTATTATAATGAGCAATGGCGGGATCGCAATTGTAACATGATATAGGTAACACCTTGGCCGGATTCGCACCCTTGGAGGCCCTAAGCAATAACATTATTTAGGTTCCACTCTTTATATAGGAATTGTTAAATTCCTGCAATGGAAAATTTCCGTGGTGCAACTCTTTCTTTGATGCCCCGTGCACGTGTTTCTTTTGCTAATTGGTTAATTGAAACTTAGGTAACACCTGTACTACTTATAGTTCAACACTTATATTGACCAGGGAAAGTGAAATCATGGGAACAAGGTGGCAGCTCGCTCAGCTGACGTACCTAACGTCCTGGGTTCGAATCCGGATGAAGGCTAGGATGTGTTCATGGGTCTGGGGGATGACCCTGAGTCGACCCAGCTCATATATGTACCTGACATTAATTGGGGTAAAGTTAAGGCGGCTGGACATTGTTGTCACGATTCTGGACTCAAATCTTGACTTATTAGCACATGTAGATAGTTAGTAGCGTAGAAGTAAGATCATAGATAGTTAGGATAGGAAGTAGAAAAGTAGTCTGTCGTCATTATCTCTCTCTAATTCTCACGCAACTGTATATCTCTAGCCACCACATCACACTTTCCTTAACCTTCACTTCTATTATATTAATTCCCCCGACTCAGAGTTTACTAATTAATACGGCCGAAATCGGTACCAATCTTGGTTGAATGGGTATGAATGTGTTAGTTAATGAAGTTACAATGTATATATTTTATCATGTGTTATATTAATGTATTTATATCATGTCTTAATGTATTAATTCATCATGTGGCTATTTAATGTAAATGTTGTATGTAGGCATTACGTCAGTTGACCCAAATACTCGACCCCTCGCATCAACCCACCCCGCTTGCCCCTCCCGCGCTCTATCCCCCCCACTTATCTCCCCTTCACCCACCCAACTCACGAGCGAGCAGCGGCTTATTAGTTATTCCTTTTGTCCCGCTGGTTCCAGGGAATGGACCAGCGGAAGTTTTCGCACATATGTAACATCCCTCACGGAAGACTTGACCACAGAACCACTTGACATAGTGACGTCAACCCTCCGTAAGAAAGATGAATCATTCTTCTCTCCCTTGTTCCCCCGTACACTTCGACCCCCCCCCCCTCTACACACCCACCACCCGCGGTTTGGCGGTATAATTCTTTCACCTACCCCCACCCCATTTTCCCTCCAATAAGTTATTTCTCTTTGCAAATCTATGTTAGAACTGACCAATGAGAATCACATGTAATTAAATGTAATTAAAGGGTTAACCAACCAAATTGAGCGCGACCACCTGACTCAAGACTCGAGGACGCTATCTCCAAAACTTAGTTTTTAATTTTGAGATGGCGCTTGGCTGATACGCTGTACATTTTCGTCTTGGATATTAGAACCCTTCAGCCCAAATAATACTTGTATATCTCGCCTCATATAGTATATCACCCCGCATGTTTAGATACAGATGTTCAGCCAGTAATAAAGGTTTCACAGTGCAGTTACCTACCTTAATGTTAGGATACATGACATTACCATGCATTTGGCGCCAATTTATATGTATATTTCACCATTGGATCATTGAACCGATAATAAACGCCATAACTGTAACCAGAGACTTGCTTGCTTACCAATTATAACTGTCTGTTGTGTGTGCATTTTACACCATTTAACGAGCCGGAGAGAACAAATAAATATTCCAGGCCAACTACAGCATCGGCGTAACATACGCCTACGACAACTAGCCATAACAACTCCAATCCCCAGTCACGTCCATGACAATTGTGGCCACAAAAACTGGTGAATGCTGCCTCACCGGCCCCATTGATCAATTTGGTAATACGGAATACTTTTTATTAGGCCAAGAGTGAACAGCTTTTTTTGTGTGCGCGTACTAAAACTTGAAAAAAAAATTCACTAAAATCATCTCGCGTGCCAATCAATTGTTTTTCAATAAAATATTCTTAAGAACTAAAATGGCGAAAATTCCCTCGAGCGGTAAAAAAAAACACATTATATTATTATAACAACGAAAAATATATTTATAAGCTTACATCTTGAAATCAACATGGAAATAACAACCAATCCTTCCCAATTTCAAAAAAAAAAAAAAGACAGAAGAAAGCTAGCAAAAATTGGTTTTGGTTAGAGTTGGGTCACTTTCTAAATAATTGTGTCAATCAAAATGATGCCGCCCACCAGATAACGTAACAGCTTTGAAATATTGGCAGTAGGTCTTCTGCTTCTGCACTACAGAGATTTTACATCGGGTTACTGTTTTGACCGTCACAAATAATATAGGGCTACGGGAACTGCTAATTTCATAAGGAATCAGGCTACTCCAATAACTAGACATAAGAAAGTTCATCTCCAAAAAAAAAGGATTAACAAGCAAATAGGCCTAGAGATGAGAAAAAATGTATATGGTTGCAAATGATTTTTAGAAACAAAGAACAATGTTATGGATTTGCATTCCAATTCATCTATAATCTATAATCTATAGCTTGTTTTCTGCATTTCTCTCTGGTACCGCTAGCTGTAAGTACTTTTTTTCATTTTTTTTTCCAGGACGTACAAAACTAACACATTTCTTTCTTTTAAAACGAGAAACGAACCCAATGTGTGCTTTCTGCAATGTACACTTAACAGTTTCTAATATTTTGTAGGAATGTAAAACATTCAGTAAAATTCGACGTAGATACTAGGCCCTATTACTGTAGAACTCTTTATGAACTTTTCAGCAAAATCAAACCAAAATATATATTAAACTATATTACAGACATCCAACTATACTACACAATTTAAAGATATAAGAACAATAAAATGGATACAAGAAAAACATGACAACAACGTTATCAAAAAGGCCTTATAGAACCTTCGATGTTGATGGGCCGCAAATACAACAATTCAATTCAATTTTAAGGTTACAAATTACTAATTACATATTCATATAGCGCTATTCATTACCAGACTAAATGACTCAAATATGATGATTATATGGCTAAATAATTTCATCAAATGAAATAAAGTAAGTCCCCATTGGTCGGCCTTAAATCAGTTTATTTTCATGTAGGCCATAGGTTCTCAACCTTTTTCGGCTCACCGCCCCCCTTTTACAATATTTTTCCGCTCACCGCCCCCCCCCCCCCTCTTTCTTTTAGCCCCCCCCCCCCTTCCGCCCATCTGGACTATAGTTTCCGCAATTTTTTTAGGCGGACTAGACTTTTTGTGTGAAAAACTGAAAAGGAAACATATTGTTAGAATTAATAGATAAAAAAATTGCCTTAACAAAAGGTTTAAATAAATCAATATTAATGCGAATCGTTTGCCTGGTGTGTTGTTGGCAATTTGTCTATTTTTGTTTTAATTTTGGTTGCAAAAGCCTTAAGTTTAACAATCAGTAATATTTGTTATATTACAAAACAGAACTTGTTCGGCATCACTATTGAATCAAATGTGGAAATATTTTTTAGTTAAAGGGAGATAATTAGCCCGTTTTAATTGAGCTAATATTTCAGTTTTTTTTTTCTTTAATAAAAAATAAATGGCTTACAATTTATAACTTTGAAATGATCAAACTGTAAAAAATATTTGAAAAATATATAAATATTATATGACTGAAGAATTTATATGTATACTTTCTAACATTACAATAACTACCCAGTTTGTATGATTAGAACTTATCTATGACGCTCAACAATATTGCAAGGTTCACCAAAAAAATTAAAACACATTAAGGACATCTCGGTTAAACTGAGATCAAAATATCATTAATATTAGCATATGTTAGGGCGACAGTGATTGATAAGCAAGGTTGACAGTCCGGTGAACCAACCACAGGACCAACCGGCCGCACACAAATGGCCAAATACTGACCCCTAATTCATCGAAAAGTCACTGCGATTCCTATTTCTTATTAATATAATAATATGTAGGCAAACTGTTGGGGGATATCAGTTATTTAGCAGCACAAAAACGAATCGATTCAAATAGCTGAGGTGTTAAAATATGTCAGGTACGTTTGTACCGCCCACTTGCCCTTCACCGCCCCCCAATCGCCCCCGGGAATGTCAGCGCCCCCCTAAAGCTTCTCACCGCCCCCCGGGGAGGGGCGATATCGCCCCCGTTGAGAACCTATGATGTAGGCAATGCCTACAATTTACTTTATTTTACACTTTAGTCTTTACGTTAACTAAACTGTCAACTTTCTCTTCTTATCTTGTACAATTTTAATGGAACTTAATAAAAATAAGGAAGACAAAGCCTTAAAAGTAATACCTACTTTTCCTGAATTGTCGAGTAGGCCTATGCTGTTCACATTTTATGCAGACCTTTTCTTCAATGTTGCTTCCACTATTCATACATATACCATTACAATTCGTACTCTGTAATTCTGTAGGCCTATACTTCAATGTCGATAGTGTCGACTGTCGCTTCGAAAGTCATCACCCAATAGGCCTAAATCTCTCCATGATTAAACAATGCTTGGCTTTTAAAAACCATGTTCATGTGGATATGTTATAATCCCACCCATGTGCAGTGTTTAAGACATCTTTGCTGTTATAAAATGTCTCTAAATTCAATGTTTTTAATATACATTGATGCAGATAAAATAGAGGCGAAAGACGCCATTATTGTTATGTTTTGGGGGTATCACGTGACCAAGCTGCTATCGCTAAGGACTTGTGAATAAGGCCCATTAGTCTTCGAATGCGCTTTACATTTACGCTAAATTATTGAAATATATCAAATAAGTGTGTTCTTAGTTTTGCTTTTAAAATTGTCATTATTGTCCGCTTGTTTAATTGTGTTCGGATGTCTATTAATTAATTTCTACTTTCAAATTCATCTATTATGTTGTTTTTTAAAATCTGAGAATCACCTCTACATGTACATTGTATTCATATGAGACACACGCAAAAAGAGAGCTGCTATTGAGTAAAGAATGTTACATTGACAATAACAGGAGACAAATGGTGGCATGCCGTATTTGTCGCGCGATCCAGAGGCTGTCCATCCTTGGCTAAGGATATCTTTTTTTTTATTTTTTTTTTATTGTTTTTGATTTTGTAAATTTTTGTTTCAAAAAGCTGCATAGAATTATGAAAGTTCTCAAAACCAGTAAAATAATTACGGAATTATTACGGTATTAATTAGAAAGTTAAAGATTTTTAAATAGCATTTCTGCTAAGCTTGTGTTTTTTTTGTTTTGTTCAGAGCAATGAAAGTCCGTCGTCAGTTTATAACTCTTGCTTGTATGTTATAAAATATTATAAGTAGTAATGCACACTTTTGATCCTAGAGCTTTCGCAATCAAATTGCCCTTAACTTGTGGACTTCTTCCTCTGGTCTAACGGAATCTCCACAGTACACTTCTTCCTCAGGTCTAACGGGATATCCACAGTACACTTCTTCCTCAGGTCTAACGGGATCTCCACAGTACAATGAAGAAGAACGCTAAATAGGTCTATGAATCTAACTGCTGACTAGCACAATGACCAGCCGTTTTAATTATCCACCAACTACTGTCAGGTACCCATCAATGCTGGGTAGACTTATCTAATGATCTAACCTTACCGCGGTCTCAGGATCTGGGCCTTTCGTTTCGGGCTCTTCTTTTACGGCTTCCATGGATTAGATGAACCTAGACAAGATAAAATATGTCTAAAATCAGGCCTTATGCAGACAAACATTTACAGACTGGTACTCTAAGGGTGTTACTCTATCTGTAAGTCTGTTACTCTATTTGTAAGTATGTTAATCTATCTGTAAGTATGTTACTCTATCTGTAAGTCTGTTACTCGATCTGTAAGTCTGTTACTCTATCTGTAAGTCTGTTACTCTATCTGTAAGTCTGTTACTCTATCTGTAAGTCTGTTACTCGATCTGTAAGTCTGTTACTCTATCTGTAAGTCTGTTACTCTATCTGTAAGTCTGTTACTCTATCTGGAAATATGTTACTCTATTTGTAAGTCTGTTACTCTATTTGTAAGTATGTTAATCTATCTGTAAGTCTGTTACTCTATCTGTAAGTCTGTTACTCTATCTGTAAGTCTGTTACTCGATCTGTAAGTCTGTTACTCTATCTGTAAGTCTGTTACTCTATCTGTAAGTCTGTTACTCTATCTGGAAATATGTTACTCTATCTGTAAGTATGTTACTCTATCTGTAAGTCTTATACTCTATTACTAAATCTGTTACTCTATCTGTAAGTATGTTACTCTATCTGTAAGTCTTATACTCTATCACTAAATCTGTTACTCTATCTGTAAGTATGTTACTCTATCTGTAAGTCTTCTACTCTATCAGTAAATCTGTTACTCTATCTGTAAGTATGTTACTCTATCTGTAAGTCTTATACTCTATCTGTAAATCTGTTACTCTATCTGTAAGTATGTTACTCTATCTGTAAGTCTTCTACTCTATCAGTAAATCTGTTACTCTATCTGTAAGTATGTTACTCTATCTGTAAGTCTTCTACTCTATCAGTAAATCTGTTACTCTATCTGTAAGTCTTGAGCACAGGACCTTTAGTAAGTCTAGGCCTTTGTACCCCACTAAAAATATAAATTAAATTTAAATAACATTTCAAAATGGTAAATATCATGGTACTTATATGAAACAGTAGCAGTTAACTGTGAGAAATTATTTTTTTCTGATTTGGTCCTTGCATAAAGAAGGAACAAGAAAAAAAAAACAACAACAAAAAAAGACAACTTTAAAGCTCTTCAAATCTTTATGATTAATGTAATAAATTATTGCAACCAATTATCATAATATTAGAATCTAATGGTTTATTATAGCTACATAGATTTTTAATATCAGTTTATTTAGTGTTTCTCCGTTAATTAATTAAGATTTTCATGAACATATAGTATTATATGTAATCACAGGCATTTTCGGATTATTTATGTATAAATGTAGTCTATATCAGGGGTCGGCAACTTACGGCACGCGTGCCACGGGGAGCGATTTTCAATAGTACGCGGAAGATTACCAAAAAAAGGCATTTCAGGGACTTTTACAAAAAGTTGACTGCTAAAGCAGAATGAACTTTAGGCTTTTGGCACGCTGAAGGAATTAGAAATTCTACTTTGGCACACTGTTATCAATAGGATACCGACCGCTGATCTATATCACCTTTATGTTAATATATAGCATAATTGTATAAAGAACAACTATAGAACAGGCTGTTATAGACGAAACTTCTCCTACGATTTATACAATTACTTAAAGTAAAATGCATGATTATTGAAGTCATTCACTTTGACTCTAGGATTGTTCTCACTATAAGAACTGCCATTTCAGCAACCAGTGAATAACAACAGACGATAACCATCATTTATTGGTTGATCTAAGAACTCAGATGGTCGAGTCGTATACAATTTATGATTAGTAAAATGGGAAACGAATATCTGCAAATGAAATTACAAGAAGAACAATTTCGAAATACTAAAATTATAATCTCCTTACCTTAAAAGTATGGCCTCCAAACTCTAAAATAACTCTTCAAGAAGTACTAAATGTAGTTTATATAAATACTATAAATATATTTTCTAAGTTTTAAATTCCACCATAAGCACTAATGTTATGTATAAGCACTAAAATCATCGTCAAACATCAGTAGCATAATCGCCAAACACTAAAAGTATGATTTCTAAACACTAATAGCGTTAAAAATTCAAGCACTAAAACATTCACCGAAAAAAATGTCAAAAACACTACAAGTATTATCTCCAATCTCTAATTCTTGACCCTACCTTTCGATCATCCGAAAACGAATAATATTCCCGAAACGTTTAACAAAATAAAAGAATTTAATCTTCAGATGGTTGCCAAATTGGCTTACGTAAATACATATTTTGGTCTTTCTTTTGTCAGAAAACTTAAAAAAAATGTCCACTTTCAAAAAGATTATATTGGTGAAAAAAGGGAATTTTATATTTAGAATATGAGATTTTAGATCCCAATCCTCCCCTTAACAAAGGATGAGTCGATACATGCAGGGTTACGCCTCATATATTGATTCTACCAATCATTCACTCTTTGTGTGGCTGTTATTTAAATATGTTTTTTTTTTTGGGGGGGGGGGGGTCAAGTTTTTGTTCATGAAGATTCCCCCAGTTCTGTGTTATATTGATGAAGTGTGGCAGATGGCCGTGGGTTTTGAAAAACATCGATAGAGACCTCTAGCCCCTGTCCTGGATAGGTGTGTTTGGGACGGGAGGGGGGGGGGAGATCTGTTGTACGCATGACTGGTGAAGATAATCCTTATGATGTCATCAACATGAAAGCTGTTTGTGCGTGTGTGTGTCGTCTTAAACAGTGCTCCTTAAATTCACTGTTTTTACTTCTTTATAAATCATATGAGGCCGGCTGGTCCTTCGGTTAGTTCACCGGACTGTCAACCGACACGTCGCGGGTTCTATTCCTGCCGACGACCGATCCCTGACGCCCTGCAGGAGTTTTGGGCCTAGTAGACGTAATAATCTTCTAGAGCGCACTGGGATAAACAGTATTAAAATAACATGGATAAAAGCGCTATATAAACAACCATTATTCATTTAGCTTTTGTTTCATTATGGCCGGATGGCTAGAATCTTCTGAGGGTTATTTGACCTATTAACCATCATCCCACCGAGCTGACATTTCGGCACTGACAACACATTCTATTAAGCTTTAAGGCACTATCCCAGAAAATCCCCTCTGAATTCAGTTTTCCTAGATGCTATATTTTTTCCCCATACCATAAAGCATTGTAATCATTCATTTCTCCGTCATTTTGACGGGCATAACTTCTAGTAACATTCTAAAATATAATGCATATCATGCATATGCTGACTCGCAAGTTGCTAGAAGATCAGCTGAACGATAATGAAACTGAAATAAAATGTTCATATGCTTATAACACGCTACAAATAATAATATAAAAGAATATAATCACTAGTAGTTAGACTATAGCTTTTCTGAAATGTTCTTTTTATATCATGTAGACCTATATAAGTTATCGTTTTAAGAAAATTGTTGACATGTAGCCAAAGTTAACAGTTTCGTTTTTGAGATGAAGCTAAAGAGAAGGCTTATAATGATCAAACTGTCAACAACAGATCTATCACACTAACACAATATATTTTTATTTAATGCACGGGATATAATCTCTAAACCGGATTAAGATTATTACTTTTTTCCAATTTAGCGTATTGCGAATCTAACATATAGATCAGGGATTCACATTATCTTTCAAGCAGAGTCCTTGCATGAAGTTTCTAGAAATAACAAAACAAATTTCTGTTGAAGATTTTTTCCTTCTTTGTTACACTTATTTTTTATTTTTTCTCACACCGTCGATTTCGTTTCTCTGATGAATAACACTGTCCTAAATGACTCCTAAACTTCCCCAACGAATTCCGAAGTATACAACTTTCCGTTTTTTTTTATCTTAATTTTCCATTGAGAAAATCATTGCGAATGACTAAACCGGAAGTCCATAGGACAAGGTTCGATCGGACATTCGGAAACTAAAGTGTTTCAAGGTATCGAATAGCAGAAATATGAAAGCAAGCGGTCCATCTTATTATAACCTAGTCTTTGGTATTTCATATACAATATACAGATTTGTTACATAATATTAAAAACACATATTTGTTACAAAGTATTCAATACACACCATTGTTACATAGTTTTATGTACATATTTTATTAAATTTACCTGTTACAAGCCGTTCTATGTAAAATAAACACATAAAGAATATAAATACAACTAATGGAAAGAACATACACAATAAGTATTTCAAAATTGTGATAGAGAAAGATACAAGTTATATTGGAAAAAAATATATTAAAATTTTTAATGTGAGTCGCTGTTAAAGAATGACCTAACAGAATTTACATTTGTATACCTACTAAACTATACCCTCACACACACACAAACACAATCACACACACACACACACTTTTACACAGACAGACACATGAATCGCACACACACTTACACACACTTACTTAGACAAAAAAAAACTACAACATAGTTCCACACATGTATAAATGTAGTTGAATGTGTACAAAATGAACATAATAATGTGTCTATAATTTACTATTTAACTATTTAAACAACACCCATCCTTCAGAGTTCCAAGCTAGAATCCTATATAAGTTCACTGAGTCCGTAAATGACTAAAAATTCACAGGAGATCACATTACGAAGTACAAATACATACTAGTTGTACTGTAGGCACTTTGTGTTTAATGGTCAGCATAAAGTCGTTTAGTGTACCAATCTGGATAGATGTGGCGATTCTTTGTAGTGTGGGCTCAGTGCAAAATTTTTACCAGCATACTGAGGGAATCAGCTGAAACTGGTGTCCACCCTTCTCCAGCCGGTCAGCGTCAGGTGGCTGCGTCGGACGTGCTTAATCTCCCTGGCCAGTTGGCACAGCGCGCAAGAGGGACAGCAGCATACCGGACAGCAGTCGTCCATAGTACTGCCCTGTTGGGTGGACACAATGTATGCTAGTTATTTTTGTACGTACAAGGTAGTAAGTAAATATATATATGGAGGCGCCTTTCAATCAATCTATCAATCAATATATCTATTTATCTATCTATATGTATTTTTGTCTATCTATCAGTCTATCCATCAATCTGTCTTTGTCTATCTATCTATCCTTCTCTCTCTATATATAATATAATATAATCTATAATATAAAGATCTATACATAAATCATTCAATCTAATATAACTATCTATATCTATCTCTTTATCAATCTATTGAATGTGTCATTTAATCTAATTAACTTTTTTTATTTATACCAATTGTATTATTTCAACTAAGACACTCTAAGATGTTCCACATAGCTAAAAAAAAAAATCTTAAAATTTTGATTGATTTTTGATACTCATGTCAAATAAAAAAAATTGTCACTAACACTAATATGCGTCATTCATAAAAAATTTGGTACCAAAAAGTATTATCAGGATTTAGGCTTCTTACGAAAAGTGTCAACCAGAGTAGAAGTGTCAATTAGACAAACTATGTCTCAATTATATATACTAAAAAGTATAAAATAAAACATGTCAATTAGACTCAAAGTGTGAATTAGACTAAAAAGTGTCAATGATAATTATTAGTTCTGCAATAGACTACAAACAAGTGTCAATTAGTCTAAAAGAAATTGTCAATAAGACTACTAGAATGTGTCCATAATACAACAATTGTTAATTAGACTAAAATACTTTAATGTGACTGACCAACAGGTTCTGTTCCAATCTCATCTTAAGTCTTAATACGTAGATGTACGCACAAGGCACACAGAAGGGCAGACAGAAGGATTCGCCCATGTCTTGAGACACCTGGCATGCCAGGCAGGGGAGGCACCAGAAGCCCGCGCAACCTGTAGATGGAAATACATAATAACAATAAGAATAACTGAGTAACATAAAATTTTGTGTTTTGTTTGTGTGGGGGTGCGAGGGGAGGAGGGGTGCGCCCGAGGTTCATTGCACCGCCGAGAGGCGTCGAGAGGCGCCGAGCCTAGGTGAGGAGGAAGCAATGAGCGCAGCAATCCTGTCTTAAAACCCGCCCCGTTTTCTGGATGCCCATATATACAGTATGGAATTTGTGCAACCGGGCAAAATTGAGGTATACGGGTGATCCACCACGATAATGATCCGAGAAGAATTTCGCAGTTTAATTTTAAGCTGGGCTGCGGAGAACGTAGCGTATTTTAGACGCGACGCCTTCTGCGTGCCGTGGGGTGGTTAGCACCAGGAGAGAACTTTGGTGCGCCCCTCCTCCTGGTTCATCCCTGAACATCGTTACGCCATGGACTAAATAGCAGGAAGGTTTGTCCGGTTTTCGAGAAACATTATGAATTCGGTCATTAGACGAAGGGCAACCTAAGTCATTGCAAGGCTTACAGCCGAACCGTGTACAAGCCATCTTCAAACGTAGATAGCCTACGAAAAGGTCATGGAAATTCCCTTTTGGAAAGACATAAGAGTAAAGTATTGGATAGCAATCAAGATGCGTTTCAATTGGGCCTATGAGCACACAAAGAGATAACAAATTTAGATCATGATTCTGGAGTATTTCAGCCAATGACATAACTAATGGAACAATTTCTGTTGTAGATATTATCAGAAATAGCCAATCCAATAAGAGATCAGCTCCCACATTTGTAATTCACCTGATACAAAGGGATTGATTGCGTTGGCCCAGTGTTGGATGCCCGAATATAATGGGTTCTGATTACTGGTGGAATAAAACAACACACAGTCCGCGACACGTTACGTCTTGAGCGATGTCCCTGTGTCTGCACAGCTTTTGAAAGATACATGCCATTGGTTTGGGAAAGTCACGTGGGATGAACATTGTGCTGGCCACACAGACCCCTTTCATGCCGTGGCCGCGGAATCTGGCGACGACTGTTTAACTTGCTCAAAAGAGGAAAACCAAGACGTATCTAAAAGCGGA
The DNA here is from genome assembly GCA_949126835.1 of Anisus vortex. NCBI lineage: Eukaryota > Metazoa > Mollusca > Gastropoda > Planorbidae > Anisus > Anisus vortex. The sequence continues at coordinate 13,008,167 of OX421505.1, forward strand.
GATTTACTTGTAAAATACCAAGAGGGTCGATCTTATCACATTAGTTAGGTCTACACTAGAATATGCAGCATATGTATAAGACCCTTCAACTAAAGAAAACATAAAAAAAATAGAGCAAATTCAAAAAAGAGCGGCAAGGTTATTAACTAGTGAATATTCCCAAATAACAAGAGTAACACCCTTAGTCTAATCACTAAACCTAGAAACACTAGAGGACAGAAGGGCAAAGAGCCTACACAAGGCATTAAACTCTAATTTAGATTTACAACCCAATAACAACCTGTTGCAATGCTCAGATAAACATAAAGACAAAAACACTTTCCTTATCCCTTCTGCGAGAAAAAATGCACATAAGTACTCTTTCTTCCCGAGTGGCATTCGGGCATGGAATGGGTTGCCTGTACAAACCAGTAAAAAGTAAAAACTAGTAACTTAACATCCTTTAAAACATTAATAAAAATGCAAGACTAGACTCGGATCACGGATGAGCATAGAACGCAATAATCTTCTTTATAGAAGGGGCGTCTGTAATGTATAAGATAAGATAAGACCGTAAGATACAAAACTACTAGTCTACTCACAGATCTTTTTGTCGTCGGTGCAATCGCATAGACCAGAGCTCCAGTTCCGGAGCTTTTGTGTCGCCGGGGCCGACTGGTATTGCTGTTGCTGTTTTTGCTGAGCGGAGCGTGACTCTAGGGTGGAGAACCAGGCCACCGCTGCGTCCAGGGGCTGGCTGGTGATGGGGTGCCCCGAGGCGTGGCCCTCGTGCGAGGGCTGGGCGGTGGTGAGGTTGGTTGTTGCGCTCATGGTTTCTGGCGTAGCGGCCTGAAACCTGACTACTGGAGTGCCGCAGTTCTAGTCCTTAACTCCATGTTGATCTCTGTAAAGTAGAGTAAGATATACATAAGTACAAGAACAGTAAAATATTGACCTACCAGAATCGCTATGTAGCGATTGGGCAAGCAACTCATTGGACAAGCAAATCTTATTGGCCCAAAATTTACATATGATTATGAGCACTGATTTAATTCTTGTTTAAAATTTATAATCGAGAATATTGATTAATATCGATAACAAAAATAATAACTATGAGAAAGAGGGAGATCTATTGGCATAAACTGAATTCACAGTTATGTTGCATTGAAACTTTTTGACAAGGTTTTTAGTCTAGAGAGAGTTTGATACCTAAATGCAACTAAGCTTTGTGCAATAATGCTGGCAGAAAGATGGCGTTTAGAAAAGCGACTGTTGGATAATGTTTAATGAGTTACCAATGAGTTTCGGATAACATCTACAATTATGGAAAGAAACGCATTAACCTTGCGAGGGAGTGATGGGATGGACAAACGCGCTATACATAATAATATGACAATGGGTTTCACTATTTCAGTGAATAGAAACTGCTTAAAGTAATAGCCACTAAAGCAAGTTTCCATTTCTGTTTATTCTGGGGCTGAATTGTTATTGTTATGAAAAGTTGAGGTTCAACCAAAGACTATAATAAGATAGGCCGCTTGCTTTGATATATCTTCTATTTGATAACTTGAAATACTCTGTTTCGGAATTTCCAATAGTCGCACACGGTCTTCTTGACTTCCGGTTTAGTAATTCACTATGATTTTTTTCAATGGAAAATTTAGTTTAAAATCGAAAGTTGAATGCAGCCGAAAACTTTATGGTACCTTAAGCGTTATTAAGGACAGCGTTATTGGCTGCGCACGAAACAAAAACATCACTAAAAATAGAGCAAGCGGTCCATCTTATTATAGCCTTTGCTTCAATACATCTTTTTTTTTTTGAAATTCCTAGTTGATCTTTCACGCGCCTAGGGCTTGTTAGGTATACGGTCTAAGCATTCAGGTATCATGTAGAAGGAATTGCCAGGCTGACGAGTAGTATAAACCAGGCATGTCAAACGTGCAGCCCGCGGGCCGCATGCGACCCTTTGCAAACACGTGTGCGGCCCGCACAAAGGTTACTTCAATTGTCTCATTTAATGACGAAAATTTCAGTTTTAATACTTTAAACTGGGTGTATAAAACAGAAATCTATCACGGTGACACGTATAAGAAAACTATACGGCTATTTTAAGGAAGTAAGCTTAATTATGAGGGCTTAATGCGTGTTTCAAGACTCAAGGAATTGAAGGCTAACTTAATGCAGCAACAGACATGTTTTACAAAAATAAATCAAGCCAATGTCGCTTCCGTTACTGCAAGCTATAAACTCAGCCGAGTGGTCGCTATTAGTGGGAAATCTTACAGTTGAAGAGATTTTGTAAAGCATTGCCTTATGAAAGCGGCTGACATTGTGTGCCCACAGAAAGCACAGTTATTTAAGAATATTTCGTTACAACCAGGAATACTGTTGCTGGGCGGATTGATGAAATGGCAGATGATTTGAAACAACAGTTGAAGGCTGCATCATCCAAATTTGAACATTTTTCTATTGCTATTGATGAGACCGTTGACATCACTGGAATATCACAGTTTGTAGTTTTTATTAAGAACTGTGACAGTGAATTTAATATTTATGAAGAACTGATCGAACTAATCCCAATGCATGACACTACAGCGAGCAAAGAAATCTTTGAAAAAGTCGAGCTGATTCTGCATGACTATGATTTTGATTTGAGTAAACTTGTATGTTTATCTACTGATGGTGCTGCAATTATGGTTGGCAGACATAATGGTGTAGCTGCCAAGTTGCGAACGAAAATTGAGAACTCGTATCCAGATTCAACATTTGTACATTTTTACTGCATTATTCATCAGCGTCAATTCAGCCAGCTGTAGAAGAAATGGATAGTCAGTTCACCGATGTTCCATTCTGCACAGCAGTCCGTTGGTTGTCGTGTCACAAAGTGCTGAAAAGATTTCATTTGCTGAGACCAGAAATTGTTTTATTTTTGTAGATGAAAGGTAAAAACACAGATGAAATAAAAGATGAAAGTTGGATCCGGGATCTAGCTTTTGCTGTGGACATTACTGCACATTTAAGTGATTTTTATTTGAAATTACAAAGCAAAAACAAACTCATCACTCAGTTGTACGAAGACATCAAGTGTTTCATTACAAAACTAAGCTTATGGAGGACACAGTTGTCACGTGAAAATTTGGTTCATTTTCCTAACTGCAAAGAACTAAAAAACCAGGCCAATGCTGAATCTTTACTTACCGTTGCTAAATATGAGAGTCACAAAGAATTAAGCTTTTTGTCGAAAGAGTTCCAGGAAAGATTGAGTGATTTCTCATCTTTGAATACCATCTTTAATTATTCTCGGCACCATTCAACTTTAATGTTGTCAAAGCAGAGAAAACTTGCAGATAGAGCTCTTAGAAATGCAGTCTGATTCTACACGCAAGGCAAAAGTATCTAGAAGTCGGGATACCTGGCTTGTATTCATATCTTCCTGAAAAGTTTACAAACTTTAGAAAGTTTTCAACTGGTATTATGGCAATGTTCGGTTCCACCTATGTGTGAACAGTTATTTTCCTTCATGAAATTAACAAAAACTTCTCAGAGAACAAGGCTGACCGATGAACACTTGTCATTTCTGATGAAGGTCGGAATTGCAAATACATTTCAGCCAGAAATACGAAAAATTGTCATGAAAAGGAGGCATCAAACATCAGGACAAAACACTGATTAAAATGTAAAAATGATTGAATGTTCTTAAATAAATGTTGGATTACAATTGTTATATTTGGCGTTGTGGGGCGTTAGCTTGATAAAGCCGTTGTAGTAGGCGTGCAAATTAATTAAATATAATTCAATAAGATTACAGTGTTTCTCGGATTTGTTGGTGTGGCCCGCTGGTATACTCAAAGTATCTTATGCGGCCCATGGTGCTTTTTGAGTTTGACACGCCTGGTATAAACAATACTATAACTTCTAATACTATAGACATGAAGTATTAACGTTGCAAATATGATTAAAAAGCTAATCACAATCTACATAAAACCAGTGGACTGGTCACTACAAAAGTATCGAAAGAACTAACTTTAATTTGAAAGACATGACGTCTAACATCAAGAAATTCTATTGGACCATTACAATTGGTCAAATCTCAACAATCAGGAGGTTCAACAATTTAACAAGGGGTGAACAGGACGGAGTCCATACTTTACACCAAGCAATAAAAGCGACTTCCACAAAGGACTTCACCCATTGATGATTAAATATAATAATTTAAGGTAAATTTTCCTCTCCTTTGCCAGAGTTCTTGTACTATCTCTTTTTTCTTCTTCTTCTTCTATTAGCCAGTCTGCAGAGCTGTTTGCTCTTTTGCAGTCAATGCCAGACAAACATATTTACAAGTCTTTTTCAGTTGTTCAATACTGCTATATAATGTGTTGGTTTTACCTTAGATAACATTTAACATGCTTTAGAAACTTACTGTCTTATTTATGGGTTGGGTCGGTTAATATATGTATATGTATACCTCATTTATTTGTTTTGTCTTTTTTAATCATCAATTTAGCTCTGTCACCTGGCCTAGGGTAATATCCGTATTCTTAGTTGTATGTTAAACGCGCTCTGAGCTTACATTATGTTTGTTAAAGGTAGATTGAGGGGGGAGCAAGGTGCGTCTGAGGTCGGTTAGCCCAGGGCACTCAAGCAGGAAGTGGTCCACAGTTTCTTGTGGGCAGGGGCAACGTCTGCAGTTGGATGGGTGAGTTGGGTTTATTCTGTGTAGGTGTGAGTTGAGTGCTATATGTATTTATGTTGTCTTGTTTCTTGGGCAATCTCTATTTAAAATAAACTGCATTTCTAACGTTTTTTGAAGATTTATATATTTTTTGAATCGCACACATTCATTTCCTCTCATCTATATATATATATATATATATATATATATATATATATATATATATATATATAAAAGCTCTCTGTGTGTAAATAAGTATAACCAATCAAATAGGTGTATTTAAAGACACGTAACCACATTGCCTCATATTTTACGTTTTACCAATTTGACTTAGCACATGTGTCCTCGATAACGTATCGGACTGCCATGCGGTCGACCCGGGTTCAATTCTCCATTAAAAACTTTCTTTTCCAATTATTTTTTTCAGTTAATATTAATGTACTTTAAAAAAAGATTGTAAATCTACGGGCAACACCGGACAATTAAGCTTTTAGTTAAATAAAAAGACTTGACTATTTTTTTTAACCCGATTACAATATTTAGATTAATATACTTTCCTAAATGTTTTCAGTAAAAAATAATAATGTCTTTAATTATTCGATCGAAAGCTTTCTGTTCATTGTAGTCTATATTTGTTATTATCCGTAGCTTATACAGTACTGTTTTATCCCCCCCCCCCGGGCAACGCCGGGTAATTTAGCGTGTTATGATATAAACTCCGATAATAGTTCTTTCTGCTCTCGACTTCATTCATATTGCTGGTTTCTATAAACATTTAAGCATATACTGTTCAGAGCAGCATATTGCAAATACTTTACTTACGATTATAATACGTAACAATAGCCGGCTGATCCTGCGGTTAGTTCACCGGACTGTCAACCGAAACGTCGCGGGTTATATCCCTGCCGAAGACCAATCCCTGCCGGCCTGCAGTAGTTTTGGGCCTAGTGGACGTAATAATCTTCTATCTAAGAAAAAACGACTGTAAACTTTTTTTTTTTTAAAATGTACAAAAATAATATGTGTTTACACTTCCTTTATATGAAAAATTATAGCCTTCTCAGCTTTATAGGGCCATCCATAAATTACGTCACACGATTAGGGGGGAGGGGGTCACGCATTTGTGACGATGTGTGACGAGGGGGGGGGGGAGGGGGGGGTCTAAAATATCCGACGTCACATAAAAATGAATAAGCTTATACATAAATATGTTTGTGCGCTATGGACTCCTATGCCGTTAGATCGATCGGGACAACCAAAAATGGACATTTACTCGCAACTTTCAGGAATATAAAATTTTAGTTGATCTCTTATGCTGCTGACTTTGTTGATTTTATATAAATAGAAGTATGACATTTATGCACACATAAAAACTGTAATTAAAAAAAAAAAGAAAAAGCACCTAGACATAAAAGAGAGTAGCTTCCCTTTCATTTTGTTTCACTGAGAGTGTTGAACAGCCAACTTTGGGTTTTCCCGACTTTTTTTTGTGTGTATTACTGCGCACTCTGTTGTTTTATTTCCATTGTTGGTTTACACTGTACTTGTTTGTTCTCTATTGTTGATCTCGCTATTATTCTTTTAATTTCTATATGTTTTGTATGGACACAATGTATCCACGGGTCAACTAGTTACTATTAATAAGCATTGTAAATTAAAATTATGATCGCATTGTTTATTGGCTATTTTCAAATGATGATGACATCGCGAACGCGTCTGAATGCTAAAAATAAATTTAATGCTCTGATTGAAAGTAATCCAGAACTATTCGCATCTCTGGACGTCAGAGCCAAGCCTGGTAGGCCAAGACTTGAGGAAGATCACACATCGTTACTGAAAACAATTGTGGATACAGTGGATATTGCTATGCATTGATCAGATTCACACGAAATAAGGCAAATTGATGTGTACAGTAGCATAAAAACATTATATGAACTCACTGAACACTTAAAGATGGACGAATTTACAATCAGTAGAAGTGTACTCTACCTTCGTCTTTTACCAAAGTGGCCATCTCTTAAAGGCCAGCGTCATGTCTCAACAGTCCAAGTAAAGCTCATTCGAACACAGAATGATCGAAACATGCTAAACATATAAACGGTTTGTTTTGTACGGCAACAATAAGAGTAGGCCTATTGGAAGAGTTGGCATCCATGCTAGGGTCAAACGAAGTGTGCTTTGTGAGCCAAAACGATAAAGCTCGAGTGCCAATCGGGTTGACTACTGCTAACAAGCAAAGTCCTTGCTCATGCACATCGAATACAGAGGTAGCTTGGCTGACCATGACTGGGTTTTGGCTGCAGTATACAAGCTAATTCCGGCGGTGTATGCTGGAATCCAAATTCAGTCCGATGGTTTAGGAAACCGAGAAGCTATTGGTTATTCAGGACCGACTTACATTGCAATCAGATCTGGAAAACAATCTTCATCAACAGCATTCAGTCATGGACTCGATTTCAAGAAATTATCTCAAGAAATTTAATGTCATTACACGGAGTAGTATTGGTCGCATGTTGAAACCAATTTTAGTGGCGACAGTTGATGGTGGCTCAGACGAAAACCCAAGATACTGAAAAGTTATTAAGGTTGCAGTCCACCACTTTCTTCAGTACGATTTTGATGCTGTAATCATCGCTACCAATGCTACAGGGAGAAGTTCGTTTAATAGGGTCGAAAGGAAAATGGCGTCACTCAGTAAGGAACTTACTGGGTTGATATTAGGCCTACCACATTGGCCACTATAGTAGTCACTTGAACGATAGAGGTGTTACCATAGATGCTGATTTAGAAAAAAAGAATTTTCAGTTTGCAGGCAACACTCTAGCTGAACTTTGGTCACAGTTGGTAGTCGATAATTTTCCAACAGTGGCAGAATTCATTGACCTAACAGTCTCAGAAATCGATGGAGAACACAGTTGTCTAAAGATCAAATATGGTTTGACGTTCATGTACGAACAAGCCAATACTTAACTGAAATTGTAAAATGCACCGACAAAACGTGCTGTTCTAAACCAAGAAGCTCATATTTCAGTGTAGTAACAGAGAGATTTTTTTCACCTCCTTTACCATTTTTCAATCAGGAAAAGGTTTGAACATTCCAGAACAGACAACAGATGGAGCGTCGCATAAGTTTCCATCTCTGTTTGCAGCTCAAAGTCTAAAAGTGGATGATATCCTTCCTCGGTCATCAAATCCTTACCGTTTGATTCCATACGACTTTTTACTGTCCGTCAATACAATCTGTGATTAGCGATGGGATTTGCAAAAAATGTCATATGTACTTTGCTTCGTTAGACATGCTGCGCAGCCATTAAATAAACACACAAGCAGGAATCAATTATTTCTCCTAAACCTATCAGGCCACAAAGAGTTGCTGCACTTAGGCAACGTGAATTAATGGTTATTATCGCAAATGAAGAAAATGGAGAGAGTGCTGAATGGATCTTCTTATACATTACAGACGCTCCTTCTATGAAGAAGATTATTGATAGATGAAGAAGAGCTTGATTTGAATGGAATATCCATTTCACCTGACGAAGATACCAATACTTTCCCCATTTATTCCATGAAGGAGCATTTTTGATCACCATGGGAAAATACATGATAAACATACATTTTTTTTAATTATTTTTTTTATAAACTTATTTTTTTTTTGTTCTGATTCTACTAAAGCATTTATTTTTGTGCACATGATATTGTTATAATTACACTTTCGATTTTTCTTTTGTGTAATACAAATTTCATTAATTACAAAATTATGACAAAAAAATTATAATTTGGAACCTGTAAATTTGCATTTTAGAAAAATATCTTTTAGGAGGGGGGGGGGGGTGCAGATTTTGTGATGTCATATCTGAGGGGGGTGTCTGACTTTTTGTGACGATGTGTGACAAGGGGGGGGGAGGGGGGGGTAAAAAATCAGCTAAAATAGTGTGACGTAATTTATGGACGGCCCCATATGAATAATAGCCTTCTCATTTTTTCCGTGTTTCCCTCATTAGGTTTGTGTATATATATAATTATATCAGTAACAGCGTAAAGTAAATCGCTTTAAGTCCCGTTAACGCTACCACTGCCAATCTATACAATGTATATACATCAGTGAAATACAACAACTTTTCAAACAACATGCACGGACAACAACAAACACCCAATGAACAAACGTATTCAATTTAAAACAAAATCACTGCTTTTCCCCAGTTCATTCACTTTGTGATGGAAAATACATTCACAATACAATGTTTCTCCTTATGATTTGTGAAACGATCGCCTTTCCCCACTACACCCCTTCCCGCTTTGTTTCTTTTCAAACCACAACTCGTACAATAATCCACTCATGCGATTGGGGCGACCTTTTTATACAGGTGAGCTACTGTTAAAAAACAAAAGCCCCAAACAACAACAATAGGGAGACATAACTCGTTGCTTAGCCAATGGAAATATTCGCCCTTTGTGCACTGAGGAATGATAGTGTTTTAGCAATGAAATTCAAACTTAACTCTCTCACACTTCTCTATCTCCCTCTTCTCTCTCTCTCTCTTTTCTCTGTCTCTATCACTCTTCTCTCTATCTTTCTCTCTCTCTTCTCTCTCTCGCACACTTCTCTCTCTCACTTTTTTTCTCTCGGTCTTCCTTTAATTTTTTTTCTTCGCTCTCTCTGACTCTCACGCCTTTTGTACTGTGAAGATTTCCAACGTATCAATAATTACATTTACTTTTAGCATCTAAAACTTATGATAAAACTTGATTTTTCATCCCCCCCCCCTTTTTCTTGGAGTTTTGTAGTCCAGAAAATTTATTGTATGAAGGATTTAAACAATAAGTCCAATACTTGTGATGAACTGTACAATGGCTAAGAGGTGCCACAGTTATCCAATCATTGCAAACATTGCAGAAATAGAGCTTAGCGCGTAATAAAATACACACATATATTCTCACAAAAGGGGTAACGGTAGCCTTGCGGCAGTGCGTTCGGCTGGCGTACCGAAAGTCCCGGGTTCGAATCCTGGTAGCTAGGATTCTTGTCCCGGGTCTGGAGGGTGTCCCTGAGTCTACCCACCCAGCTCTGATGGTTACCTGACCTTAGTTGAGGTAAAGTAAAAGCGGCAATGCGCAGTGCTGGCCACACAATCACCTAGTATATCGTGGCCACATAGACTGATGAACGCTGCTTCAACGATCCTATGGAGCAATTTGGTCCGACGGGTACTTTACTTTTACTTATATTATCACAAAGACAGATTGCGTGAAATAGATAATTCCCAGAATGTTTCTATTGAGATATGTTTGCATTCTGCGCCATAATTTTTTAACCAATGCAAATTGATAAGGTAGACTGTGTAAGACAATTTGATTGTTAACAAAAATTTCTTGTATTGAATATCTATCTATGTATCTTTACTATTAATTATGTCTAAATAATCTACTAGGCCTACATCTATATTCTATGTAACCTACCTAGATTAGTTTATATATCTATCAAACTATCTAATCCTGTATCTAATCTATCTAATCGTATCTTCATAATCTTTTCTTATGTATCTAATCTTATGTATCTAATCTTATGTATCTAATTTTATCTATCTAATTTTATCTATTTAATCCTATATATCTAATCTTATTTATCTACTCTAATTTATCTAAACCTATCTATCTAATCATATCTTTCTAATTCTATATATCTATCTACGTATGGCTCTCTCTCTCTCTATATATATATATATATATATATCTGTATAAAGAATTATATTATTTCATCTTACCTTTATAATCCAAGATGAAATTACTATCGTTCTAATCAGCAAGTACAATTATTTCAAATCAAATAAAAATAGAAGCTGCATAAAGTGTAATCCACAATAATGAGCGATAGGCAACTATAAACCTACAGGCTATTGAAAGTGGACAGTGGTAAATACGTCCTGTAAGAGTATAACACTGTACTCACTTTTGTCGTCCACTGTAGGGAACAAAACAAAAGTCTAATTGTGTTGTCACGTTTTAATTGAATTGGTCTAAGTACGCAAAGTGAGCGTGTGCGATTATATGTTTGTTTGTGTGTGTGAGTGTATGTATGTGAATGTTTGTGTGTGTATGTATGTGAATGTATGTGCGTGTGTACCTATGTGTATGCTTGTTTGTGTGTGTGAGTATATATTTTTTTAGGCGCTCTTGAATGTCCTTGTATTGCTTTATGATGTAAGGTGTAAATAAATCTCTCCGTTCCCCTCAATATCTATCTATATATCTATCCATCAATCTATCTATCTATCTATATGTCTAACTATCTATCTATCAATCTATCAATCTATCAATCTTTCAATCTATCAATCTATCAATCTATCAATCTTTCAATCTATCAATCTATCAATCTATCAATCTATCAATCTATCAATCTATCTATCCATCTATCCATCGATCAATCTATCCATCGATCAATCTATCCATCGATCAATTTATCCATCGATCAATCTATCCATCGATCAATCTATCCGTCGATCCATCTATCCATCGATCAATCTATCCATCGATCAATCTATCCATCGATCAATCTATCCATCGATCAATCGATCAATCGATCAATCTATCCATCGATCAATCGATCAATCGATCAATCTATCCATCGATCAATCGATCAATCGATCAATCGATCAATCTATCAATCTATCAATCTATCAATCTATCAATCTATCAATCTATCAATCTATCAATCTATCAATCTATCAATCTATCAATCTATCAATCTATCAATCTATCAATCTATCAATCTATCAATCTATCAATCTATCAATCTATCAATCTATCAATCTATCAATCTATCAATCTATCAATCTATCAATCTATCAATCTATCAATCTATCAATCTATCAATCTATCTATCTATCTATCTATCTATCTATCTATAGCTGAGTAGACTCAGGGACATCCTTTCAGGACCAGGGAACGAATCCTAGCCGTCACCAGGTTTCACTTCAGGTGTCCTGTAGAGATCACAGATATATTTAAAAGACTACAGGTGTCATTTGGAGATTACGGGTGCCATTTTGCGGCGGGCTGAAGTTGTCAAGCTGCAAGGTCACATATGTCGTTTGCAGGCTGCGGATGCCACTTGGAGATAGAAGATGCCATTATAAGTCGACCGAAGTAACCCCTGGACGACTAGAAATATCATAGTTAGACCTCGGTGTCACTTGAGGATTACAGATGTCAATAGCAGACTGCGGGTGTCAATTGAACATTACAGATGTCAACAGCAGACTGCAGAGGCCACTTGAAGATTAGGGATGTCAATAGCAGACTGCAGAGGCCAGTTGAAGATTACAGATGTCAATAGCAGACTGCAGAGGCCACTTGAAGATTACAGATGTCAATAGCAGACTGCAGAGGCCACTTGAAAATTATTAACGTCATTAAGACCGCAGAGGCCGAAATGATCTAGCAGCTTCCAAATTGAGAATCCATGTGCCAACCCCAAGCAACTCATTTACGACCAAACCTAAATGAGAAAAAATATTTACAAACTAACAAAAACAAAAAACTCACAATAGAAAAATGTAAAACGCAAGAAATTCTTAGGCTGATAACACAAGCTTTTTATTCACAGAAAAATAAAATGAATAGAGCACGTACTTGCCTATAAAGGAATTATGTTTAATATGAAATGTACACATTCATTGTTTCATCTAATCCAGATTAAAGTCTTTATATAGATCCATGTCTTCTCATATAAACTATTTATACATAATCGCTTATACAAAATTACAATGCAATTTTAACAGTGCTTATTCTTATGAATCTATGGCTTAACTTAAAGTCGTTTTTGCTAATTTTTTTTTAAATATTATTTTGCTAGTTGTTTTTTTTTTTTATCTCTGATTGTGGATAATGAGCTTATAAAAAAAATATCCATTTCTGGGAGATAATGAAATAATAATATGGACGACATTGGTCTTGTTGGAAAATGTTAGGATCATGAGGTGCTGCTGCTTGAGTAGTCGTTTGAATCGTTCTTTTCGCTTTCCTTGTCTGGAAATGGCGAAAATGTGAAAACAAAATAATATGCAAACAAGCAGACACAAATCCCCCCACCCTCTCTGGCACTATTTTCACAGACACTTCTTTTTAATCCCTTAACCTTAATGGTCCTTTCAGTGGGCTTGGTAGACTTGGCGGCGCCGGACTCCTCTCCAAGTTAGTCTTTGACTAGACTATCGCAACTAAACGAGACCGTTTATTTACCCACATCTTTGTAAAACTGAGAACGGAGAAATAAACTAAGCTAATTGTCACGGACAGAACCCCCCGCCCCGTTCCGTAACATGCTCGGGCTAGAGTCGGGTGAGTGGGTGATGATTGTGGTCAAGGTCTGTCAGTTTGGAAAGTGAGTTTGGTTAGTTTCTCAATTGGGAAATGATTGGAAGTACCAAAGGTCGTAGGTTCGAACCCTGGTGAAGATTAGGATTTATTTTTTTCACTAGTCTCGAGGGTGTCACTGAGTCTACCCAGCTCCGATGGGTACCTGATATTAGTTGGGATAAAGTAAAGGCGGCTGGGCATTGTGCTGGCCACACATCCCCCAGTATACTGTGGCCACTGAACCTGGTGACCACTGCTTCACCTGCCCTATGATCAATTTGGTCCGACGGGTACTTTACTATCAGCGCCCAGTACCCAGGCATCTAAGACGAGAAATTCGACGTATTATTGCAAGGATTGGCAACGTTTTCATAGTAGGATTTCTAATTCATTCAGCGTGCCAATATCCTAAAAGCCACTCCTTTTATGGCACTCAATTTCTTGTAGAAGATACTATACTTGAATTGCCTTTTTTTTAGGTCTTCTGTGGGCCATTGAAAATAGCTCTGCGTGCCAAAAGTCTGGCACGCATACCATAGGTTGCAGAACCCTGTATTATGTGAACTCAAAGCTGGAACAGTGTAATGCAAGATTTGTTTACGTAAACTATGTCCTAGTTATGCGTTGAGTGATTGTGAAAGGGAAGCGAATCTGTGTCTTAGTTAAGCGTTGAGTGATTGTGAAAGGGAAGCCAATCTGTGACTTAGTTATGCGTTGAGTGATTGTGAAAGGGAAGCCAATCTGTGTCTTAGTTATGCGTTGAGTGATTGTGAAAGGGAAGCCAATCTGTGTCTTAGTTAAGCGTTGAGTGATTGTGAAAGGGAAGCCAATCTGTGTCTTAGTTAAGCGTTGAGTGATTGTGAAAGGGAAGCTAATCTGTGTCTTAGTTATGCGTTGAGTGATTGTGAAAGGGAAGCCAATCTGTGTCTTAGTTAAGCGTTGAGTGATTGTGAAAGGAAAGCCAATCTGTGTCTTAGTTATGCGTTGAGTGATTGTGAAAGGGAAGCCAATCTGTGTCTTAGTTAAGCGTTGAGTGATTGTGAAAGGGAAGCCAATCTGTGTCTTAGTTATGCGTTGAGTGATTGTGAAAGGGAAGCCAATCTGTGTCTTAGTTAAGCGTTGAGTGATTGTGAAAGGGAAGCCAATCTGTGTCTTAGTTATGCGTTGAGTGATTGTGAAAGGGAAGCCAATCTGTGTCTTAGGTAAGCGTTGAGTGATTGTGAAAGGGAAGCTAATCTGTGTCTTAGTTATGCGTTGAGTAAAGAGTAAAGTAGTAATAATACATAAGGCATTAAACTCTAATTTAGAAATACAACCCAATAACAATCTGTTGCAAAGCTCAGATAAACATAAAGACAAAAACACCTTCCTTGTCCCTTATGCGAGATCAAATGCATATAAGTACTCTTTCTTCCCGAGTGGCATTCGGGCATGGAATGGGTTGCCTGAACAAACCAGGAAAACCAATAACCTAACATCATTTAAAACATTAATAAAAATGCAAGACTAGACTCGGACCACGGATGAGCGTAGGACGCAATAATCTTCTTTATAGAAGGAGCGTCTGTAATGTATAAGATAAGATAAGATTGTGAAAGGGAAGCCAATCTGTGTCTTAGTTATGCGTTGAGTGATTGTGAAAGGGAAGCTAATCTGTGCTGTGTCTCAATCACCCTCGATTATGTTTCGTTCCGTCTAATCAGTATGTAATGTTTTTATTGGTCATTCTTATTTATGGTACCGTGAGTTTAGACCAAACCATTAAAGCTTTACCAATGGTGTGTCCTCTCTCAAACACAGACACTTAGATCACACAACACTTAAACACGCGGACACTTAATCACACGACAGTTAAACATACGAACACTAAATTACACGACAGTTAAACATACGGACACTTTAGCACACGATACCTAAACATACGGACACTTAATTACACAGCAATTAAACATACGGACACTTGATCACATGAGACTTAAACATACGTACACCTAATTAATTGACACTTGAACATAAGGACACTTAATCATACGACACTTAAACATACGGAACTTAATCACACAACACTGAAACAATCTGTCGCTTAATTACACAACACGTAAACATACGGACACTTAATTACATAACACTTAAACATACGGACATATGATCACAGAGACAGATAAACACATATCAATTAAGATAAGATTGACATAAAAAGATATAAATAGATATATAGATCTATGTAGAAAGGTAAATAGATAGATACATGAGTGAAAATATCTTATCTTACAGAAGTTCATTCTATAAAAAAAAATATTGCGTCCTACGTTGATCAGCCACAAAAGGTATAGGCCATACTTACGTAGATTGCTGTACACCAAAAAAGCAACAACTGCAAGAGTACAAAGAAATGATTGTTCAAATTGTTTCTAGTTTAATCCCCCATGATCATGAAGATGATGATAGTTATTTATATAAATAATCCACAATTGATGAGCTGGTTTACGTATGAGCCAAATGTCTCCGTTTATTGATATGACAGAATTACTTCAAAGGCGCCTCGATATTGGTATTCCTACAATGTCTCATATATAAAGATTACGAAATTTCTATGACACTGTCAAATTGAATGTAAATTAAAACAGTTAAGTGCAATTGGCAAATATACAACAGCTTACAAGTATGGTTAAAGGTCCAGAAAGATTATGCAAACACTGTTTTCCGAGACTTCTAGTCCAAAAGGAAAATAGCAATTGTTAAACAGCCGTGTTGGGGCATTAATATACAAGCAAATCTACCCACGAAATATCATGTGGGCCAATGAAAAATAAGTGGGCGGAATCTAAAGTCTCGTGTTCGTCCCCCGACCCTTTGTCTTGACAATGTGGTTGATGGCGGCTTCGATGGTCCGTCAAGGGGGGGGGGATGGAGTTGGGTGAGAGGTGGGGTCACTATGACACAGATAGGACAGGGGAGTGGTTTAGCTGTCGTCTGTCTTTGTCCAAATCCGGATGGCCGAGCAGAGAGATACGGCGGTTAAGCAGAGGCTGTCAAAGGGGGCGAGAAATCTGGCTAGACCAACAAAGGGAAATTATCGCCCCTTCGCAACGTCGACACTCCTTAATATCTCTTATCCAAATTGCAAGCTCTTGCTACTGCGACCGAAGGCCTATCTATGTTTACATGACACATGACAAAATCCGCGCAGACAATAGCTACATACAGTCGCTCCTGTCTGATGATCTGTGTGGCTTATCAAAAGTCGAGCCCAGGCTCGCTTGCATCGCTCGGTCAATCTATGACGCAAACGGTGTTTTCATCCATTTGGCTAGTTTACCAAATCGTACACTAATTAACTTCTTGTATCACTTCTTTTATCATTAGAAAACACTTTGTCACACCAAGGGAAAGAGAGAGAGAGAGAGAGAGAGAGAGAAAGGGAGAGTTATCACTAGGGACATTATGTTGTGTTTTTTTTTTAATAGAGAACCGATTTTCGGTTTAAGAAATCCAATTTTAACCGGTTTTCGGTGTTTATTTTGTTATTATGTATTTATGGGAGGATAAAACATAAATTATTCTTCTTTAGCGAAGTCACCGATCGAGCGATAAAAACAAAACTGCGTTTGTTATTGTCTCTGTATCGCAAGCAATAGTCGGAATTTACAAAAAAAAATAGGCCTATGACAAATGAGCCATCTAGTGTTTGCAATGCATTTAATGTTAAGGAATTATTTGTGCGAATGAAACAAAGATTTGAAATATTCCTTCGAAAAAAAAAAATCCTGGGACACCATATTTGAATAGTTTTCCCCTAAACTCCCAATAAAACCGAAAATAGGTTTTGATTTTGAAAACCGACTTTCTGTTTTAAAACCGAAAACCGGAATAGTGGTTTTCGTTCAACAACCCGAGTCATCACACACAAAAGTTATAATCAACTTACCAGCAAATGTTGTCAAGCAAAGGACAGTGAAGATCCCCACAGAAAACATGATGCTTTGAGAAGGTCGAATAAAAGACTGCGGCGCTGTTTGGGACACGCCTGATGGCGCCTCCGCGCTTGACGGACTTGTCTCTTTACGGCCGCGCCTTGTTTCGCCTTCAGAAGCTGGCGTGATGGTTGTCTCCGTAGAACCTTTCTCGCTGCCTGTCGATGTTAAAGGAAACGAAACAGAAGAAATAAAAAAAAAAAAAAAAAAAACATTAGTGTTACAGTTCAGTTTTTATTCACTGCAACATGATTTTTAAACAGTTAAATGAGTGAGTGAAGTTTTTCCCTAAAAAAATAAACAGTAGTGAAGTGTGCAAACTAAGTCAGCAAGAAAAGCATGATTTTGTATGAGTGATCAAGAGTTGACAAGGGAGAGAATAGTAGGGTGAAAGTTTAGTACATGTTGGATTCTTATGATAAAAGGTTGATTTTTATAATAAGTGGACTTTGACTAGTGTTTGAATAAATAAAAGAATCGTATAAGGAGCTAGTTATAATGCTCTAGAGATGATAATTATAAGATGATATATGAAGCAATCTGTAATGAAGATTTTATAATACAATTGACAATTTGTGTATACAAATAATTATTGTGAACCATGTTCTTCGTCCACTGATGATTTTATGTAATAAACTTTTGTCTGAATTATCCAATGTGTGCCCAAGTTTATGTTAACAGTAAACATTCTTAAACGTCTCAGAAATAAATAAATAATACTGTAACAATAAGGAAGTGCCTTAATGGTACAAGAAGGCAATTAAACGTTTTTCGAATACTTTTAGTCGTTGAAATGTTGTGGAAATGTGTGGAAATGTAGTGAAAATGTAGTGGAACTGTGATGGAAATGTGGTGGAAATGTAGTGGAAATATGATGGAAATGTGATGGAAATGTGATGGAAATGTAGTGGAAATGTAGTGGAAATGAGATTGAAACGTGGGGGAAATGTAGTGGACATGTGGTGGAAATGTGGTGTAAATATAGTGGAAATGTGGTGGAAATGTAGTGGAAATGATGTGGAAATGTGATGTAAATGTTTTGTAAATGTGATGTAAATGTAATGGAATGTGGTGGAAATGTGGTGGAAATGTGGTGGAAATGTGGTATAAATATAGTGGAAATGTGTTGGAAATGTAGTTGAAATGTGGTGGAAATGTGGTGTAAATATAGTGGAAATGTAGTGGAAATGTGTTTTTTGTTGTGTTCTTTACAGTAGAGGCCGACCGAAAAAAAGGTGTCGGTTTCGTCAACGAAAGTAGGAGAATGGCCCATTTTCGGTGTAGCCGAAGCCAAACAGTTAGCTTTTGGTGTGCTTTATTTTAGGTTTCAGCTGAAACTGATATTGACTTTCGGTCATCAGCCGATTATATTTTAGCTTTCAATATTCCGACTGCAGCGATAGTGCTGCATCTTTTTCTCTGCTTAATGATAATCTCTCTATATAAAATAAGAGTGTTTGTCCGCATACGAATCCCCATTGGTCAATTTGAAATCACGTGAGTTTGTGTCACTGACCTATTTAGGCCTAATCCTATATACTGTCTAATAATTGTTCACATCGGACATGTGTCTGCGCTATATCAGTGGCAATCGTAACGGACTGCTATGCTAGCGACCCGGGTTCAATTCTCCAGTTAGACTATACCTATCGTTTTCGACAATTTTTTTTTCAATCTTTTAAAAACCAAAGACATTGTAAATCTACGGGCAATTTACATTTTTGTTAAATAAAAATACGTGCCTATTTTTTTGCCCCATTACAATATTTATTTTAAATTACTTTCCTAAAAGTCTACAGTAAACAAATTTTAATTTTAATATAAGATTTATAGCTTTCTTTTAAGCATAGTGTATAATTTTTTTATCTGCACCTTATACAGTCCTGTTTTTTTTTCACCCGGGCAAGGCCGGAATAAAATGATATACATCCATGTGAAACATGTATAACTGTATATTACAACAGTTTTTAAATTATCCAATGGGAATATAAAACGACACACGCACTCTAATTTATATAGTAAAATATATACGATATTGTTTTCCAATGGCATATGATTAGGATTCACATTTTCCAAAGATATTAGCCAAGTGTTGGACCAACAAATCCTTGAGTGATGTAACTTGTCTTGCCTACCAGTAATAATGCAGGTGTACGAGTTCTTTCTCTTGCACTTGTCCTCGTAAAACATCTTCAGCAACGTCTCGCCGTGCACCACCGTGACTTTCTTGGTGGCGCAGGTCTTTTTCTCCGTTTCGGTCGTTTCGTCGGCCGCCGGGATCATGATGACTTC
Source organism: Anisus vortex (assembly GCA_949126835.1). Taxonomy (NCBI): domain Eukaryota; kingdom Metazoa; phylum Mollusca; class Gastropoda; family Planorbidae; genus Anisus; species Anisus vortex. The sequence goes on from OX421505.1 coordinate 13,027,442, forward strand.
GGGGAGGTAGAGGTGCTGGGTGCAGAACTTGAACAGGAGGGTGCTGCCCACCTCGTACCTGACGGAGCAGCGGAGCAGGTTCGTCTTGACATTGTCGATGGTTAGTGAAAATACTGGCTCGGCTTGAATGAGATTTTTAATGAAACAATATATTTTGTTTCGTTTGGAAATTAAAAAGTGATATTTGGTTAGAGAAACCAAGTTAAAAAAAAACATGTACATATATAATTACAGTGAGTTTAAATACTGGTTTATTATACATGGAACTATAATGTGCACTGGTTGTTGTTTATACATATTCGTTGATTTTATTAATTCTTATCTAAAGTGCGTAGCCTCTTAAAGGAAAAATTTCCCCACAGATCGACTATTTAATAATTTTTAAAAATATATATATAAAGAGCGGTTCCATTAGAAATTTCTACTCACGAATCAAATTTTGGTTATTAAAAAAGCCTTCGGCATAAAAATTAGAAGATTCTTCTTGCACCTTTATGCTTATGTCCCGTAAGATCGGGCTAAATGCGTTCGTTGTCATCGTCGCCTCGATGGTGCTGCGGAAGACCACGTGGAAGTTGGGCGGAGGAAACTTGAGGCAGCTGCAAGTGTAGTTCCCGTGAAGTTCGATGAAGCATTGGCTTTTGCCCTTTTGAATCCTGATGGTACACAGCTGGTGATGATGAAAGTAGGGGGGAGGAGTAAAGTGGAGAGGGAAACATTATACGTTTGGGTCGCTTAAGAGGGTTTTGGACATGGGGAAAGGCAAGGGGCTATTTTTAACAGACCTGGTTACAAAAGTCAGACATCGAGATCAATGGATTTCAAAATGGAATCGAGGATAGACAGATGTTACATGCGTGTCCAGGGGTATGGTTAATGTCTTTGGGTTCTAGCTGTTAGTATAATTATTCACCAGTCAACACCAGAGGTATACAAACGACCCATTTTTACTACAGGAATAAACATGTTCACAAAATGTAAACAAATTCAGATAATCGGAAATAAATGAACGTCCACCCTCAACTAGAGATGACAAAAAGGTTGTCTAAACACAGGTGACACACACCCAAGGTCAATCAGGGGCCCCAACCAATGATAACATAGGTCACACCATAAAAATAAAGGGGGAGAGGATAAGGCATAGTACGTAACACAGAACATAGACGGAATCGATCAAGAGGTGTTAAAGTAGACTCGAAAATGCTAGACAAGACATAGAAGGAATCGATCCATGAGTTTTAAAGTAAACTCAAAGCTAAGCAAGACAACATAGTGAGGTCCAAATAATTTCAAAGTAGACTAGAAGTTAGTACAGAATAGGAATGGTCCCAGTAATTTCACAGTGGCCATTTATGTTAGAGAGGACATAGGAGGGAAAGAACCAGAAATTTCCAAAAGACCTGAAGAAAGATAAGATAGAAAAGGAAAGGATCTAAACGTTGAAAAAAAATCAAGTCTCGACGGGACTAAGGTAGAGATGACAGAGAAATTACAACAAAAAAGAGTCGAGGCTAGACAAGACATAGAAGGGAACTTTTCAGAAATTACCTTACAAAGAGTAGAGGCCAGACAGACATACGAGGAAGTTTTCAGAAATTACATAACAAAGCGTCGAGGCTAGACAGACATACGAGGGAACTATCCAGAAATTACATAACAAAGCGTCGAGGCTAGACAGACATACGAGGGAACTATCCAGAAATTACATAACAAAGCGTCGAGGCTAGACAGACATACGAGGGAACTATCCAGAAATTACATATCAAAGCGTCGAGGCTAGACAGACATACGAGGGAACTATCTAGAAATTACATAACAAAGCGTCGAGGCTAGACAGACATACGAGGGAACTATCCATAAATTACATAACAAAGCGTCGAGGCTAGACAGACATACGAGGGACCTATCCAGAAATTACATAACAAAGCGTCGAGGGTAGACAGACATACGAGGGAACTATTCAGTAATTTAAAGCAAAGACTCGAAGCTTGACAGGATATATATATATAATATATCTATATACTCACGGGTGTTTCTATTTGATAAATTTTTATATGCGTAATTGTGGGCAAGATGTTAAGGCCTATCTCGAACACTGCCGTTAGCTCTAGCTCGTCCAGCCCGACGATAATTCCCAGTTCACATTTCTGTGTTAACGTAATGCTCTTGTCCACTGTAATAAAGATGACACAATCATTATTGGTAGCAGTCAACCCTCGTTGATTACGGTTCGGTTTACGAAGATAATTTTTTTATTTATTATTATTGCAAAAACAAGAAGATCTATATCGAATTAGGAGCAGTGTCTCGGGATTTGAGCTGCCTCTATAAATACCCAATGTGTGTATCGATACCGATTTATAGCGGTCTAAAAATGACGGCTCTTAAAGTCCAGAGCGTAACGATATTAAGTTCTGGATCGAGGGACGGCACACCAAGGTCCTGTCTGAGACTAGCATCCCGCGGCACGCCGATAAGGAGAGTTTCGTAACATAGGGTACAATCTCCGCAGTACATGCTCTACTTTTCTCTCCCCACATGCGGAAAAAAAATTTCAAAGAGATTCAAAACACGTAACAATATTCATTTTTCCTAGTAGAAATCCTTTCTCTCACGTCACTTTCCTATGTTGCCGGAAAATAAAAAAAAATCTCAAATGGCCACGAGAGTTGGATTTTTCCGCCGAAAAAACACACACATTTAAGTGCAAATATTGAACTAATTACTTGAAAGTTATCTTTGATATTTTGTATAAATAAATGATTACTTGAAAGTTATCTTTGATATTTTGTATAAATAAATGATTTTTATTAACATTCATTTACTAAATACACTATTTATCAAAATCAAATGTTAACTCAATTTTGATAAAACAAGCCCTTCACTTGGTTTTTAATGAAAATCGTGCAAATGTCATGAAAAAAAAAATCTTAGTTAGATTTGAAGATTTCACAGGAATTCAAGGTATTTCGATAAAATAATTATAATAGTCGGAGGAAAGAAAATAAAATGAGAAAATTAGTGGTAGAAAATGTGCTTCTGTTTTCGATCTTTAGTCTATAGTGTCTATAAATAGAATTACAAGACTTCCGGTTCTTACCGCAATCACGTAAGGTTGGAAGGGGTGAGCCGATGGGGGGGAAGGCGGCACACTAAGACACTGTTAGAATAATGCCACACACAGTTGGATAATTCTCGAGGCGGCATTGCTCGTGATACTGCACCGTCACCAGTTAGCATTAATTGCCAGACTATAGGCCGGATCATCCAGGCACCGGACTTGGCGGGGCGGAATGTTGCGCACATGTTTTCCTCCCTCTCCCCCCCCCCCCCCACCGAGTCAAGGTGGCCTCTTATCTATGTAATGATTATCGGGCTAGCAAAAGTGGACGTCCTCCACGCGTGAGCCCAGTGTTGTATTCTTAATGCGACGTATCAGTGCTTTTCACATGCTACTAGTCTTAAGGTCCACGGGCAAGCCCTACCGGGAGGTGTGTGTGGCGGGGGGCGGGGGGAATCCCTCGCCATGACGCTCTACCACATTAAATGTACGCCTATGGCACAAGTCCACCCCCCCCCCTTTTGAATCATGACTGTTTGTTGCATGGGTTACATTATTTATTAGTTACCTTTAAGTGCCGCTGCTTTGATCTCTATGTAGAATAGTATAAGCACAATCTCTTGAATGGAGAGTTTGGACTTAAAGTAGGTGATGGCCGAGTCAGGCCACAACAGCATTACGATTCAGCTGAGTGTGAAAAAAAAAGCATTGTAATTGTAATTGTAATATAGTCTGGCATTTCCATACAAGCTTTAAATGATGTGAAGCTGTTGGTTTACCTAAATAGTTTAGGTAACTCAGTTATATCGTATCTCATACATTACATATGCTCCTTCTATAAAGAAAATTATTGCGTCCTACGCTTTTCCGTGGTTTGAGTCTTGTCTAGCATTTTGATTAAGAGTTTTAAATGATGTTAAATTACTGGTTTTCCTGGTTTGTTCAGGCAACCCATTCCATTACCTGAATGCAACCCTAGAAAGAAAGAGTACTTGTATGCATTTGTTCTCCATAATGGATAATGAAAGTGTTTGAGCACTGCAACGGGTTGTTATTGGATTGAATTTCTAAATCAGAGTTTAATGCACAATGTATTATTACTACTTTACGTCTTGTTCTTCTGTCTTCTTGTGTTTCTAGGTTTGGTGATTTGACTATTGGCAGTCAGTAAGAGATAGAACTTGTGTTGAATAAGTCTTTAAACCAATTATATGGATTAAGTATGATAGAATTGATTTATTTTCACCTTCCTATCGATTTTGAGTATATTTGACTTTTTTAACGCTGAATGAATCACCTGTTATTACAATAATCTTTGTTTAATGTGTTCCCACAGTGGGAAATACATTTTTCTGTCAATACATTTCCTTTTTAAGTGAATGGTCATCGCTGAATATATTTCTGTACAACATAATAACAACAAAGTCTAGTCTTTCTTTAGAGAAACAATTATGGAAGACTATAAAAGTAAAGTTTTTTTTTTTTAAACCAGTGTTGAATGGTGCAACACTAGGTTTACATTAAAGGAATTATAAGGGTTTTGTTTGTAGATGTAGAATCATAGACTATAATATACATGGACCGCTTGCTTTAGTTTTTTATGCTATTATGTTCTTTTTTTTTGTGCAATTCCCGATTCTAAATGAAGTAATTGTTAGACAAGTTCCGTTTTATTAAATCGCATTTTTTTCGACTTAAAATAAATACTTGTAGGCCTATTAATTCTATTATCATTGACTATAATAAGATGGACCGCCTGCTCTATTCTTAGAGCTTATATTCTTTTTCCGTGCGCACACAACACTGATCTATAAATGTTTCCGCTCTGTACAACTTTTGATTTTAATTTTTCATTGAGAAAATCATAGCGATTAAATAAAACGGAAGTTGTATATCAATAACTTTATTTCCTGTATAAGCTTAGCAATTACGTTATTTAGAATCGGGAATTCCGAACATCAGTGTTTCAAGTCATCATATTGCAGAAATATTAAAGCAAGCGGTCCATGTATATTATAGTCTAGGGTAGAATATAGATCGATCGCTTAATTATTAAAGAGCTGCGGAGGACTTCCCTCCCTAGATGAACCAAACACCATTGGTCAGAACAAACAGGAGGCATTTGAAAACATAACATTTATTTTTTAAGTAAAATCTACATAGAAATACACCACCTCGACAAGGCCAAGCGAGAATAAATCACAACATATATTTACGATATAAGAAAGATATGTCATTTAACTAAGATAACATAAGATAAAGCATAACAAGAAAACCATAAAAACATAGTTTTTTTACTATAGTTTCTTTGTAAACTATGTTTACCATTTCCACTTCACTACAAAACTAAAATTTCGAATCGGTAATGTCGGCAAATACATATCTAATTATAAAGATTGCGCATTTTTCTTTTAAATGCATGAAGCCACGATCGTGGCTTTGCTTTTGCACATCCTTCTTTACTCCCTTTATTTTAAGTTGCAATTTCTGTCTGTCTGTCCGGATGGTTGCAATCTTGATAGCAAGACTTTGCTTCGATTTTTTCGACCACTTCCCGTGGTCCGATCGAGCGGAAATGTGGGCAGCAGACTTGCCCAGACTAACAGTACATTCTATCAAATTTTCAGCATCGTAGCATTTAGAATAGTCACGAATTCCTTCTACCAATTTGCGAATCAAGGAATATATTTGACGAAACAACATGGCTGCCTTTGACGGAAGTATATAAACTTTTCGGGTATGTTTGTTTTTACGAAATAAATACGAATGAAAACGACACAATAAAGCCGAAATATAAAGCAAGTTTTTTTTAAAAAATGCGCAATCGTTATAATTAGATAATGTGTATTTGCCGACATTACCGATTCGAAATTTTAGTTTTGTAGTGAAGTGTAAATAGTAAACTTAGTTTGCAAAGAAATGGAGTATGGTTTTCTTGTTTATAGCTTTGGCTTGCAAAAACCATATAAAGATAACTCGCTTTGTTTCGGCTATATTGTGTCGTTTTCATTCTATGCATCTATTTATTTTGTAAAAACGAATATATCCAAAAAGTTTACTTACTTCCGTCTCTTCCGGGAGAGGCAGCCATGTTGGACGTGGAATATATTCCTCGATTCGCAAATTGGTCGACTGAATTCGTGACTATTCCATACGCTTTGATGCTGAAAATTAAATTTGATAGAATGTATTGTTAGTCTGGACAAGTCTGCTGTCCAAGTTTCAGCTCGATTGGACGACGAAAAGTGGTCGAAACATCGATGCAAAGTTTTGCTAACAACCAAGCAAGAAAGAAAGCAAGCAAGCAAGCAGACAGACAGAAAATTCAACTTAATAGAAAGAGAGTAAAAATGCAAGATTATACTCGGACCAGGGATGAGTGTAGTGAGTTAACATTTGCCTTGAATTCAGTTGTTTGCGAGCTTGTTATCTTCAATAATTAGAAGCAAGGAGGCCCTTCTGGATTATTAACATTAGGGGAATCTTGAGCACATAGATCTGTAACTAGCTAAATAATTATCAATCGTCCTTACTTAGCTTTAAAACTCCTTGGACGTGCATCATTGTAAAACTACATTATGAGCATTGTCACGATTTTGGACTTAAACCGTGACTCTTAGCACTCATAGATAGATTATAGCGTAGATAGTAGTATAGAACCATAGGTTAGCGTAGAGTTAGATTAGATAGAACGAGTAGCCTGAAACTATTACCTTCTCCCTCTCTCACGCAATAGGAACGCCCCAACCACCCCCCTTCTTCACCTGTTCCTTAACCTTTCACTAAACTCCTCTTTTAATCCCAATTCAGAGTTTGCTAATCAATACGCCCAAACTGGTACTAAAACCGTGAATGAATGAAGTGTGAATCTTAATGTATATATTCTATTATAATTTTAACTATTTATTCATGCCGTATTTTAATGTGCTTGTATAATAACTATTCATTCATATTGTTATTTCAAGTTGTTATGTGTAGCCATTACGCTATAAACTCCCTTGTACACCCACCCCACCTCCCCCGCGAAAACCCCCACTTACCCCCCCTCCTCCTATCACCCAAGGGCGGCGACTCGCTAGCTAACCTTTGAGACGGTCAATGGTTTCGCATCTACTTAATATCCCTCGGCTGAAAACCCACGCCAGCCACTCGAGATGACCACGTAAAATTATATCAAAGGGAGATAATTCCCTCTACCCAGCACGACGTATGTATTAATCGCCTTTTATCTAGACTACCCCCACCCACTTCGACCCCCCCCCCGTCTCCCTTGTTCACCCCCCGCTGAGTGCGGGCGGCAATAATTATTTCATCTACACCCTGCCCGCAGTTCTGGGGTATAAATGTTCACCCACCTCCAACTCCATTTTCGGCTCCAATAAGCCTTTTCCCTTTATGTAAATATATGTTCGAAAGGACTAATGGGAATTATATGTAAATGCAAGTTAATGTAATCATCCAATCAAACTGAGGAGCTTTTCACGTGACTAACGTCCACGAAATGCCGCTCAACTAGGTTTTAGTTAGTTCTGGCTCAGGTCTCGAGGAAGACGCATCGTCTTAGCTTAACTCCCAACCTACTCATTTGGACTATAGATAATTAGCCAGGAATAGTAATTCGTTAATACAGTTGTGTAACCTAAAAGTGGATTCCACAACACCACCGTGTACTAATGTAGACATTCTGAGCAATTTCATATCTTTTCAAGTGGTACATCGCCTCACATGTTATATATATATATATATATATCGGTCTAGCCAGTACTCGCATTTTCCACCAGTATAAGTTGTGTAACCTAACATTGGATTCCATAACACTCGCATATACTAGTGTCAATATTACTGTATAACTTCACATGTATTTCTCACCATTGGATATTCGAAACGTAATAAACATCTGAACAGTAACCAGTGATTTGCTTGCTTATCTTAGAACTGTTTGTTGTTTACTCAGTAACATCTTCACGAGCCAAGGAGAGAGATAATCATTGTTCCAGGACGATTGCAGCAGCATCGGCAACTCATACCCCCACGACAACCAGCCACCAGCCACCATTAACTCCACTCAACCCCCCCCCCCCCCGCACCCCTCTCAGTGTCAACATTGTGACGAATTGCTCTCCCCAACAGCAACATCGTGAAAAGCATGTATAATCAGATTTACTTAAACCCTAACTAAGGTGATAGCCTTAAAGCAATCGTGTCCTGTGGCCCTTTAGGCGTGCCGTATTATGTCTAACTAATGGATATAAATATTCAAACGAGAGATACATTTTGCGAATTTTCTCATGTCCTCGTCGCTGTTTTTTTTTTGTGAGGGGCACCAACAAAGAATTTTACACTTTTATTGCACGACCCAGTTTTGAACAATAATTCTGTTACCTACAAGTTTAAATTTTTTCCCTTTATTCTGTACTTGTGGTATTGTTTACGCTAGTTCCGAACCGGTATTATTTTATCATTAATTTATACATTACAGACGCTCCTTCTATAAAGAAGATTATTGCGTTCTACGCTAAACCGTGATCCGGAGTCTAGTTTTCGAAGTAATTGTGCGCACACTTTCTGTATTTATTTTTAAAACGTGTAATTATAAATCTATATAGATTTAAACAAAACAAAAATTCAATGAATTTTTACATTGTTTATTCTGATGTGGCAAAGGCCCAAAGCTGTTTTTGTTTCAGCAAAGATTATAATAAGATGGACATCTTGCTCTATATGTAGAGCTGAATAGTTAGTTTGCGCATGCGCGGCTTTCAAATCACAGCGAACTACTAAGCCTAAACCGGAACGTAGTGCGATCGGAAATTCCGAAACTAAGTGTTTCAAGTTATCAAATAGCAGAAATATCAAAGCAAGCGATTCATTTTATTATAGGCTTTGGTTCTAGTTATCTATATATAGTAGTTTATTTTTTCTGGAAAATGAGACATTCAAAATGGTAGACTATCTTTATCGTCTGTGGATTTTCCCGTTTCTTGAAATTAACACTATGGACTATGGACGCCGAAAGTATTCCTGGAATTCGGCTTGCGAGATCTCACTGCTATAATAGTAGGAGTAGCCTGATGTGTTTGCTGCTTAATGTCTCTCCTATTCCAAACATTAGATCGCAGTCTTCCAAAGGAACAACTGGCTCTGGCTATCCAGAGATTTACTTCATCGTCTATATGTACAGACTGGGAGAGGGCACTGCCAAAGTATGTGAACCTGTCAACATTATTTAGCTTTAGTCCATTTACAGTGATGGCGAACTAGTCGTAGGCAAGCGATCGGGAAGAGGGCAGAGGAAGAGGTACAAAGACACCCTGAAGGCCTCCCTGAAAAATTTTGAAGTCGACCCAAACAATTGGGAAAGACTGGCAGAGGACCGATTCTCTTGGCGAGCCTTTACCGTCAATGTAGCAGCATCCCATGAGGGGAAAAAGGCGAAGGGACGCAAATGCAAAACGACTATTACGAAAGTCCAGACAAGTCAGCCCCGGTACTGCCTGCCAGCAGGCCTTGCATCCATGCCCCCACTGCGGCAAACTTTTTCGGGTTAAAATAGGCCTCACCAGCCATCATAAGCATACATGACGACGACACAGGATGGACCTCTTCGCAAGCGACAGACAATCATCATCAGCCTGATGTGTATTCCTTGTCTAAGTAATGGAAAGGGAGAAACGAAGATTCAATATAGCAAGTATTCACTGTCATGCTGTTCATTTTCCGAAGAACGGGTGTCGAAAAGATTACACCACGACTCCTTTGGGGACTGTTCTTTACAGGTCGAGTAAACATAGAGCCATCAGTGTTTCCAAGAGAGTTGGCCTAACTCTATTTAAAAATCCATTTGCTCGCAGTAGAATTCCACAAGAGGATCAGCAACTTAAATTCATGTTTCGTACTGGCTTCGTTTAACTAACAATTAATAATCTCGGAATGTACAGCTTCATAGCTGCAGGACAAGTGTACCAAAAGATGAATTTGGCAGTACATCCAACACAAAAATGCTAAGGGTGAGTTTGAAAGTCAACAATACGAACAGATGTACTTCTTAGATTCCGATGAAACCGTCACCACGCGACAGAAACATCCACTCAATCATGAAATCAGTCAATCTCTAATCAATTTATTGGAACAAATCATTAGATCAAGCAACCATTTCGCACAAGCTTTCATGATGATGAGAGAAGTGGAAGAAAAGGTTGACCGTCGTGCTACTGAAGAAGGAAATGCACCACCGTATGTGCGGCTTATATTTAATGCACCTTTATCCAACAGCTTATCAACCGACATTTATTAAATGATATCACTAAATAATTGTCTCTTTTGAAAGCCATTAAAGCAGATTAAAATATATCGTAGCAAAAGATATTGTATTGTTTCACATATATCACTAGTAGACAGCAGGTGTCATTAAGAGATCACAGATATATTTAATAGACAACAGGTGTCATTTATTGGAGATTACAGATGCCATTTTGCGGCGGGCTGCAGTTGTCACTTGAAGATCACAGATGTCATTAAACGAGAAAACAAATAAAAAAAAAACAAAAAAAAAAACAAACTCACAATACAAAAAGTAGGCCTATTACGCAAGAAATTCTTAGGCTAATAACACAAGTTTTTTTATTCACAGAAAAATAAAATGAATAACAGCACGTACTCGCCTATAAAGGAAATCTGTATATACAAAATATATATATACAAAATCGCTTAACATATTACAATGCTATTTTAACATTGTTTATTCTTATAAATCTATGGCTTAAAGAAGTTTTTGCTAATATTTTTTAAATATTATTTCGTTAGTTGTTTTTTTCCCTCTGATTGTGGAAAATGAGCTTTATTAACGGATTTTCCCCATTTCTGAAAAATAATGAAATAACAATATGGACGACATCGGTCTTCCTGGAAAATGTTACGATAATGAGGTGCTGCTGCTTGAGTAGTAGTCTGAATCGTACTCGGCTTTGCCTGGAAATGCTGAAAAGGTGAGAACAAAATAATATGCAAACAAGCAGACACAATCCAAAAAATTGCTCTTTTTTAACAGACACTTTTTTTTTAAATCCCTTAACCTTAGTGGTCCTTTCCGTGGGCTTGGTAGACTTAGCGGCGCCCATATCCTCTCCAAATTATATTTTTCTGAGTGTCCGCACCGCGGGTCGAACCCATGATGTCGAGCTTTTTATCTTAACAGACACCAAACTTTGACTGGACTATCGTAACTGAACGAGGCCGTTTAATTACCCACATCTTTGTAAAACTTGAACCGAGAAACAAACTTAACTTAATTGTCACGGATAGAACACCCCCCCTCCTCCCCTTCACCGTACCGTAACATGCTCGGGGTAGAGTCGGTCGAGGGGGTGATCGTGGTGGTCAAAGTCTGTCAGTTTGGAAAGTGAGATTGGTTGGTTTTTCAACTGGGTAATGATTTAAAGTCATTTACTAATTTTTTTATTAAGGAGTAGAATAACTCTAGGAACGAACTAACAAACAACCCATCCAACACTAATGCTATAAGCGCCCAACGACAAGGCATCTAAGACGAGAGTTCTAACGTATTTCTGCAAGGGGTCGGCAAACGTTTTCATACTAGTGTGCCAAAGTAGGATTTCTAAATTCATTCTGCGTGCCAACATCCTAAAAAAAAAACCACTCCTTCTATGGCAGTCAATTTCTTCTAGAAGTTACTATACTTGAATTGCCCATTAAAAAAAAATCGCCCAGTTTGCAAGGTCTGTCCAGCGTGCCATAGGCTGCCGACCCCTGCATTATTAGAACTCAAAGCTGGAACAGTCATGCAAGAGGATTTCTTTTCGTCTCTATCTGTTTACTTAAAGTTTGTCTTAAGTATGCGTTGAGTGATTGTGAAAGGGAAGCTACTCTGTGCTGAGTCTCAATCATCTCGATTATGTTTCGTTCCGTCTAATCAGTATGTAATGTTTTTATTGGTTTTTCCAAAGACTATAATATACATGGACCGTTTGTTTTAGTATTTCTGCTATATGATGACTTGAAACACTGATTTTCGGAATTCCCGATAATAAATAAAGTAATTGCTATACAGGAAATAAAGTTTTTGATATACAAGTTCCGTTTTTTTTAATCGCTATGATTTTCTCAATGAAAAATTAAAATCAAAAGTATTACAGAGCGGAAACATTTATAGATCAGTGTTGTGTGCGCACGGAAAAAGAACATAAGCTCTAAAAATAGGGCAGGCGGTCCATCTTATTATAGTCAATGATAATAGGTTTAATAGGCCTACAAGTATTCATTTGAAGTCGAAAAACATGCGATTTAATAAAACGGAACATGTTTGACAATTACTTTATTTAGAATCGGGAATTGCAAAAAAAAGAAGATAATAGCATAAAAAACTAAAGCAAGCGTGCATGTATATTATAGTCTATGGTTTTTCTTATTCATGGTACCGTGAGCTTAGACCAAACCAAGCTTTACCAATGGTGTGTCCACTCTCAAACGCAGACACTTAAATCACATAACACTTAAACAAGCGGACACTTAATCACGCGACACCTAAACAAACGGACACTTAATCACACGACACATAAAAATACGGACACCTAATCACACGACACCTAAAAATACAAACACTAAATTACACAACACTTAAACATATGGACACATATACACACTACACTTAAAAATATGGAGGCTTAATCACACAACACCAAAACATACGGGCACTTACTCACACGATACTTAAACATATGGACACATAATCACTCGAAACTCAAACATACGGACACTTAATCACTCGACACTTAAACATACGGACACTTAATCACTCGACACCTAAAAATACGAACACTTAATTACACAACACTTAAACATACAGACAGATGATCACAGCGACAGATAAACATATTAAAATTAAGATAAGATTGACAAAAACAGAGACAAATAGATAGATAGATTTATGTCGAAAGTTGAATACATGAGTGAAAATATATTATCTATAAAAAAAAATTGCAGCCTACGTTTATCGGTGGTTTTGCATTTTGATATATTTTAAGTTACTTGATAAGAATCAATTCCATGCCTGAATGCCACTCGGGAAGATAAAATACTTATATTTATGTATAGATCTATGTTCTCGCACGAGGGATAAGAAAAGTGTTTTCGTCCTTATTTTCATCTGAGCTTTCTGATAGATTGTTTTTGTGTTGTATTTTTAGGTTATAATTTTATCCCTGTTTATTTTTACTACTTTAGTCTCTGCCTTTCTCTTATAGGTTTAATTACTTAACTATTGGTGTAATTCTTGTCAGTTGTTACTATTTGCTAGTAATGAACCTTGCAGCTCATTTATGAATTTGTTCTAATTTTATTTTATTAAGCTGATGGGTCTCATACAGAAGATGCTTATTATAGATGCCCCGGATTACCTTTGCTCCTGTCTTGAGCTCTACACCCAACCTCGCCCACTCCGCTCAGCTTCTGATGCGCTTACTCTGCGGATCCCTCGCGTGAGGCTTGTGTCCGCTGGCGAACGTGCTTTCTCCTACGCGGGACCGTCCGCTTGGAATCACCTCCCACTACAGCTTCGCCAGAGCCCTAGCTTAGACACCTTCAGAAGCCGACTGAAGACTCACCAATTTCGTTAGCAACATTTGCGTATACATATTTTCATTTTCGTCTGTTGTTGTTTCAGCGCATAGAACTGTTACCAACGGGATATGCGCCATATAAGTATCATTATTATTATTATTATTATTATTATTATTATTATAGTACAGGTCTAATTAATATGAGATGGTATTTTAGTTTTTTGTTCTTCTTAACAGTTTTAAAAGTTCCTTATTTTATGAAGCCTTATTTCATTGTTAGATTTGTAATTGCCTCATCAATATGTGGATTCCATAAAAATGTAAACAGATAGTTTGATAGATGGACAAATAGATAGACTGAATATAGACTATTGACAGAAAGTAAAAGGTATAGGTCATACTTACGTAGATTGCTGTACACCAAATAAGCAGCAACTGCAAGAGTACAAAGAAATCAGTGTTAAAATTGTTTCTAGTTTAATACTCCATGTTGATGATGATGATGATAGTTATTTATATAGATATTAAATATTGGTCCAACTCAATTTACTTGTTTACACCAAGGAAGCTTCTAATTTAAAACGATTCTCCTCAAATGTACACAACCACCAACAACAAAAAGACAAGATTAAGATAAGATAAGATTACTGTATGCAAACAAATGGAAATTTGACTTGATTACATAAATTCCGTATTTCAGCATTAAGCACAGCTAATTCCATTTAAATACGTATTTTCGTATGTCGCCAACAGCTAGTACTTAGAGATAATTCAGGTTTGGCATAGCAATTAGCATTACACCAAAAAAGAAAATTGGGTTGTCATCGTGATTTGTCTTGGAAATGATTCGGTAGTGCCACTTTACCTTTAGCGATCTTTATTACCCAAGTATCTTTATTACCCAAGCATCTTTATTACCCAAGTATCTTTATTACCCACGTATCTTTATTACCCAAGTATCTTTATTACCCAAGTATCTTTAATACCCAAGTATTATTATTACCCAAGTATCTTTATTACCCAAATATCTTTATTTTCCAAGTATTTGTATTACCCAAGTATCTTTATTACCTAAGTATCTTTATAAACCAAGTATCTTTATTACCCAAGTATCTTTTATTTCCCAGTATCTTTATTACCCAAGTATCTTTATTACCCACGTATATTTATTACCAAATTATATTTATTACCCAAGTATCTTTATTACCTAAGTGTCTTTATTACCCAATTATCTTTATTACCCAAGTATATTTATTACGCAAGTATCTTTATTACCCAAGTATCTTTATTACCCAAGTCTTTATTTTCCAAGTATTTTTATTACCCAAGTATCTTTATTAGCCAAATATCTTTATTAGCCAAGTATCTTTATTACCAAATTATCTTTATTTTCCAAGTATTTTTATAACCCAAGTATCTTTATTACCTAAGTATCTTTATTACCGAAGTATCTTTATTACCCAAGTATCTTTATTTCCCAAGTATCTTTAATACACAAGTATCTTTATTTCCCAAGTATCTTTGTTACCCAAGAATCTTTATTTTCTAAGTATCTGTATTTTCCAAGTATCTTTATTACCCAAGTATCTTTATTACCCAAGAATCCTTATTAGCCAAGTATCTTTAGTACCCAATTATCTTTATTACCTAAGTATCTTTATTACCCAAGTATCTTTATTACCCAAGTATCTTTTATTTCCAAGTATCTTTATTACCCAAGTATCTTTATTACCCAATTATCTTTATTACCCAAGTATCTTTATTTCCCAGTATCTTTATTACCGAAGTATCTTTATTACCCACATATATTTATTACCCAATTATATTTAATACCCAAGTATCTTTATTACCCAAGTATATTTATTACGCAAGTATCTTTATTGCCCACGTATCTTTTTTACCCTAGTATCTTTATTACCCAAGTATATTTATTACGTTAGTATCTTTATTACCCAATTGTCTTTATAACCCAAGTATCTTTATTTTTCAAGTATTTTTTATTACCAAAGTATCTTTATTACCTAAGTGTCTTTATTATCCAAGTATGTTTATTATCCAAGTATCTTTTTTTCCAAGTATCTTTATTACCTAATTATCTTTATTACCCACGTATATTTATTACCCACGTATATTTATTACCCAAGCATCTTTATTACCAAAGTATCTTTATAACCCAAGTATATTTATTACACAAGTATCTTTATTACCAACGTATCTTTATTACCCAAGTATCTTTATTAACCACGTATCTTTATTACCCAAGTATCTTTATTTCCCAAGTATCTTTATTACCCAAGTATCTTTATTACCCAATTATCTTTATTACCCAAGTATCTTTATTTCCCAGTATCTTTATTACCGAAGTATCTTTATTACCCACATATATTTATTACCCAATTATATTTAATACCCAAGTATCTTTATTACCCAAGTATATTTATTACGCAAGTATCTTTATTGCCCACGTATCTTTTTTACCCTAGTATCTTTATTACCCAAGTATATTTATTACGTTAGTATCTTTATTACCCAATTGTCTTTATAACCCAAGTATCTTTATTTTTCAAGTATTTTTTATTACCAAAGTATCTTTATTACCTAAGTGTCTTTATTATCCAAGTATGTTTATTATCCAAGTATCTTTTTTTCCAAGTATCTTTATTACCTAATTATCTTTATTACCCACGTATATTTATTACCCACGTATATTTATTACCCAAGCATCTTTATTACCAAAGTATCTTTATAACCCAAGTATATTTATTACACAAGTATCTTTATTACCAACGTATCTTTATTACCCAAGTATCTTTATTAACCACGTATCTTTATTACCCAAGTATCTTTATTTCCCAAGTATCTTATTACCCAAGTATCTTTAATACACAAGTATCTTTATTAACCAAGTATCTTTATTTTCAACGTTTTTTTATTACCCAAGTATCTTTATCACCCAAGTATGTTTATTACCTAAGTATCTTTATTATCTAAGTATCTTTAATACCCAAGTATCTTTTATTTCCAAGTATCTTTATGACCCAAGTATCTTTATTACCCAAGTATCTTTATTAGCCAAGTATCTTTAGTACCCAATTATCTTTATTACACACGTATATTTATTACCCAAGTATATTTATTACCCAAGTATCTTTATTACCCAAGTATCTTTATTATCCAATTATATTATTACCCAGGTATTTTTATTGCCCAAGTATCCTTATTACTCAAGTATATTTATTACCCAAGTATCTTTATTACCCAAATATCTTTATTTCCCAAGTATATTTATTTCCCAAGTATATTTATTCCCCAAGTATCTAATTACCCAAGTATCTTTATTACCCAAGTATCTTTATTACCCAAGTATCTTTTTTATCCAAATTTTTTTATTACTCAATAAGTGTAGCGTTGTGACAGAATATTGCGTGGCAAGCAGAGTGTGAATTCTCCGGGCAATTATACTTTACTTTACCCGTCATCACACACCAACGTTATAATCAACTTACTAGCAAATGTTGTCAAGCAAAGGACAGTGAAGGTCCCCACAGAAAACATGATGCTTTGGGAAGTTCGAATAAAAGACTGCGTCGCTGTTTGGGACGACACGCTTGATGGCGCTTCCGTACTTGACGGATTTGTCTCTTTACGGCCGTGTCTTGTCTCGCCTTCAGAAGCTGGCCGGATGGTTGTCTCCGTGAAACCTTTCTCGTGGCGGTCGATGTTAAAGCAAACGAAACAGAAGAGATAAAACAAAAACAACATTAGGAAGAGCCCTAATGGTACAACAAGGCAATTAAACAATGTGGTGGGAATGTGATGGAAATGTAGAGGAAATATGGTGGAAATGTGGTGGGAATGTAGTGGATATGTGGCTAAAATGTAGTAGAAATGTGGTGGAAATGTGGTGTAAAAGTAGTCGAAATGTAGTGGAAATGTGATGGAAATGTGGTGGAAATGTGTTTTTTTTTTGTTGTGTTCTTTACAGTAGAGGCCGACCAAATTTCGGTGTCGGTTTCGTCAACTAAAGCAGGCGAATGGACCATTTTTTTGTGTAGCCGATGCCAAACAGTTAGCTATTGGTTTGCTTAATTTTAGGTTTCAGCCGAAACTGATATTGACTTTCGGTCATCAGTCGAATATATTTTAGCTTTCATTATTCTGACTGAATCGATACTTCTGCATCTATTACTCTGCTTAATGATAATTCTGAATAAAATGATATACATACATGTGAAACATGTACATCTATATATTACAACAGTTTTAAATTAACCAATGGGAATCAAAAACGACACACACAGTCTAATTTATATAGTAAAATATATACAATATTGATTGTTTTCCAATGTCATTTGATTAGGATTCACATCTTACATAGCTTTATAAGGACTAGTGAAATCTAGTAGGGTAATATATTATATAAAGGCTCACTATTGGCCCAACATTTGCCAAAGATTCAAATATTAGCCAAGTGTTGGACCAACAAAGCCTTGAGTGATGTAACCTGTATTGTCCACCTACCAGTAATGATGCAGGTGTACGAGCTCTTTCTCTTGCACTTGTCCTCGTAAAACATCTTCAGCAACGTCTCGCCGTGCTCCACCGTGACTTTCTTGGTGGCGCAGCTCCTGTTCTCGGTGTCGGTCGTCGTTTCGTCGGCCGCCGGGATCATGATGACCTCGGGTAGGTAGAGGTGTTGGGTGCAGAACTTAATTAGGAGGGTGCTTCCCACCTCGTACCTGACGGAGCAGCGGAGCAGGTTCGTCTTGACATTGTCGATGGTTAGTGAAAATACTGGCTCGGCTTGAATGAGATTTTTAACGAAACAATTTTATTTCGTATGGATATTAAAAATGTATATTCGATAAAAGAAAGAGATTAAAAAAAAAGCATGAACATATATAATTACAGTGAGTTTAAATATGGGTCTGTTATATATGGAACTATGCTTAATCTATATATATATAAAGATCGTGTTTGTGTCCCCACGGATCCCCATTGGTCAATTTAAAAACACGTGAGTTTGTGTCACAGACGTATTTAGGCATAGGCCTATATACTGTCTAATACTTGTTCACATGGGACATGTGTCTTCGCTAGCTCAGTGGTTAACGTAGCGGACTGCTATGCGGGCGACGCGGGTTCGATTCTCCAGTTTGACTACACTTTTTTCTACAAGTTTTTTTTCGAACTTTTAAAAACAAAAGACATTGTAAATCTACGGGCAATTCAGATTTTTGTTAAATAAAAATAATTGCCTATTTTTTTTTACCCGATTACAATAATTATTTTAAATTACTTTCCTAAAAGTCTTCAGTAAAAAAATAATAATTTAAATATTAGATTTATAGCTTTCGTTTAATTGTAGTTTATAAAATTTTTATCTGCACCTTATACAGTCCTTTTTTTTCACCCGGGCGATTGGGGGGCGATGAAGGGCAAGTGGGCGGTACAAACGTACCTGATATATTTTAACACCTCAGCTATTTGAATCGATTAGTTTTTGGAGGATGAAATGTGATGTAAACGCAAGTGCTGATAAATATCTGATATCCCCCAACAGTATGCCCACATATTATTATTTTTAATAAGAAATAGGAATCGCAGTGACTTTTCGATGAAGTAGGGGTCAGTATTTGGCAAATATAGTATGCGGCCAGCTGGTCCTGTGGTTGGTTCACCGGACTGTTAACCTTGCTGATCGATCACTGTCGCCCTAAGATCTGCTAATATTAATGATATTTTGATCTCTAATTAACCGAGATGTCCTTAATCTGTTTTAAATTGGTAATGTTAAATTCACAGTTTTGTAAACGGTATAGATAAGTAGTAATCATACAATGTGGGTAGTTATTGTAATGCTTGAAAATATACATATAAATTTTTTAGTCATATAATATTTATATAATTTTCAAATACTTTTTACAGTTTGATCATTTCAAGTTATAAATTGTAAGCCATTTATTTTTTATAAAAGAAAGAAAAAACAAAAAAAAATATTTCCACATTTGATTCAATATTGCTGCCGAACAAGTTCTGTTTTGTAATATAACAAATATTACTGATTATTAGACCTAGGGCTTTTGCAACCAAAATTGAAACAAAAATAGACAAATAGCTAGCAACACACCAAGCAAAGGATTCGCATTAATATTGATTTATTTAAACCTTTTGTTGAGGCAATTTTTTGATATATTAATTCTTACAATTGAATATGTATCCTTTTCAGTTGTTTTTTTTTGAAGATAATTAGTCACACAAAAAGTCTAGTCCGCCTAAAAAAAGCAGAAACTATAGGCCAGATGGGCGGAAGGGGGGGGGGGGGCGGTGAGCGGAAAAAATATTGTAAAAGGGGGCGGTGAGCCGAAAAAGGTTGAGAACCTATGACTTAAATTGACCTTTTTGGGGGCTTTTTTGCGCGTGCCATGGAAAATCGCTCTGCGTGCTAGGTTAGCATCGCGTGATCGTAGGTTTTCGACCCCTGGTCTACTGTACAATGAGCCTTGGTTGTTGTTTATGCCTATTCGTTGTTTTTATGAATTCTTATCTAAAGTGCGTGGCTCCTGATAGGAACAATTTCTCCACAGTTTGACTATTTAATAAATTCAAAAAATATATATACAGAGCGGTTCCATTAGAAATTTCTACTCACGAATCAAATTTTTATGCCAATCCCTATCAGGGCCTCTGGAAAAACTTCTATTGTTTTGTTCTTGCACCATTATGCTTATTTCCCGTAAGAACAGGCTCGGGTTATATGCGTTCGTTGTCATCGTCGCCTCGATGGTGCTGCGGAAGACCAGGTGGATGCTGGGCGGAGGAAACTTGAGGCAACTGCAAGTGTAGTTCCCGTGAAGTTCGATTTCGCATTCTCTAATGATCTTCATCAGCTTGATGGTACACAGCTAGTGAGGATGAAAGTTGGACATAATGATCTTCACCAGCTTGATGGTACACAGCTAGTGATGATGACATGTGGACATAATGATCTTCATCAGCTTGATGGTACACAGCTAGTAATGATGAAAGTAGGCGAGTGGTGTAGTGAAGAGGGAAACATTACACGTGTGGGTGGCTTAAGTGGTTTTGGACATGAGAAAAGGCAAGGGGCTATTTTTAACAGACCTGGTTACAAAAGTCGGACATCGAGATCAACGGATTTCAAAATGGATTCGAGGATAGACAGAGCATAGACGGAATCGATCAAGGGGTATTAAAATAGACTCAAAGCTAGACAAGACAGAGAATGAATCGATCCATGAGTTTCAAAGTAAACAGGGCATTCGATTGAGGTTCCAATAATTTCAAAGTAGACAAGACATAACAGGGAACTATCCAGAAAATACATAACAAAATGTCGAGGCTAGACAAGACATAGGAGGGAACTATCCAGTACTTAAAAAAGACTCGAAGCTAGACACGATACATGTATATAATCTATCTATGTACTCACCGCAGCTGCTCCGTGTAGTACAACTTCCATATGCGTAACACTCGGCAAGATGTTAGGGCCTAGCTCGACAACTCCTGTTAGCTCTAGCTCGTCCAGACCGACGATAATTCCCAGTTTACATTTCTGTGTTAACGTAAGGCTCAAGTCCATAGGCACTGTAATAAAGATGGCACAATCATTATTGGCAGCAGTCAACCCTTTTTGATTAAGAACGGTTCGGTTTATGAAGATTTTGTTGTTATTGAAAAAACAAACTATATCGAATTACGAGCTGTGTCTGAAGATTTGAGCTGCCTCTATAATTACCCACTGTGTCTATCGTTACTGATTTATAGGTGTCTAAAAATGCCGGCGTAACGATATTAAGGGCTGGACCGAGGAAGGGCACACCAAGGTCCTGTCTGAGACTAGCACCCCCGCGGCACGCCAGATGCAAAGTTGCGCGTAACATAGGGTATGGTCTCTGCAGCAAATGCACTATATTTCTCTCCCCACCTGTTATCTGTAAAATTCTCATGGGATCATTATCGTGATAGCTCTCTCGTATAGCTGCACTCTTGGAGCCTAAGTACTGCAATTTTTCACTAAGATTTTGATTGGATTGCATTTATAAACAATAAATACATAATCTAAAGTATTCCATGGCCAAAGAAATTACAATAGTGTGGTCTATAAGACATGTTTATGTTATTTTGTGGATCCTGACTTGAAAATATATTGAAAACATAGCTCTTAATAAATCGTGCAAGTGTTAAAAAAAAATCTAAGTTAGATTTCACACGAATTAAAGGTATTTCGATAAAATAATAATAATAGTCGGAGGAAAGAAAATAAAAATTAAATCAATTGCAGAAAAATGTACTATTGTTTTTGTTCTATAGTGTCTATAAATAGAATTAATGATAATAATAATAATAATAATAATGCCATTTGTATAGCGCTGCCAACAAACATAATGCAAGCACAGAGCGTATGTAACATACAACTAAGAACACGGATACAATATATAGGCCAAGAGATACAAAATTAAACGATGATTCAAAAACTTTCAAACACAGAACAAATCAAACAAAGAAAACAAAGAAAAAAGAACGACCTAACATATAGGTAAGACAGTAGGGCTCTAAATCATGTTAACTGAGATAAATATTGAAATAATGAGTTTTTGAGTTCTTTTGGAATGTATCAATGGAGCTTGTTTGTCTGAGTTGAATGGACCGGGTATTGAGAAGGCTCTATGGCCGACGGTCTTCAGAGAGAAACGGGTCACTTCCAGAAGCGAGGAGTCGGCAGAACGAAGTGTTTTTTGCGGAACATATTATGGTTTACGGAGTTCCATGAGATAATTAAAAGATACTGAACTGTCGCCCGTTAGCAAACATACCAGAATTGAACTCCCATTGACTAAGGCAGAGGTTGCTCTCATGGTGCCCCGAACTTCAGCACGACTTAGCTGTCCTCTCGTAGCCAGACTGCTGTTCCTCGATCGCCAATATTACGAGGATATACTACAGTCTACAGCGGTGAGATCCTACGTTTGGTAAGGCATCAATCTTAGCCCTCGGGGAACTGCCAGAAGAACACCGTTATTCTAAGCCGCTGGGGAGAGGGTGAGTGGGACTTGGTTGAAAGACCATGATGGTCACGAGCAAAACCACCAATCTCTCAGGGGTCTCCTGAAGCAGGCATCCGTGATTGTGTAAAAGACGAATAAAGTATTTTCATCCCGAGACCAAGCTTTGATTCTCTCGCAATCAAAGACTAAAAGCCACAAACGCCGGGGACGCACAAATACCAGAGTATAAGCCTGATCATCCAGGCACCAGACATCCGTATTTTTAATGGAACGTATCGGTGGTTTACACACTTTGCCAACTTTAAGGTCCATCGGTACCATCTTTTTCTTTATCGAATCCTGAAATATACACTTAGAGAGATCATCATTTCGCGGAAATTGAATGTGTACATACAGAAACGGGTTGTGAAACCGACGACTCGGGACTCGAAGACGGGATGTTTGGGGGGGGGGATCCTTCGCTATGACGCTCTACCACATTAAATGTACGCCTACGGCACATGTCCCCACCCCCTTTTTTTATATCAGGACTGTTTGTTGCATGGGTTGCATAATTTATCAGTTACCTGTAAAGAGCGCTGCTATGACCTCTATGTAGATTAGTATAAACACTATATCTTGAATGGAAACTTTGGATTTAAACTGGGTGATGGCCGAATCAGGCCAAAACAACATTACGATTCAGCTGTCGGTGAAAAAAAAAGCATTGTAGCTGTAAGGCGAAAACCTTTGAAAACATACGTAGATGCATAAACAGATGAATGCCGGGTGTGAGAGATACATATATAGGCAGGTATATAGATAAATAAATAGTATGCAGAGAGATAGATATAGTTAGTAGGTGGGTATAGATAGTCGGATAGGTAAATAGATTGGCGTTTTGAAAAAAAAAGATAAGTAGGTAGGTAAGTAGAAAGTTTGGTAGGTAAGTAAATAGATTGATAGACGGGTTGCGAGATATATGGATATGTAAATGGATGTGTAGATAGATGGTTGGGTAGATAGATAGACAAATAGATTGGAAGATAAGTATTCCGATAGGTGTTTTGAAAGTTAAATAGGTAGGTTTGTGTATAGTTTGGTGGGTAAGTAAATAGATTGAAAGACAGAAAGTTAGATAGATATGTAGGTAGGTAGATAGATTTGTGTTTTGAAAGTTAGACAGGTAGGTAGGTAGCTAGAAAGTTTGGTAGGTAGGTAATAGATTGATATTATTGTACATAGATAGCTAGGTAGATAGGTGGATGGGCAGATAGATAGATAAATGAATGATATTTAGATAGATTGGAAGATAAATAATAAGTTTGAAATAAATGAACTAAAATTTTGTAATAATGTAAGTCGCCCCCCCCCCCCCAAAAAAAAAAAAATTCCCTTTTCTCTCTCTCAATCTTTTCCTCCCAGTGTCTCTTTATATATATCTATTTAATCACGCACATATCTATCTTGATTACGTTTATAGTCTGGCATTTCCATAAATGTTTTAATTGATGTGAAACTGCTGGCTTACCTAATTAGTTCAAGTAACACATTCAATATCTTATCTTATATATTACAGACGCTCCTTTTATAAAGAAGATTATTGCGTCCTACGTTGTTCCGTTAGAGTTTAAATGATGTTAAATTACTGGTTTTCCTTGTTTGTTCAGGCAACCCATTCCATGCCCAGGTGCAACCCTGGGAAGAAAGAGTATGTGTATGCATTTGTTCTCGCATACTGGATGATGAAAGTGTTTTTGTCTTTATGTTTATCAGAACACTGCAACGGGTTGTTGTGTTGTATTTCTAAATCAGAGTTTAATGCCATATGTATTTTTAATACTTTACTCTTTGTTCTTCTGTCCTCTTGTGTTTCTAGGTTTAGTGATTTGACTATTGGCAGTAAGTAAAAGATAGAGCTTGTGTTGAATAAAAATATTTTAATTAATGATATGGATTAAGTATGATAGAAGTGATTTCTTTTCAACTTTCTATCAATATATATGTATATATATATATATATGATATATTTGACTGATTTCACGCTGAATGAATCACCTGTTATTAAAAAAAAATTTCTTTGTGTTCCCACAGTCAAGGGAAATTTAATTTTTCTGTCAATACATTTATTTTTTAAGTGAATGGTCATCGTTAAATATACTTCTTTATAACATAATAACAACAAAGTTTAGTCTTTTTTATAGAAAGTATAATAGTAAATTTTGTTATAAAACCAGTGTTGAATGGTGCAACACTAGATTGACTCGATAGGTTTTGTTTGTAGATGTATGGCTCCTATATGTCTCGCAATACAATGAATGCGCCCTTGGGGTTTTGGGATTTCAATGAGGGGCAGCGCATGCTGTGGCTGAACAGCCCGATCCTCGAGTGGCAGTCCCTTAAGCAGCCCTCGCATTTGAACATTGAGGGCGGCTTTATGGAGGATGCATTTGCCTTCCTATTCTGCCTTCTGTCAATGTCAGCCCTGGCCCTTTTTACTTCCAGGGAGGCCATCCCATTGTAGACGGCCTGTCGCCAGGCTCCTCGGTCAGCTGCAACCTACTCCCATGAGTCCTCGACTATGTGCATTTCCTTGAGGTCTCGCCTGCACACATCTTTGTATCGAAGAAACGGCCGACCTGTGGCTCGAGATCCTGCGGCCATTTCTCCATAAAGGATATCCTACGGTATTCGGCCATTATTCACACGCCTGGTGTGGCCAAGCCAACACAGTCTACGCTGTGATAGCTATGCATACATGCTTGGTATATTGGCCTGGCTTAGAATTTCCTGTTGTGATTGTAGATGTAGAATATAGATAAATCGCCTAATTATTAAAAAGCCGCGGAAGACTTCCGTCCCTAGATGAACCAAAAACCATGGGTCAGAACCACTCATCTATAAAAAAAGAAGGGATTGCTCCTTGTAAATAAATTGGTTTGAGCAAAGTGAAGAAAGGGAAATCTAAAAATTTCCACCGCACTTATCAATATAAACAAAATTGTGTCTAAAAACTTGCTGCGCCACTGATCTATAAATAGATCATTGATACATATTGCTTTAATGAAGAACATAATCTATGTTGCTGCCATTTTACACAATATGCGTATGAATTGTTGCTGTCAAGCTTCTGGCTTCTTATTAATAATATAAAACTAACAATAATACTATCAGAAGGAAAAAAAATGAAAACATATAGGCGATTTATCTATATTCTACATCAACAAACAAAACCTATCGTGTCAATCTTGAGTTGCACCATTCAACACTGGTTTTAAAACAAATTTTACTATTATACTTTCTTTAAAAAGAGACTAAACTTTGTTATGTTATACAGAAGTATATTCAACGATGATCATTCACTTGAAAAAGAGATGTATTGAAAGAAAAATGAATTTCCCATTGACTGTGGGAACACTTTAAAGAAAGATTATTTTAATAACAGGTGATTCGTTCAGCGTCAAATAAGTCAAATATACTCAAAATTCATAGGAATGTGAAAACAAATAACTTTTATCATACTTAATTTATCTACCTAACTAGCTGTCTAACTTTCAAAACACACATCTATCTACCTACCTACATATCTATCTAACTTTCTGTCTATCAATCTATTTACTTACAAACAAAACTATCTATACATTTACCTACTTATTTAACTTTTAAAACACCCTTCGGTCTACTTATCTTCCAATCTATTTGCCTATCTATCTACCCACCCATCTATCTACCCACCCATCTATCTACCCACCTATCTATCTACCCAACCATCTATCTACACATCCATTTACATATCCATCTATCTCGCAACCCGTCTATCAATCTATTTACTTACCTACCAAACTTTCTACCTACCTACCTACTTATCTTTTTTTTCTTCAAAACGCCAATCTATTCACATATCCGACTATCTATACCCACCTACTAACTATATCTATCTCTCTGCATACTGTCTATTTATCTATATACCTGCCTATATATTTATCTCTCACGCCCGGCATTCATCTGTGTATGCATCAATGTATGTTTTCAAAGTTGTTCGCATAGTACACCAGTCTCACAACTACGATGCTTTTTTTTTTTTGTCCACCCTCAGCTGAATCGTAATGCTGTTTTGGTCTGAATCTGCCATGACCCCGCTTACGGCCAAACTGTCCATTCAAGATATAGTGTTTATACTATTCTATATTGAGGTGAAAGCAGGCTACTTTGAAGGTAACTAGATAATAAATAAACCCATGCAACAAACAGTCATGATTTTTTTTAAAAAAAAGGAAGGGGGGGGGGGACTTTATCCACAGGCGTACATTAAATGTGGTAGAGCGAAATGTGAAAAAAGGTCATCTTTAAAAAAAAAAACTGATTTTTATTACATCGTTTGAAATCATATTTTTTAAAAATTTGAAGTAAGCTTTTTAAAATTTTAATTAATTTTAATAATTTTCCTTTTTGAAATTTCTCAATTAAAGATTATTGATTTTAAAAAAATATACTTAAAAA
Organism: Anisus vortex; assembly: GCA_949126835.1. Taxonomy (NCBI): domain Eukaryota; kingdom Metazoa; phylum Mollusca; class Gastropoda; family Planorbidae; genus Anisus; species Anisus vortex. Next base: position 13,054,585 of record OX421505.1, read on the forward strand.
ACAATAAGTTTGTTGTTGTTGTCACATATATCAATCTTACTGAAACAATAGATCTACAGTACTTTAAATGAATCATGCAAATTGTGAAATTCTAGAATACCTTCTATATTTTATTATCAAACCTCCAGTCTTCGAGTCCCGAGTCGGCGGTTTCACAATCCGTTTCTGTGTGTACACATTTAATTTCCGCAAATTATGATCTCTCTAAGTGTATATTTCAGGATTCGATAAAGAAAAAGAAGGTACACATGGACCTTAAAGTTGTCATAGTGTGTAAACCACCGATACGCTCCATTAAAAATACGGATGGTTAAATTGATATACAATTTATATGAATTTATTAGTAGGACATGTTTTAATTACAAAAAAATTAATAAATTTTAATTAAAGGAAAACTATATTTCATAAAAAAAAGTTCAGCCACAAAATTTTCAACATAAACATGAAATAAATTTATGATACAAATTTCATGAAGATTTTTTCATGAATTAGAAACTTAATACATAGTAAAGAATAAAAATAAATATTTTGAAAAAAAAAAAAAGAAATAAAAAGTTTAAAAAAATGTATCTTGATTCTTTATCAAGATAATGTTCTGAAAATTGGAAAAAAAACTTTCATAAGCTATCCTATATCTTGTCAAAATTAGAGGAGAAATTTTGGTTAAATGGATAAATACAATTTAAAGGAATTTATTAGTAGGAGAATGTAAAACAAAAAAAATTGGTTGAATCCAATTTGTCAAAAAGCATTGACGCCCCATAATAACTAGTGTGAGCAGTATGTCATCTACTTTCATACAACTTTTCTGAGTATTATTTAGAGCTATGTCGTTTTCACTATATTTTCAAGTCAGAATCCACAGAATAACATGAACATGTTTTATAGACCACAGTATTTTAATTTCTCTGGCCTTGGAATACTTTAGATTATTTATTTATTGTTTATAAATGCAATCCAATCGACATCTTAGTGAAAAAATGGCAGGCTTACGCTCCACCTTGTTTCGTAGTGCAGAAGAGACGGTCCAGAGCGTGCTATTTGACGAGCCAGTTTTGCCGGAGTTTAGAGTGGATGTGAACGGCCAACCATTCGTGACAACACTATAAATATGGTGATGTATCTATGGTGCGAGATACAGAAGTCTCCGAGCTCATAAGAGAGCAATTTTGGCTGGTGTTCACAATTAAAGAAAAGTCGCGGTTCAAGTATGGTAACACTAGACCACTTCTGTACCCATGGGCCTCAAAGTCTGACGGATTGTGTAAAACCACCGATACGCTTAGCCTACACTAAGAGCACACCAGTGGGCGAACGCATGGGGGTAAGGAGGGGCATCCTCTTCTGCACGTCCTAGGTATCATTGTACGGCCGAGAGGCTCCGAGCCTCGGTGGGGAGGAGGCAATGTGCACAGCAGTCCGTCTCTAGCCCGCCCTGGTGCCTGAAGGTTCAGACATGTAGTCTGGAATTTTTACTACCGGGCATGAGTGCAGTTATACGCAACAATAATGATCCGATGGAAATTCCACACGTGGGGAGAGAAAAGTAGTGCACGTACTGCGGAGATTGTACCCTATGTTACGAGGAACCGTGCCGTAAGCGCTAGTCTCGGACAGGACCTTGGTGTGCTCTCCCTCGGTCCAGCCTTTAATATCAATACGCCCCGGACTTCAGAGCCGTCATTTTTAGACACCTATAAATCAGTAACACTAGACACAGTGGGTAATTATAGAGGCAGCTCAAATCTTTCTTAAACCGAACCGTAATCAACGAGGGTTGACTGCTGTCAATAATGATTGTGTCAACTTTATTACAGTGCCTATGGACTTGAGCCTTACGTTCACACAGAAATGTAAACTGGGAATTATCGTCGGGCTGGACGAGCTAGAGCTAACATCAGTGTTCGAGCTAGGCCCTAAAATCTTGCCGTATATTTCGCATTTCGAAATTTATCAAATAGGAACACCCGTGAGTATATATATTATACTATATTGTATATATAATATTTTTTATCTACTAGATAGTTATGTCTTGTCTAGCCTCGACACTTTGTTAAGAAATTTCTGGATAGTTACACCACATGTCTGTCTAGCTTGGAGTCCTTTTTTATATACTAGATAAATCCCTCCTAAGTCTGTTTAGCCTCGACTTAATTTCAACGTTTAGATCCTTCCCTCTTATGTCTTATCTTTCTTCAGGTCTTTTGAAAATTTCTGGTTCTTTCCCTCCTGTGTCCTCTCTAACATACAGGCCACGGTGAAATTACTGGGACCATTCCTATTCTGTACTGTCTAACTTCTAGTCTACTTTGAAATTATTTGGACCTCACTATGATGTCTTGCTTGGCTTTGAGTTTACTTTAAAACTCATGGATCGATTCCTTCTATGTCTTGTCTAGCATTTTCGAGTCTACGTTAACACCCCTTGATCGAATCCGTCTATGTTGTGTGTTACATTATATGCCATATTTCCCCATCTTATTTTTATAGTGTGACCTATGTTCTCATTGGTTGGGGCCCCTGTTTGACCTTGGGTGTGTGTCACCTGTGTTTAGACAGCCTTTTTGTCATCTCTAGTTGAGGGTGGACGATCATTTATTTTCGATTATCTGACTTAGTTTACATTTTGTGAACATGTTTATTCCTGTAGTAAAGTGTGTCGTTTGTAAACCTCTGGTGTTGACTGGTGAATAATTATACTAACAGCTAGAACCCGAAGACATTAACCATACCACTAGGACACACATGTAACATCTGTCTATCCTCGAATCCATTTTGAAATCCGTTGATCTCGATGTCTGACTTTTGTAACCAGGTATTTTCAAAATAGCCCCTTCCTTGCCTTTCCTCATGCCCAAAACCTCTTAAGCCACCCACACTCACACGTGTAATGTCCAACTTTCATCATCACTAGCTGTGTACCATCAAGCTGATGAAGATCATTATGTCCAACTTTCATCATCACTAGCTGTGTACCATCAAGCTGATGAAGATCATTATGTCCACTTTCATCATCACTAGCTGTGTACCATCAAGCTGTTGAAGATCATTATGTCCAACTTTCATCATCACTAGCTGTGTACCATCAAGCTGATGAAGATCATTAGGTCCATCTTTCATCATCACTAGCTGTGTACCATCAAGCTGTTGAAGATCATTATGTCCAACTTTCATCATCACTAGCTGTGTACCATCAAGCTGATGAAGATCATTAGGTCCAACTTTCATCATCACTAGCTGTGTACCATCAAGCTGATGAAGATCATTATGTCCAACTTTCATCATCTCTAGCTGTGTACCATCAAGCTGATGAAGCTCATTATGTCCAACTTTCATCATCACTAGCTGTGTACCATCAAGCTGATGAAGCTCATTAGACAATGCAACATCGAACTTCACGGGAACTACACTTGCAGCTGCCTCAAGTATCCTCCGCCCAACTTCCACCTGGTCTTCCGCAGCATTATCGAGGCACAGATGACAACGAACGCATTTAGCCCGATCTTACGACCCATGAACATAGAGGTGCAAGAACAAAACAATCTTAGTTATACCGGATCCCCTGTTAATGAATATAAACAATTGATTCGTGAGTAGAAATTTCTAAACGAACCGCTCTGTATATATAATTTTTGAATTTATTATATAGTCGAACTGTTGAAAAATTGTTCCTTTAAGGACCCACGCACTTCAGATAAGAATTAATAAAATCAACGAATATGCATAAAAAACAACAAGTGCTCTTTGTACAGTAGACCAGGGGTCAAAAACCTACAAACACGCGATCCAAACCTGGCACGCAGAGCGATTTTCCATGGAAAAGGCTGAAAAGGTCATTTTAAGTCTTATTCTACAAGAAATTAAGTGCCAGCAAAGGATGACTTTTTTTTGTATTGCTGGCGTGATTGAATAAGAAATCCAATTTTAAAACACTGTTTTGAAATAGTTGCCGACTCCTGTCAGTAGACACTTACAGCAACCATTCCGAAAAACTATTTATTTCGTGACCCAGTATGTCGAATATTTCTAATTCAAGCCGCATTAACAATTTTATCGCCAATAGGTCTCTTGCAATCACGGGACTAAAAAATTGAGTGACTTTTCGGCTACTTACGGTTACTTGTTCCTCTTGATGTAAGATTTCAGACACTTATCTGTTGGCTTACATCGAATTCATTCACCAAATGTTTGCAATTTATAATAGTATTTTTCAATTTAAAGACTGTATAACAATTATTTTCTTTTATATTTTAAGGTTTAGTAACTCAATTCTAGGACTAGCTAAGGCTTCGCACTAGATTTACTACTTAGAACAAAGTTAAGTTCACAGATCACTAGACATTACTAGACATAATAAGACTTCGAGGGAAAAGTTAAACGAAGATAAATAATCTAACTCTAGATTACATTTTTTTTTATTCCTTGCTTCCCAAAAATAGTCGCCATTTATTGTTTACGAAGCAGGACGTTTAAGCGCCGCCGTTTTTTGCGCTAGACTTATATTTAATGCACCTTAATCCAACAGCTTATTAACCGGCATTTATTGAATGATATCACTAAGTAATTAGCCTTTAAGACCGTTCTCAGATCGGCCACCCCGATATTTTTTCTAATACTTTAAAAACTTGGAAATCACAAGATGGCAATACTTGCGTGTTTAAGGCACTCGTTCATAGCTCGTTCAACTGACCGCAACTCATCGTCTAGTCTGATTCAAAAGTGTATAACCTTTTTTTTAAATCTCGTAACTAAGTTCAAGTTATTACTTCAATATTAGCCTTTATTTAAATGTGTGCGTATTTGGTGGGAAAGATCCGACTCTCGTAGACATTTAAGATGGTTCATTTCCGGTAACAAAGGAACGATATTGCCTCGTGTTGTGAATCTATTGCGACCTGTTTAGAATCTTTACATGGATTGGATTTTTTTTTTATGGTTAAATATAGGAAGAGTAAGCTTTGTTTATTCTGTTCTTCTGCAAAACGTCGCTGTGGCTTTTCCAAAACCAGTTACTTTAATTACAAAAACTTTTCAGTTCACTTTTACTTGTTCAAAGCAACGGATACATTCTAAATATTATTTATTAAGCATAGTTCCATATAGGCTATGACAAACCCATATTTTAACTCACTATAACTATTTATGTTCATGTTTTTTAAACTCTCTTTCTGTTATTGAATATACATTTTCTCTATCCATTGGAAACAAAATAAATTGTTTCGTTAAAAATCTCATTCAAGCCGAGCCAATATTTTCACTAACCATCAACAATGTCAAGACGAACCTGCTCCGCTGCTCCGTCAGGTACGAGGTGGGCAGCACCCTCCTGTTCAAGTTCTGCACCCAGCACCTCTACCTCCCCAAGGTCATCATGATCCCGGTGGCCGACGAAACGACGACCGAGACGGAGAACAGGACCTGTGCCACCAAGAACGTCACGGTGGAGCACGGCCAGACGTTACTGAAGATGTTTTACGAGGACAAGTGCGAGAGAAAGAACTCGTACACCTGCCTCATTACTGGTAGGCAAGACAAGTTACATCACTCAAGGCTTTGTTGGTCCAACAATTGGTTAATATTTGAATATTTGGCAAATGTTGGGCCAATAGTAAGCCTAATATATTACCCTACAAAATATATATATTTTAACTTTCCATATTCTGACTGCAACGATAGTGCTGCATCTATTACTCTGCTTATTGCTAATTCTGAATAAAATGATATACATACATGTGAAACATGTACAACTGAATATTACAAAGTTTTTAAATTAATTAACCAATGGGAATTGAAACGACACAGACAGTCTAATTTATATAGTAAAATATATACGATATTGTTTTCCAATAGCATTTGATTAGGATTCACATCTTACATAGCTTTATAAATACCTGTGAAATCTTATAGGACCTAAAAAAAAATACAATCGAAGCCCACCTAGCTTCCAGAATGTTTGTCGATCCACGGACCGTTTTTTATGAACAAAAAATATATAAATCTATTTGATTTGATCCCGCGTCACTTCATCCCGCTCCTTCCCGACAGATAGTCCCATTTACACTTAATACCTCCCGCCATGGGCGCCCGCAGAAAATTGTCTAGGGGGGGGGGGGCAAACTATTTTTAGTAATGTTTGAATGTAGTTTTAATTTACTGATCGTATTTGTATGGTGAACGAACGGATTGGACACTGTAGTAATGAAGGGCATACTGTAGCAACAATTTCTGTATTAACACTATATATGTATATAATAAACGTAAACCATACAAAAAATCTTACTTTATAAAAAAAATAATATTACAACATACATTTAAAATAAAATGTATTCTTCAAACAAGAACTGGAGTCGTCTGTTATCGCTACCAAACGTATCTACAAATGCTTTTTTTGTAAAAAAAAAAAAATAGGTTCCGGTACTCAGTGATGGATTGCTTAACTTTTAAAGCAGTTTCGCATTTTATATTTTAATTCTTATTGCGCGCAATTTTAAAATAATTCAATCTTAACAAAATAATAATATAATAAATTAATGATAAACGTTAAAATACAAGAAAAGTAATAATTTTTTCATCCACATTGAAAAAGGTGCCGGTACGCCATACCGGTGCGTACCGTCACAAAAAAGCACTGCAATTTGTTCCATAAAGTCTTTTTTGTTGCAGTTCACTTTGTCTCTGTGTACGCTTAACATGCACAACCCAGTCAGACGTTCATCTGACATTGTAGATCTAAGCCATGTTTTTACACGACGTCATGTGCTGAACGATCGCTCCACCATACAAGCTGTTGCTGGTAATGTTAGCAAAACTAGTAAGGCATACATGACAGCCGGATAAAACTTTGTAAAAAGTAACAAGTCGATGAAATCTTAGCTACTTTTGTATTTTCGCGTTTTCCAAAATTTAAACGAACTCGAGGCTTCACTTTCAAAATTATCAATGTGGTATACCTGATTAATAGTAACATTGCATCCTTAAACTGTTGACGATTCAGTTTGCACAATTTCGAAGGATGTAGCAACGCTAAGTTAAATTGTGCACTGTTGGCTTCACAAAATCGACTCTACATTGAGCTAATTAGAGAATCTAAGTATGAAATGTAAACTGTTTGTCTGAAGTACAATTCAATACTGTCAACACTTATAGTTCCCGAATTACTTCGATGCTTTTGTCTTCCACACTGTCTTGGGATAATCAGTTCAATATCCACCTATTGTGCGAGTTGTACTGTTTTCCCCAAAAATACCCTGAAATAGTTTTCGGAATCACCTCGGTGAAGTTTTACTACACTGAGCAGGTTTTGAACTTGCAGTTGGACTTCTGGACGATCAACTTGAACAGCTTGAAGAGCCTGAGTAACTGGTTCCAGTATGGCAGAGTACTGCGAAATAATATTGAGACAAAATAACAACGTGCTGGACTTTGATGAACAATATAACTGATGAGCAGCCTGTCGTGTATTTTCCACTTGCATGCAATGAACATTCTTCCAATTGACAATAAATATCTTCAAATTTACTAGAAAAAATCCGAATACTTTTATACTTGCTTGTCCATTTTGTCACACACAGAAGAAGAACATTCGGAACAGAGGACCTCCTTTTTGGGCTTTGACGAAAAAATGTAACAATTGCTTTGATAGTACCAATAGCATTTCGTGTCACTGCAACATTATTAAGATCATTTACTACGAGTTTCAGTCTATGCGAGGCACAGTGAACAAAGGCAGTCTTGGGGTAGGCCTAAACACTTCGAATTTTTCCCTGAACACCATTTTCTTTTCCGGCCATTGTCGAGCACCCATCATAACCTTGACCCAGCAGATTATTAAGGAGAAGACCAAATGTTTTGCAATGTTGAATAATACAATCAGATATCGTGGCAGCGTCCATATCTTTCAGCGGAAAATATCTACGGAATTCCTCCCGAATCATAGACTTTTCACTAGGCGTATCTACAAATCGGACTCCCAGTGATAACTGTTCTGTTCTTGCGATATCTTCTGTTTTCATCGGCCAGGATCGAGAATCCAACAGCATTGCTGGCAGCTTTTACAATGTCTTCTCGCAGAGCATGTTCACACAAGTTGATCAAATCATTCTGCGTTCGGTGTGATGTGTAACGTGCATTTTCATCAGCTGTAACAAAATGTTTTTTTTTTAATACTGTCTCCTCCCTCAATTCGATACGCATAAAGTTGTTGGACATTTCCTTTGGTGCCATCTTTCCCACGAATTGGCAAATCACTTGTTCCGCAAAATAAGATTGTTGAAATAATAGGATACAATTTCTTTCAGTTTTCTTCAATAGTTCGTTTTAAGATTCACTGAAATAACGTTTTCCACTTCCAGACATGTCGCCTTCAAAATCATATGACGGGTGAGGCTTGTAAGGATCAGTTAGCAAACGATAGGCCTACTTGAGATCGATAGGACTCTTCGTCGTATATTTTACATAGAGTCCAATGTCATAGGTTAACCTAGTATCTCCACTTTCAAGCTTGTCAGGGTCTGGTTCTGGTGATAGCGTTGCTGTTGCAGATGAACAAGCAACAGCATCCGTTTTCCATTTTTTGCAGACAGTCGTTATTTCTTCAACACCTGGAGTCGATTGCTATTGCTGTCTGAGAGGTTTTAAAAATTTCCGGATATCCATGACGCCTAGTAAAAAACATAATTGTGAAATCTCAGAATGGATAATAAATGAATAATAATAATACATGAAATAAAAATATATTTAAAATAACACGTTCATATTTAATTGCACTAAAAATTAACAATAATAATTTTTCGGTAAAAAAAATATTTTCCTCACTATCCAAATAAAAGCGTGGGCGCTTTCCCTCCATCAGCAACAGTTTTCTGTAATCTACATCAATACAATAAGTTCTGTTCTTCCCCGTGGGTTGTCTCCCATAGAAAAGCCTGCGGTATAGGTACCCCACGAACCGATCTCTGGCTCCCCTGGGGGGGGGGGGGGGCTGGTGCGACGCACGGAAAGGAATACAGTCCCCGTCCTGAAATGGCTGCTTTCAAAGGTGGTCTTGAGGGGATGCGTTCGCTCTGGACGGGGGCATCCCCGTGTCAGACGAAATCCGCTCGACCAACGCACCGTCAGCCTACATTGCAGGAACACGAGGCAAGTCCTGGATGGTTCGAGGGGCGAGCAAATTTACGTTCAGTAAATGGGGAATCCAAACGGAGCAAGCAGCCTAACACGCGACCGCCCTATAGGCGGCCAGCGTAGGGCTAGCCTCGGACAGAGTCGTACTCATACGTTTCCATGTCGGAGTGCATGGCCTGCTAACGCTTATCCAAACATGGCTGCAAGAGTCTCTGACCCAACCATGGGCGGTGACCAAAGCAGATTGACTCGAGGACGGTGTTCATGTCTAGTCAGGACTCAAGAACGGACGGGGGGGGGGGGATTAAGTGTGAATGGGACTATCTGACGAGGGATTAAGTGTCTGGCATTAACTGTCTCTGGATCAAATTTCGCGGGATCAAATGTCACTAACCTATATAAATAATGGTCGGAATCTCACATACCTAGACCGACCTATGTATTAACTATGTTATAATAGGATAGGGTCCCAGTCGCTACTCACAATTTAAAATATCTTAGATTCTTTACCATCGGGGCTCAATCTAACGTAAATAAACAATTGCTTACCTATTGTTACATTAATCCTTAGACACAAATTTATGTTTCTAGATAGATCTGCGCTTGATGTACTGTTTGTTTGTTTGTTTAATGATTGAATATTGTTTAAAGAGCCGACTGAGACGACGCGCCAAAAAGCGTTCCATGATAATGCTAAGATTTAAAAAATTTATACGCTTCCTGTTGTCCACTTTTTTTGGGGGTTGGGGGAAAGGTGGGGGGGGGGGGAGGGGGTGAAGTATTGTTCGGCTATTCAAATAAGGCAATGTTCTGAGTGTCAAATGATATAAAACTAAAATTTATTATATCTTACAAGATTGTTTTATTAATCACATTGAAACAAAAAAAAATTGTTGAAAAACTATTTAAATAATAAAAATGGAAATAGCATAAACTGTGCTTCGTGGGTTGTTGAAATCATTAATTTAAAATAATCCCGAAAATGCCCTTTTTCTTAAAAAATGGTCGTAGGGAGAGCGGTGGCTCCTCCTGCTCCCCCTGGCTACGCTACTGATTCGCCTACTTTCGTTGAGGAAACCGAAACCGAATTTCGGTTCGACTCTACTCTAAATAACACATTTCCACAACATATCCATCACATTTCCACCACATTTCAACGACTAAACGTATTCCAAAAGTGTTTAACTGTCTTGTTGTACCTTCAGGGCTCTTCCTGATGCTTTTTTTTAAAATATCTCTTCTGTTTCGTTTCCTTTAACATCGACCGCCACGAGAAAGGTTTCATGGGGACAACCATCACGCCAGCTTCTGAAGGCGAGACAAGGCGCGGCCGTAAAGAGACAAGCTCGGAGGCGCCATCAGGCGTGACCCAAACAGAGCCGCAGTCTTCTATTCGAACTTCCCAAAGCATCATGTTATCTGTGGGGATCTTCATTGTCCTTTGCTTGACAACATTTGCTGGTAAGTTGATTATAACTTTTGTGTGTGATGACTCGGGTTGGTAAACGAAAACCAGAATTCCGATTTTTGGTTTTAAAACCGAAAGTCGGTTTTCAAACTGCAATATTGGATAATAAATATACTTAGGTAATAAAGATACTCGGGAAATAAAGATATTCGGGTAATAAAGATACTCGGGTAATAAAGATACTTTGGTAATAAATATACTTGGATAATAAATATACTTGGATGATAAATTTACTTGGGTAATAAAGATACTTGGGAAATAAATATACTTGGGTATTAAATATATAGATGGGTATTAAATATACTCGGGTAATAAACTTACTTGGGTAATAAGTATACTTGGATAATAAATATACTTGTGTAATAAATATACTTGGGTAATAAAGGTACTCGGGTAATAAAGATACTCGGGTAATAAATATACTTGGATAATAAAGATACTTGGGTAATAAAGATACGTTGGTAATAAATATACTTGGATAATAAAGATACTTGGGTAATAAAGATACGTTGGTAATAAATATACTTGGATAATAAATATACTTGGGTAATAATGATCCCCCCCCCCCTTTTTTTTTCCATGTTTCTCGGAATTAAATTTAAGCTGTTGGCAACATACGTATTAAGTTAAGATTAGATGTGCTTTTTTGTTGTTGGTGGTTGTGTACATTTGAGGAGAATTGTTTTAAATTGGAAGATTCCTGTGTGTAAACAAGTAATTTGAGTTGGGCCACGGACTGTGTAAGCTAGATGTAATACCATGAATACAAGCGCTATGTAAATAACTATCATCATCATCATCATGATCATGGGGGATTAAACTAGAAACAATAGTAACAACCATTTCTTTGTACTCTTGCAGTTGTTGCTTATTTGGTGTACAACAATCTACGTAAGTATGGCCTATACCTTTAGTGGATGATGCTACTTTCTCTCGATAGTCTATATTCAGTCTATCTATTTGTCACTCTATCCATCTATCTTTCTACATTTTCATCGAATCCACACACATGTTGATGAAGCAATTACAAAAATCTAACAATGACACAAGGCTTCATAAAATAAGGAACTTATAAAACTGTAATAAGAACATACAACTAAAATGCTACTCATATTATAGACCTGTCCTACAATAAAAATCTTCTGTATGAGACCCATCAGCTTAATAAAAATTTAAAAAAAAAATTAGAACAAATTCATAATAAAAGAGCTGTAAGGCTCATTACTAGCAAATAGTCACAACTGACAAGAGTAACACCAATAGTTAATTAATTAAACCTATAAGAGACGGGCAAAGACTAAAGTATTAATAATACATAGGGATAAAATTCTAGCCTTAAAATACAACATTTAAACAATAGATTAGAAAGCTCAGATGAACATAAGGAAAAAAAAAACTTTTCTTCTCCCTCATCCGAGATTTTAGATCTATACGTAAGCATAGGTAATTTTTCTTCCCGAGTGGCATTCAGGCATGATATGGGTTGTCTGAACAAACCAGGCTAACCAGTAACTTAACATACATTTAAAATACTAATCAAAATGGAAAACCACTGATTTTTTTAAATATAGAATGAACTTCTGTAAGATAATATATTTTCACTCATGTATCGTTCTATTTTACCTTTCTACATCCATCTATTTGTATCTTATTCTGTCAATCTTATCTTAATTTTAATGTGTTTAACTGTCGCTGTGATTATCTGTCCGTATGTTTAAATGTCGTGTGCTTAAGTGTCCGTATGTTTAAATTTAGTAAATGACTTTACATCATTACCCAATTGAGAAACCAACCAATCTCACTTTCCAAACTGACAGACTTTGACCACAACCATCACCCACTCCACCGACTCTAGCCCGAGCACGTTACGGAACGGGGATGGGGGGGGGGGAGGTGTTCTTTCCGTGACAATTAAGTTTAGTTTGTTTCTCGGTTTTAGTTTTACAATAGTCTAGTCAAAGTTTGGTGTCTGTTAAAGGCGGCTGGATAGCAAAGTCGACAGTGAGCATGACACTCACAAGCTTGACATCATGGGTTCGACCGGCGGTGCAGGCAAACAGAAAAAAAATAAAATATCCACCGCTGACTTGGAGAGGAGATGGGCGCCGCCAAGTCTACCAAGCCGAATGAAAGGACCAATAAGGTTAAGGGATTAAAAAAAATGTCTGTGAAAATAGTGCATATTTTTTTGTTTTCACCTTTTCACCATTTCCAGACAAAAACGAGCAAGGTTCAGACGACTACTCAAGCAGCAGCAGCACGTCATTACCCTAACATTTTTCTAGGAAGACTGATGTTGTCTATATTGTTATTTCATTATTTCTCAGAAATGGGGAAAATCCATTGATAAAAAAAGAATTGATAAGCTCATTTTCCACAATCAGAGGAAGAAAGAAACTAACCAAATAATATTTAAATAATACTTAAAAGCTATAGATTTATTAGAATAAACAATGTTAAAATAGCATTGTAATATTTTTAGCGATTTTGTATATATAGAGAGAGATTTATTTGAGAAGACTTGGACCTATATAAATACTTTAATATGGATTAGATATAACAAAGAATGTGTACATTTCCTATTAGACATAATTTCTTTATAGGCGAGTATATGCTGTAATTTATTTCTGAGAATAAAAAACTTGTGTTATTAGCCTAAGAATTTCTTGCGTAATACTTTTGGTATTGTGAGTTGTTTATTGTTTGTTTGTTTGTAAAAATTTTCTCGTTTAGGTTGGGTCATAAATGCGTTGTTTGAGGTTGGCACATGGATTCTCAATTTGGATGCTGCAATATCATTTCGGCATCTGCGGTCTTAATGACGTTAGTAATCTTCAACCTGCAGTCTGCTATTGACATCTGTAATCTTCAAGTGACAACTAGATGGACAGCTTGCTCTATTTTTAGTGCTGAATAGTTAGTTTGCGCATGCGCGGCCTTCAATACGTCCTCGATACTTCCAATTTGGACAAATATCAAGGCTGGTTTTTTTCCGTGCCTACTTCCCTAAAGACTTCCGCTGTTTACATCTTTCGATTTTTATATTAATTTTCCATTGAGAAAAATCACAGCGAATTACTAGACCTAAACCGGAAGTCCAGAGTACGTAGTGCGATCGGAAATTCCGAAACTAAAAGTTTAAAGTTTTCAAATAGCATAAATATCAAAGCAAGCTATTCATCTCATTACAGTCATTGGTTTTTAGTTATCTAAATCTAGTAGTTTTTTTTTTTTTTTTTTTTTTTTTTTTTTTTTTTTTTTTTTTTTTTTTGGAAAATGAGCCATTCAAAATGGTATCTTTATTGTCTACGGATTTTCCCGTTACTTGGAATTGACACTATGGACGTCGAAAGTATTCCTGGAATTCAGCTTGCGAGGTCTCACTGCTACAATGGTAGGAGTAGTCTGATGTGTATTCCTTGTTTAAGTAATGGAAAGGGAGAAGCGAAAATTTGTAATGAAACAATGAACAATGGAGGTACGCCCAAGTTGATCTTCTTGAGAAACAGACATACCAAACATAGGTCTTCGATTCAACACACACTCACACACTTAATTTATCGTAAAATGTGAATGAGATGATTAATAAACATAAATAAAACAAAAAGTGTAACGTATATTACGTACCCGTTGTATCTTATGCTAAGTTCATAGTTCATAATGTATTTTGTGTCTAACCTCAGCGAGGTGCTCCTAAAACGTCATGTAAGGTTGCTCCTAAAACTTCATGGGAGCTGCTCCTAAAACATCAGGGAGGTGCTTCTAAAACCTCAGGGAGTTGCTTCTAAAACCTCAGGGAGGTGGTTCTAAAACCTCAGTGAGTTGCTTCTAAAACCTCAGGGAGGTGGTTCTAAAACCTCAGGGAGGTGGTTCTAAAACCTCAGTGAGTTGCTTCTAAAACCTCAGGGATGTGCCTCTAAAACCTCAGGGGCGTTCTTCTAAAACATCAGGGAGTTGCTTCTAAAACATCAGGGAGGTGCTTCTATAACATCAGGGAGGTGCTTCTTAAACATCAGGGAGGTGCCTTCTAAAACCCCAGAGAGGTGCTTCTAAAACCTCAGGGAGGTGCTTCTAAAACTTTAGGGAGTTGCTTCTAAAACTTTAAGGAGTTGCTTCTAAAACCTCAGGGAGGCGCTTCTAAAACCTCAGGGAGGTTATAAAACAAACTTTAAGGAGTTGCTTCTAAAACATCAGGGAGGTGCTTCTAAAAGGTGCTTCTAAAACATCAGGGAGGTGCTTGTTAAACCTCAAGGAGGTGTTTCTAAAACCTCAGGGAGCTGCTTCTAAAACATCAGGGAGGTGCTTCTAAAACCTCAGGGAGGTGCTTCTAAAACCTCAGCGAGTTGCTTCTAAAGCATCAGGGAGGCGCCAGCAATTAATCAAGGCTCAAGGATGGCTAGTGAAAAAAAAAACACAACCTTTAGAACATCATACATGATCATAGAAAAACGATAAAAGTATAATAAATAAGACAAATATATTTGTTAACCTTGTGCAAGAATACATAGCTTTGTTGTAATTTAACATTGCAAAAGATATTAATGTTGAGCTCGATGTAAAAAACAAACAACAATAACAAGATGCACAAATTAAATAAGATATTATTAGTTACAACATTTTTAATCCTACAGAATCAGTTATTTTATTTTTTTAAACAAAATAATCATCGAAGCATTTTGCCTTCAAATGCAGGATAGAAACTCCAGGAGTTTGACCCGGCTCAAGGAGGTGTTCCTAAGACCTACCCAGCTCTCGTTGATACCCATCGTGTCGTCAGTTGGATAGTATTGACTAAGGGCGGCTGGGCTTCAAGCAGGTCTCACAATCTCCTTGTATGCATTAAATTTGGGGGTGAGTTTAGCATGACTCTTTTTATAGAACTGAGTCCGCAAACTTCTGCTTTGTTGGAACTGTACTGTGTGCGATGTAGATTGTTTGGAAACCGGGTCCTGTCGCACTGGACCTACAACTTCTTCTGTCTAGACTTTCCTTACTCCCGTATATCAGCAAGGCCTAGAGACGGTCGTCCTGTTTTACACGACCGCCGCTGTGTAGTCAATGGGCGCTGGTCGTGCAGTTGTATGTAGTGGTAAAACTCTGTTTTACTATTCATCTACGCCAAGGGTCGGCAACCTATGGCACTCGTGCTAAACACGCGTGCCATACTTGGGACGCAGAGCTATTTCCAGTGGTGCGCGGAAGACCCCACTAAAAAAAAAGCAATTCAAGTCTCTTTTACAAGAAAGTGAGTTGTAGAACAGGCAGACTTTTAGGCTGTTGGCACGCTGAAAGAATTTGAAATCTCACTTTATCAAACTATCATTAAAAGGTTGCCGACCCCTGATCCCTGGCCAATAGGGATAAACTGTCAATACTTTTCTTTTTTAACCACAAAAAAATAATCTGTTATATTCACAAATGGACGCATTTACTGACAAGGTCTTTCTTTTTTATTTTAAAGGTATATGTCAATCTTATCTATAACTGGTCCATTAGGACGTTTAATTATCATATCAAAGAAACCTGCATTAGCACTTTTGGTATTCCTTGCATAGACAGATAACTGTTCATAGATCGCAAAACAAACAAAAAGTGTTTGAAAAAAATTTCTTTGTCTCTTTTCTATTTATATTTTTAAGATAACGACGCGTAAGTTAGAGAAAAATATAATACGTTCGCGCAAGATGTATGCGCACAGACACACAAACTAAACAAAACCACCTTACAAAAAAAAAGACACCCAAGTGATTTAGGCCATTTGGTGGACTTGAGGCCAGTGAGAGTTACATTCCTGTTAGTTAGTTAGTTAGTTAGTTAGTTAGTTGGCGGTTGTTGTTTTTTTACTTGCAAACTATAGTTATATTAAATTTAGTATTAAAATTAAAACTCTCCAAGTTAAAATGAATTTATTTTGGTTACTGGTGCTACTTAAAATACACAGACTATAAAGATAAACACAATTTAAGACAACAGCAAACTACTGACGAATCATTCACAGAAACTCTTACAATAAAACAATTTAATAATTAACGTTGTTTTTCGAAGTAGAACATTGAACGCAATCTTGTAGAGTGTATTCATTATTATTATTATTTAATACTATTATTTATGTATTATTAGTAGACTATCTTAAAGTCCTTGCACGACTTGATGGGCTTTACCGATTTTGGCTAGTTTACGAAGCTTAAACAAATTTTCAAAACAAAAAAAAATATATTTAACAATAAAACAAACGACACACACAGACACACACAAACACACACAAAAATAACACAAGGGTTCAGCAACCTTTTCATTTGTATTTTATTCAGCGTGCCAGCGGCCGAAAAAGCCATCCTTCTTGTCTTTGTAGGAATCTACAGCGTGCCACTAAAAATCGCTCTTCGTGCCAAATAGGGTCTACCCCTCGTGAAGAAAAAAAAGGGTTAACTGTAACTCACAAAGTGTTTCGTCTCTTGTTTGAGTCCCGTAGAACTGAAGAGGAAAGACACAGAATTAAATCTATATATATAAAAAGACAGTGTTAAGCCCCGCGAGGATCCCCATTGGTCAATTTGAAAACACGTGTGTCACTGACCTATCTAGGCCTAGCCCAATATACCGTCTAATAATTTTTCACATCGGACATGTGTCTTCGATAGCTCAGTGGTAAACGTAGTGGACTGCAATACGGGCGACCAGGGTTCGATTCTCCAGTTAGACTACACTTTTTTTTTTCGACAATTAATTTTTCAAACTTTTAAAAACAAAAGACATTGTATATCTATAGGCAATATAGATTTTGTTAAATAAAAATATTTGACTATTTTCTTTACCCTATTACAATATTTATTTACTTTCCTAAAAGTATTCAGTAAGTGTAGTTTATAAATTTGTTATCTGCACCCCAGACAGTCCTTTTTTTTTCACCCGGGCAACGCCGGGCAATGTAGCTTGTGTATATATATATATATTTATTTATATAAGTTCTTATTTGATGTTTTTGTAAATAACCTCCAGAAAAAAACATTGACAGATAATCATCAGAAAAAGACATTGACAAATAACCTCCAGAAAAAAGACATTGACAGATAATCATCAGAAAAAGACAATGACTAAAAACCTCTAGAAAATGACATTGACAAATAATCTCCAGAAAAAAATATTGACAGATAACCTCCAGAAAAAGACATTGACAGATAATCTTCAGAACAAGACATTAACAGATAACCTCCAGAAAAAGACATCTACAGATAATCTTCAGAACAAGACATTGACAGATAACCTCCAGAAAAAGACATTGACAGATAATCTTCAGAACAAAATATTAACAGATAACCTCCAGAAAAAGACATTGACAGATAATCATCAGAAAAAGACAATGACTAAAAACCTCTAGAAAATGACATTGACAAATAACCTCCAGAAAAAGACATTGACAGATATTCTTCAGAACAAGACATTAACAGATAACCTCCAGAAAAAGAAATTGACAGATAATCTTCAGAACAAGACATTGACAGTTAACCTCCAGAAAAAGACATTGACAGATAATCTTCAGAACAAGATATTAACAGATAACCTCCATAAAAAGACATTGGCAGATAATCTTCAGAACAAGACATTAACAGATAACCTCCAGAAAAAGACATTGACAGATAATCATCAGAAAAATACATTGACAAAAAACCTCTAGAAAGGACATTGACAAATAACCTCCAGAAAAAGACATTGACAGATAATAATCAGAAAAAGACATTGACAAATAACCTCCAGAAAAAGACATTGACAGATAATCATCAGAAAAAGACAATGACTAAAAACGTCTAGGAAATGACATTGACAAATAACCTCCAGAAAAAAATATTGACAGATAACCTCCAGAAAAAGACATTGACAGATAATCTCCAGAACAAGATATTGACAGATAATCTTCAGAAAAAGACATTGACAGATAATCTTCAGAACAAGACATTGACAGATAACCTCCAGAAAAAGACATTGACAGATAATGTTCAGAACAAGATATTAACAGATAAACTCCATAAAAAGACATTGGCAGATAATCTTCAGAACAAGACATTGACAGATAACCTCCAGAAAATGACCTTGACAGATAATTTTCAGAACAGGATATTGACAGATAACCATTAGAAAAAGACTGACAGATAATCTTCAGAACAAGATATTGACAGATAACCTCCAGAAAAAGACATTGACAGATAATCTTCAGAACAAGTCATTGACAGATAACCTTCAGAAAATGGATGGAGTGCTCTACTAACGTTAAAGGGAAAGGGTGTTGCAATCTATGCCTATCTTTTTTACATACATTATCTTTTTCTTGTCTCTCCAAAGCTTCCACCACATCCCCCCTCCCTCCATTCCCCCATATCTCTCTCTGTTACTCTCTTACTCAATTCCCAACTGTTAGTGTTCAATTTTCTTTTATATTAATTATTGGTTGCGTTCTGCGTTTCATAAGCTTTCTAGAATTTTCGTTTCCTTACAGTTCAAGAGATCTTGCAATCAAAACTTGAAAATGATGAAGTAACAATATTGTTTTATTTACATCAATATTTTATTGAACCATTACAAACACATAGGTAGATATATTTTCATGATGAAGGAACTGCAGAAGTGTTTACTCAATTCACATCCGAGGAATGAAGTTAATTTTATATTTATTATCACTCAATGCATTCTTAAGGGGGTTCCATCTTGGTCCCTAGTTAGCAGACGACTTTTAAAATTTCTATTTATTTTCTCTCTGAAAAGATTGAGTCACTGACATATATAGCTTTTAACTGGTAACACCCTGAATAAACAATTACAATCAAACGAATACAAGGTTTCAATATAAATACCCAACTCCTTTAAATAACTGATCTGATTATTATTCTAGGGAAAGGCAATAGGCTTCACCCACCCTTACGTACATACGATATAACACACGTCACAAGGTTTACTTACTGTAAATACTATAGCACAAAAAGCAACCAGCTGTGTTTGTTGTTGTTGTTGTTTTTTGTTTGGTCATGTTGTAGCAATACAACAGAATCGACGAGAGAGCATAGAGAGAGAGTAAAACAAAAAGGTTTTTATATAATATATGCACTGAACCAAATGTACAATCATTTAATATACTCTTTCCACCATCAATTCAGTCATATATAATTCTAATGTTTAAATTGTTTTTCTTTTTATCCAAGTCCTAATAGCCTAGGTATCAAGTTTCTGAACTTAGAAAAACAAAGTTAAGGCACCTTTACAATATTCGCTCCTTTGTTCATCGCATCATTTACAGTTTTATCTAAACTCGCCAAAAGTGTGTAATTTATAGATAAAAAAAAAGTCAACATACATAATTTCTATAGTGAAAAAATGTCCACATCAAACAGTTGTTAATATAAAAGTTGTTTAAGTCCTAACATAATTTCGAAATGCTACTTTTTTTTTAAGTTTCCGAACAAGTATTCTTATATTTATAAATATACATGTAAAATAAAATATTGTTTTATTGTTATTTGAAATTTCCAAAAGCTATTATTACAAATAACAGAATATGGTCTTCGATATTAGAAGCAAGATGCCTGAAATGCCCAATATCTGTAAATTTTGTTAAAGCAAACAGTAAAAAAAAAGATTTACATTTCTTTGTCAGGTGCCCCAAAATGTTTGGGACCAACAGCTTCTATTTTCAGCGGCCACATATTGTTTGAGGCATGATATTCTAGCGGCAGCTTGATCGAATAACGCAGCCACAGAGCCTTCACAAGCCTATGTAGCGCCCCAGGACAAAAGTTTCAGTGACGCCCCTTTGCATACTGTAACTGGTTTATTTAGTTCTATATTTGGACTATATTTTCCGCCCCTAGAAGTGTCGCCCCCGGGCAACTGCCCCCCTCTGCCTCAACCCCTTGTGAGGGCACTGCGCACCCACGGTCCCGTCTTCGAATCCTGGTAAAAGCTTGGATTGTTTCTCGGGTTCGGAGCTCGCCCCTTCGCCTACCCTGCCCTGATGTGTACCTGGCATTAGTTGGTACAAACAAGAGGCGGCTGAGAATGGTGCTGGCCCCACTAGATCTACTGGTATGCCTTGCGCCAAAAAATAAAATGCCATCACTGCTGGACCAAATAGGTCCAACGAGGATACTTTACTTTGTACAAGTACAATCAAGATGTACAAAGTAAAGTATCCTCGTTGGACCTATTTGGTCCAGCAGTGATGGCATTTTATTTTTTGGCGCATCTTGATTTAAAAAATGGCCATTTTTTGTTGTTCAGATATGATATTGTAAAATTTAGAGGTTAAAAAAAAAAAAGTTAAAAGACGTACCTGCCATAACGACCAGACACACGCCTGTGACGGTCAGTACAATGAATATGGTGTGGTCCTCCTCTTCAACAACCCGCTTCTCCGCCTCCGGCATTTCCAACCCGCGCAGCCTCTGCAGTGACCTGTCCAGGGTCCCACTCTCTTGTCCGTAACCTGTTTGTTGTAATGGGGTGGGTATAATCATTGGGGCGTCCCCAAACGTTGAGTGGAATAATCGGGGTGAATGAAGGGGCTTGAAAGTGAGGCGTCCAACACCCTTTTCTTTTCTCCGGAAATATGAAAATCTAAACTGGCTTTTCACAAAACCTGTCTCGCTATATCACCCCTTCCCTCTAAATTATTCAATGTTATAAGTGTATGTTTCTCGTTATCATCCCCTCTATCTATTTCCATTGAAAAATCAGATGTGTACCTGTGTACATATGGAATCTAGTTATATCATATCTTATGTTAGTGATGTATTAATTTTTTCCCACAAAAGAAAGATACATCCCTTTCGCTGTTTCAGCGTGGTTCATCATGCCTCATACTGCTATTTAATACAGAAATCAACTATTAATAACTCAATTTTATGAAAAACCTCTTCAGTTGGTCTTTAAGGTTTGGCCACCAAGAGAGAAAAGTGACATTAGGTCATTGAAATGGCGAGTGTAATCGCCTTTTACTGAATTTACAGAGTAACTTCGGAGCTGTCGATTTAAGTGGTGCGTGCAGAAATATGGACTTTGTCTTAAGCAGGAGCCCGGGGTCTGACCTATGCTCTCATAGCTACCCCGCTCCCCACACGAAACTCCCAGTCCACAGTTACCCCCTCCATGCATTCTCAAAATCATCTGTCGAACGTCAGATTAACATCAACGAAAAAAAAAAGAAGATCCGAGGATGTCACACGACTCACCGGTTACTGTGCAGTTGTAGGTGCCCGACCTGCCGCAGGCGTCCGTATAGGCCATCTTGACGAGGGCGTGGTGCCTGCGGACGTACACGTCCATGAAAGCGCACGTGCGTTGCCTGGTCACCCGCTTCTCCCTGTACAACCTGACCTGAATCTTCGGAAGGTGAAGGCCCTGCGTGCAGAACTTGAAGGTGTGCATGCTGCCCGCCCAGTACTTTAGGGCGCATTGGTCCAGACTGACCGGGGCACCGTCCACTTTCAGGGAAAACTCGGGCGTCGCTTGTTAAGAAGATGAGAGATTGAAGTATAGTTTTTTAAAAACGTAGTAGTCTGGATTATCAAGATGATACAGATTATATGCCATACAGAATATAGATCATAAAGTATATAGATTATACAGAATATAAAACATACAGAGTATAGATAGTAGAGAATATAAATCATACAGTATATAGAAAATACAGAATATAAACCATACAGAATATAGAACATACAGAGCATAGATCGTACAGAATATAGATCAAGCAGAATATAGCTAAAACAGAATATAGATCAAAACAGAATATAGATCGTATAGATTATAGATAAAAAGAGAATATGAACTATTCAAAATTAAAATGAATCAAAGTAAATAGCTTTAAGAAAATTTTCATTTAGAATAAATATCACACAGAATAGAATTATACAGAAAAGTTTATACATAATAATGATCACACACAAATGAAGACCATGTAAAACGAAGATCATAATGAAAACCTCATACATGATAAAGAGTACACAGAATAAAAATAGTACAGATGACAAACATACAGAACAAAGGTGGTGCATAAAAACAATCATACAGAATATACATGCCGAAATACCACAATCATATATAATAGGGCAACAGTAGCATAATAGCTATGATGTTCACAAAAGGTCTCTACTGGTTTCTACTTAGATTATAACTTTTCCTTACGAGAAAGACTAACGTTCGACAGGTCAACCACTTTGGTGATGTTGGGCAAACGGTCGCGCGTAGTTCTGACCACAAGTCTCAGGCTTCGCAGGGCCCTTTTCTCCGCCCTTAGATGGCCCCCGCGGAGGGTGTCCCCGATGACCAGGTCGTACTTCGGAGGTTTAGACACGGCGCATGCGCAAACATGGACGCCGGTGGAGACTGCGGCGCATTTCCCGTTGACGACCCTGAACGTGCAAATCTGCGTAAAAGAAAAAACGAGGAAAGTTTATGGTAGTTTAAAATCATTTTTTTTTTTTTTAACTTATAATCATAACTGATTATGGTAACGTCCAGAGACTCGTCTGAAATAGTATGGCTTACCTCACTCTATAGTACACAGTAAAGTACCCTTGGGACCAAACTGATCTTAAGGCTGGTGAAGCAGCGTTCACCAGTTTCTGTGGCCACGGCATACGAGGGATTGTGTGGCCAGCTGCCGCTCGACCACAGTGCCCTATAGTACACAATACTTAGCTTTTTCTCTTAGCATTCTTTTCTTTTCATGTGCACTTAGAGTGCACTTAGAGTTATAAGTATAAGTAAACAATATTCCCCATGGTACCTTTCTAATCCAATCAAATAAGGGTACAATACTTCTTCAACAATCAACCTGGCTGCTTGCAAAGATCACTAGCAGTCAGTGCCAGACAAACACACGTGAATGTGTTTCATTAAGCTGGGTTTTTGTGTGTGGAGGAGCACTAAAACTCTTGTAAGCATGCGCATTAAAGCTGACGAAGTGTGTAAACCACCGATACGCCCACAAATGCGGGTACACCAGGGCCCTCGAGAGAAAAAAAAGATGCCGGTACGAGATCTTTTCTGGGCCCCCCCCCCCCAAACAAACACACTTTTTTTCTAACACTAGTCATATCTAGATGAAAAGAAGTAGAGACGTTTTGGAGGTTTTAAAGTTGGACAATTAAATTGTCAATTAACTTGTCATAATTCATTTGAATGTGTATCAATTTGAATGTGAAAATTGAGAGAGTAGGCCTAAATTGAGAATATGAGACACATGTTAAGGTAAGCTACTTGTAGTTGTCACAGCTACTTGATATAATAATTTGGGACATGTCTATGACAAGTGAAATAAATAACAATATTATATCAAGTCAATTACAAAGGCTTCAAGTTCAATGCGTTTTAAAATGTATTTATATAAAGTATAAACGATTAACAACTTCACAACTTTTTAATACGATAGGCCTACTATAACAAAAAAGTTCATAAATATACATCTTAATGGCAT
Source organism: Anisus vortex (assembly GCA_949126835.1). NCBI lineage: Eukaryota > Metazoa > Mollusca > Gastropoda > Planorbidae > Anisus > Anisus vortex. The sequence goes on from OX421505.1 coordinate 13,078,641, forward strand.
AGCATGCATGTCTGTCAAATGATTGATTATTTACAAATATACACAAATCATTCCTCATTTGCATGCTTAGGCCTACTGTTTTGTAAAAAAAAAATAGTCAACAGAAAATACACCAATAGGCCTACATGAATGATAAAAAAAAACAGAGAAGAAAAAGACTAGTTTTATTAAAACAGGGCTACCTTAGATTGCGTGTCTTTTTCTTGGCAAAATTACGAATTACAGTGTCAAAGTTATTTGTCTTGCAATGTCAGACTCAATACTGAGCCTTGCCAACTTGTTCAGACGATCCTGACTCATGGTGGATCTAAGGTAATTTTTTATGAGCGTAAGTTTACCGAAGCTCCTCTCTGCTAATGCTACTGTGGCTGGTGCTGTAAGTGTAAGGGACATCCTACATCCTCGAACTGACACTTATGTTAGGAAAAATATTTTCTAATTTGGAAATGGCCAAAGCATTTAACAGTTCCAATGCACGGAACTGTTCTTTACCAAAATCTGTATAGTAAACCATTGTTAGGTGAATTATTTCCTGAAGAAAGTCTTCACAACTTATGTCATTGTAATACTTTTCTGTTAACTTAGCAATACATTAGCAGCTTTATACTTCAAGTACTTTTCTGACATCTGTTGGTAGTTCCAAAGAGAGCTGAATGTGTCAGAAATATCTTTGACTGAATGGAACCGAACTGTAAACTGTAAGCCCTCCAATAACACTATCCAATACAACATAAAATATGTGTTTTCGAAAGGGCATTTCGGGGCATTCTTCTGTTTCATTCATCTCATTCACATTTTCATCAGGGGTATCCTCATCATGAAATCGTGTTCTTTTTCTGGCAGTTGTATTACTGTTTCTAAACAATTGTACTTCTATCTGCAGGTTGGCTGAAAAAAAAGCTTAGCTTCATTCCCCATTGCTTTCCAACTGTTTCGCAAAGCCCCTATTTGTGCATATTATAAGCTTTTCTATTTTGCAGCTTCCATATCTATAGTCGCATCACAAGCTTGAATGTCTTTGTTGCAGAAGTTAATAGGGACTGGTATACTATGCCACACGACTGACATTATGATACAAGTGAAAGAACCGACATACCATATAGATTTCATGGATTTCGTTTCTGGTTTTCGGAGTAAGATATAGCTTTAACAGGTCTTCCAAAGCCAACTTAACCCCTGGTAGATGAGCTACACTTTCATTCAATTCGATCTGACCATATAGTGCTAGAAATACCATGAAGCTTTGACAGTATTTTCCAACTCTTGAGGCTGCAACTGAATAATGTGTATTTACATTTGTATAAATTATGATACCTTCATCCTCCCCTCTAGGCTACGGCACAGGGGATCATTAAAGTGTAAAAGGATCGACTAACTTGCTTTGACTGCCGTACTAGTATGCAGCGATATTGAGTATTTAGACCTAGGCTACTAAGCTAACAGGGAGAACTGTAAGCCTGCATGGCTCATAGGACTATATTTGTAAGTGTCTCTGGAGAAAAATAATTAAAAAAATAGAGCCTAAACTCTCGAAAATAATTAGGCCCTTTATTAAAAAACGAAAGGTTTCATTGCATATTTAACAAAATGTTCAAGTACACATTCAAAGAATATCAAAATTAAGCCCCCCCCCCCTTTACAGCGCCACGTGAGATTGTAGGAGGTTTTGGGGCATCTTCTCTTAGCTTAATAGCAACAATTAAAAAATACTTGCATAATTGCCAATTTAATTTTTAATTTTAATATTCATGGGCTTCATGGGCCCCCAAAACTCTCATGGACCCCGGTACGGCGTACCGGCTGTACCCCCCTCTCGTGGGGCCTGGGGTACACACCTGTGGTCTAACGGATGGGGGAACGGCGTCAAAGATTTCATTGCACAGGCGAGAGCCATCGAGCACTCGGTTGGGAGGAAAGAATGTGAGCAACAATATTCGTCTGGACAAGCCAGGTGCCTTAATTACCAGGCCTATAGTCTGGTATTTGTGCTATCGGTGGTTTACACACCTCGCCATTTTGAGGTTCATGGGCACAGAAGTGCCACCTCTCCCGCCAGCTTGATAGTCCTACACCTACACAAAGCCCTGCTACACTAGTCCAGCTTGATAGACCTACACCTACACAAAGCCCTGCTACACTAGTCCAGCTTGATAGTCCTACACCTACACAAAGCCCTGCTAGACTAGTCCAGCTTGATAGTCCTACACCTACACAAAGCCCTGCTACACTAGTCCAGCTTGATAGTCCTACACCTACACAAAGCCCTGTTAGACTAGTCCAGCTTGATAGTCCTACACCTACACAAAGCCCTGCTAGACTAGTCCAGCTTGATAGTCCTACACCTACACAAAGCCCTGCTACACTAGTCCAACACTCTAACCTCCGTACAGCACTGACCACTTCCCCATCCCCGAACGAGGCCAGCACGTCTCGAAGCAGTTTCATGTCCGTGTTGCCCGTGTCCAGGGTCACCGTGACCGCGAAAGCGTCCAGGTCCAAGGCCGCAGATCCCTGCTTGCATTTGTTGGTGACGTTCAACTCCCTGAGCGTCAAAGCCACTGGAAAATCAGAAAAACACTGCATCAGACGACAAATATATATTGATAGGCATGCGTAGTGGCTGAAAAGTAATAAAAAAAGACAGAGAGAGAGAGTTAATAGTAGATATTGATTTTTATTGATAGAAGTATGCCCAAAATACAGCAAATACAGTATACGATTTGGCAACATTGAAGACACTAGCATGAAAACTACAAAGCTAGTAAAAATTGATATTCATTAATAGAAGTTCCAAAACGTAACAAGTGAAAAAACTACTTTTCCTCTTAACAGATTGCTTTAATTCCAATTAGACAAAGTCTAACATTTTGATTTTGAAATAGATGTTTTTTTCTAATTAAAACCCTTCTGCTAATTTGTTACTTTTGTTTTGTTGTTGTAGGACTTTGCTTTATTGGTCAAATAAAATTGAGTAAATGCGAGGAACTGTGAAATTAACCAGGTCACAGACAAACTTTCATGAAAAATGCTGCTCTTAAGGGTTTCAAAAGAACAATGCAATTACATTTTTTTTTAATGGGATTTGGATAAAGTACAATATAAATAATGTATACAACGAAATCGTACCATTCCATTTCCCTTCAATTTCATTATATTTAGCACTGGCAAGTGTGGGGTCCGGATACACAAATATGACAACGAGCGGAATGAAACACATTTGTCTGAAATTTTAAGGAAAAAACATTTTAGACAAAAATAATTTCTAAAGGTGCGGTATATACAGATTCGATTTGGATCGTTTTTTTTAAAGGTACATAATCAGTTTAAATTACAATTTTAGTTCTTTTAGACTTTTATGTGTCTTTTTTTCTACAACCATTTTTAACTTGCCGTTTCTGCCACTGCCATTTAACCACTGTCATATTTACAAATCCATTTTCTATCACTGCCTATTTTCTACAATATTTTACTATTGCCATTTTTATCTTTTTTATACGTTACTTTTGTAACCATTGCCATTTTCCTCCATTGCGAGTATTGCCATTTTTACCATGCAATATTTTTTCTATTTCTACATACATTTTCATCAAACAGTATGGCGACTGTTTCATCGCTTATGCTTCAAGTGCTGCCCAAAGCAGGACAGAACTTTTTTTTTCGGTGCCATCTTGGGCGAAGAAGATAAGAGAGAAGGGATATAAAAAACAAAAAACATCTCTCCCATTTCTTTTAAACGAAAAAAATAGATTAAAAAAATGATGTTGTGATAATCTTTGCTTTGGGTTCTTATACATAATTGAACAGTGCATTTAAAATTTTCCAGTTTAAAGAATAGGGGTTTATGTGTTTTAAAATGTCACAAATTCTTCACAGCTTATATGAATAAACTTCATACAATTTTGACGTTATTACATTTTGACACACGTCATCTCATTGCTCAGTTAAATATATATTCTTAAAGTTTGACTGCCCGAGAAGCGAAATTTTAAATAAAATATCCATCAATTAATCAGTTAATAAGTCTATTATATTTGTCTATCAATGATTTATCGATCTCTCACTGATTAATTTATCTCTTTATCCTATCATCTATCTGTCTCTCTATCTTATCTGTTAACCTGTCTGTCTCTCTCTCAGTCTTTCTTTTGGGTCTGTTTGACTGCTTGTCCGTCTATTTGTCTGTCTGTTGGTCAGTCTATCTATCTTTGTATAATTTATATCCATTGATCTATCTTTCTATCGATTAATCTACATGCTCACATAATAACGTTCTGCTACTAACAATACTATACAGTTATCCAAACAGCCTAAACAATCGATCTAGAATCTAGACTACATAGATTTATTATTGAATCTGTTACCTCCATCTGACATAGATCATTATACAGTGTGGCAATTGCCAATAAACAAGTCCACTACATTCTCATTATAAAAAAATTGCATGAAAAGAAAAAAAAACACTCTATTATATTTAAAAAATATTCGCCTACAGCTATCTACTACTTGAGAGCTAAAATCTATTATACAGGAAATATTAAAATTTAATCCTGCTTTCTTGTCAAGTTTTGAACGGTGCAGGACTTGTCTTTGTGTGTTTCAGACACTGATCTATATAAATAGAGAACGATCGGTAGCTTCAGGCGCTTCTCAAATTATTGGTTTTCCTGGTCAGTTCAGGCAACCCATTCCATGCCCGGTTGCCACTAGATAAGAAAGAGAATATATATATCTGTTCTTGCACATGGATTAAGAAAGTGTTTTTATCTTCATGTTTATCGGAGTATTGCAATACTTTGTTATTTTGATGTATTTCTAAGTCGCCTTCCATACACACGTACTCAATAGGACAAAGGCCAATACCGTAGCTGTCAAGGTTGGATTATTGTAACAGTTGCCTGTGGGGTTTTCCCCCAGAATAAGCTGCAGATATAACAGAGGGTGCAGAACACTGCGTCGAGCATTGTTTCGCGGGGAAAGAGAGAGGCAGGATCATATCTCTCCAATTGTAAGGCTGCAGGTGATGAAGAGAACACATCACAAAATTATGCCCCTTACGTAAGGAATCATCAATGGCTCCATAGTCTCGAAAGACGATTAGATTTGCGCTCCTGTGATTTGGCCAGCCCTGCAAAATTGACTGTGTCTGTGGAGACCTATCCTTGAGAGACAGGCTCTGTCGCATCTCTGGCACTTGAAAGATGGACCGTTGGAGATTGTTAGGGGCAGCCTACTTTTCTTCGCTGCTCGTTTAGCCTCCGCCATAAGGCGAAGTTTGCCCTCTGCCGCATTTATACCGGTGTGTAAGGTGCCTCTCCAACTATTTCTGTGCTGAGCAAGGTTCTCCCAGTTTCCGACCTTTCGTTACGTTTGCAGACGTCCTTGAACCTGAGGATTAAGGATGTATAAATGGCCCTGTTCCTTCCTACCTTCAAGAACTGATATCAAAGTACGCGCCATCAAGAGAACTGCACTCTTCATCACAGACATGCCTTAAAATTCCCAGTGGGGGTGGGCACGAAAAGAAAGTACCTTATAGTGCGCTCATTTGAATCTGTGGCCACTTATATATGGAACAGCTTGTCTCAGACACTGAGAGAATCTTAGACAAAAACAAAAGTATTTAAAAAAAAAATCTTAAAGACTTTTCTCTTTGGCTAGTTACTTTGTGCCGTACATACCAATATAACCGCCTCTACAATTTATTCCTAGAGCGCACTGGGCATGCTAAATTTAATCAAACACTATAATAAGATGGACCGCTTGCTATTTGATAACTTGAAACACTTAGTTTCGGACATTCCGATCGCACCAAGTCCTCTCGACTTCTGGTTTAGTAATTCGCTATGATTTTCTCAATGGAAAATTAAGATTAAAATTGAAAGTTGTATAGTCTACAGCGGAAACCTTTTATACAATCGTAGGAGCGCAGAAGTCATTCAAGACAGCCTTATTGGTTGCACACGGGAAAAAAAGAACATATAAGCTCTTAAATTAGAGCAAGCGGTCCATCTAATTTAGTCTTTGATTTAATAACATTGATAGAAGCGCTATATAAATTACTATTATTATTATAACTTGACAGCTGCATAAAGTCCATAAACTTCAGGACATGGAGAAATTGAAGATAGTTCAGAAAAATTAGTGATTGTGGTCAGACTTCTTCCTCCTCCGCGGTAGAACGCTTTCCGCGGCTTCTTGTCTGTCTCCGAAGATGTTTCTGTAACAGTTAAGCCAGCTTTCTTCCCGAGTGGCATTTCCGAGTGGGCATGGAATGGGTTGCCTGAACAAACCAGGAAAACCAGTAACATCATTAAAAAAATTAATAAAGATGCAAGACTAGACACGGAACATGGACGCAACAATCTTTTTTTATTTAAAGAAGGAGCCTCTGTAATGTGTAAGATAAGATGATAAGAACTGTAATTGACATAATAATTATCATCCTTTCGTGTAAGATTGCACACCATCGCAATGTATTTATCTGCACACCTAAAGAGCAATACTGCACCCCAAATACTGCTTAATTGTAACAAACAGTATTGACTGAAAAACGAAAAAACACAAAAACACAAAAATAGATAATAAATGAAACATCAAACAGTCAGCTTTAAAAGGTAGATCAGAGGTAATAAAATAGGCGTAAATTAAACGAAAAATTGGCCAGATTTTGCCAAATTAAATATTAGTCATCTGCATTCGTTTGGCTTCTATAATGCAATCCGTAAAGCTTAGATTTTCTGTCGTAGACGTGACTTTAACAGTAATCTTAATCATTGACGTATTAATAACATAAGGTGAGATAAGATAATCTAAGCATTATTGCATGTTATTTTTTAGTGGTATGCTTATCTTATGTATTACAGACGCTTCTTCTATTAATAAGATTATTGCGTCCTACACTCATCCGTGGTCCGAGTCTAGTCTTGCATTTTAATTAGTGTTTTAAATTATATTAAGTTACTAGTTTTCATCGTTTGTTCAGGGAACCCATTCCATGCCCGAATGCTACTCGGGAAGAAAGAGTACTTATAGGCACTTGTTCTATATAGTATTTGGTATAGTAAAAGGGCGTTATTCATGCTTGTGAAAAAGAAACTTGTTGATAAGCCCGGGTTCTAGTATGGCTGCCGCTATAGGGCGTTTGCAATGGGCGGAGATAAGTTTTTTAGTGACGTCATTTGTAAATAGAGCCACTATTGAGGAACAAATATGGCATATGGTGAAGTTTCTTATCATGCCAAATTCACATATGAATATTGGCTATCGTACTCAAAAATAAAGAGGTAAATAATAGTACTGTAGATTAATTGATTAATGTGATTAGGCTAGGGCCGGCTAGACCTATTTACACTTTCAATTTCACTTTATAGGCCTACACTTTTAATGTTTCGTAGGCTAGGCCAATGGGCTAATGGCTAAGTAGGGCAGCTACGATGCCAAGTGATAGTGTTGGTGAATGGGCTTTCTAGTCAAGTCACTAATAGGCTCACAGCGTCTATGATCTATGTCTATGATAATAATAAAATAGCCTATTTTATTTACCAGACATAATACAGCTTAAATCTTAATAAGACTTAAAACACAAAACATCATTTTAAAATAGCTCGATCCTATATGAACTTTAGTAATACAGCGGCCGTTGTACTTGTACAACACTACACAAAGTAAACAAAAATCACGTGCTTTTTGTCACGTGATTGCAAACGCCCTATTCGGACCCGGGTCCTTTTAGCATGAAATGGCTATTCGGACCCAGCTTCAGTCAGAATTCCTTAAAACTCATCAAAACTAATCAAAAAACATCAAAAAAGAGGGAAACAAACACAAAATATAGTTGTTTTACCATATATATTATAAGAAGTAGCACAGAAAACACAAAATATATCACTATCCTTTATAACTTAAACGATACTAACTATTACCAAAAATACTACAAAGCCATCCCTAACCTATATAAACTAACCGATACTAACTATTTATCACTAAGTCTTTCGGGTCCGAATAGCCACTTCGTTCTAGTATTTCTCGTCGTTCGTCTTTCTACGAGCGCTACAACAATGGCTTCGTGAACGAGCAGGTCATTAACGATTACCCTTTCTATGATCATGCCAAATCCATTACACTAAGGACCACAGTACATATCAAATACGCCACTGTGGATCATCTGATTAACCGAAATTTTACCGTCGCCCAGCTTAATCGTCGAATAAGGCACTTGTGGCCACCACATTGATCAAACAAGTCACCTGTGGCCAAAGAACTAATCATCATCAGACCCTTGACTTTCGTCGTGCTGGTGTAACGTGGTGCGCGTAACCGTTCTTACAAACAATAAAGGACTCAAGGTCGATGCATGACTAGGCATGAACACCTTCCTAGAGTCAACTGCTTTCGGTCAACGCCCACAGTTGAGTCTCTTCAACCCTTGAAACCGTGATTGGATAAGCTTTAGCAGGCTATGCACTCCGACATGGAAAGGTATGAGTACGATTCTGTCCGAGGCTTGTCCTACGCTGGCCGCTTATAGGGCGGTCGCGTGCTAGGCTGCTTGCTCCGTGGGGGTTCCCCTTTACTCAACGTAGATTTGCTCGCCCCTCGAGCCATCCAGGACTTGCCTCGTATTCCTGTAATGTAGGCCGACGTGCGCGTAACCAGATTTTTCAATTCATGCCGGCCAGAATCCGTTTGCAGAATCTTATTAAGAGGTAGTTCGGTCCACTCTTTCAGGTTGTCCAACCACTTTTTTTTTCTGACGACGTTTTCTGTGTGTTCCTTCCACTGTACCTTGTAGGATGGTTTTGCCCAAGGATTCATGCCTTACAGTATGACCAAGCCATCTCAGCTTTTGTCGTTTTACCGTTGAAAGGAGTATATCTTGTTTCTCCGCCATATTATGGACCTTGTGCAAGACATATACATTTGTAATTCTTTCTTGATAGCGTATCCCTAATAACTTTCTATAGCTTTTCTGTACTAATCAGTGTATCCAATAAAGGCAATTCGGTAAACCCACTTAATGTCAATCGCAGTAGTGCGGTCTTGTATGTGAAAAACAAACGCTATGTGTTAACAAGACGATACAATTCTTATTATCTGTATGCTTCCCATGAGTAATGCACATAATAGATAGTACCAATAAGTCAACGATACAGCATCAAATTCATATTGGTCTTTTGATTGACCACACCAGATTAGAAGTACTAGAATGAATTACAAATGACATATTTTACATAGAGTTTTCCTAGCAGTTTTCGAATGTGCTTAACATCAACCCTATGTTATTAAAACAAATCGAATAGATTTGGTTTTAAGAATGTCAATATTATCTCCTTGTTCAATTATTGTGTTTGGAAGTTCGTTCCACCACAGAGGTGAAACGACGCTATAGGAGCGAGCTGCCAGTGTTTTACTTTTAACTGTTTGTACATTGAGTTGTTGATGAATTTTGTTTGAATTAAGTCCAGTTTTATCTGATATGTGTAGCTCAACCAGGGCTCTGGTGTTCTGTGGAGATTGACCATAAAGTCTATTATAGAGCATAGCCAATACTTTGAATTTATTTTAACCTGTTATATTAGCCAATGCAATGTCTTTAGATGGGTTGTTGAGTTTTTTTTTGTTCATAACAATTTTTGCATCCATGTCTTGCACCCTTTGTAGTTTGTTTTTTTTTCAAATCACTCCCAGGCAGTCCTATGTACAAGGCCTACAATTATATATCTTGGTTGTCTAAATAAACGGACAAATTGGTTAAGGGACGTTCCCACAAGGTGCAATTACTCCAGCACTAAGAGAGATCATTCTTTCAACTTTGTCAATAATTCAACTTTGCAACACCGTGTGTGACTTTAACTTCTCTTTCCAGAAAATGTTGTCCATGTGCCGAGAAGGGTCTTCAAGAAAAGTCTATGAATGACTTGTCTCCTGTGACATGGAAATGCAAGAAAGCCATGCTCGACCTGCGTCACTTAATGTACCTGTTCACAGCTCTTACAAGTGTTTACTGTAAGTGCCGTCCCTTAGTATTAATTAATGTGTGTGTGTGTGCTTGTATGGTTCCATAAAGGACGTTAAAGTACTTGTTTTGCTGCGAACGAATATGAAAGTTAAAATAAAAAGTGATGCGACTGACCAAATTATTCCTAAGGGCGTTCGCAGTTTCCGTAGAAACGGCATACTAGGAGATTTGAGGCCATCACAATGCTCAAACGCCTTTCATTTTTCCCCCAAATATTGTCAGATACCACTCATAGCTCGGCAAACTCCGAGAAAAGAAATCATGGCTTTCACAGTCAAGTGCTTAAGCTAACATTTAGTGAACTCGAAATACCCTCATAGGACCCCAATTTTTTTTTCTGGAATTTAATTGAGTGAATTTATTAATTATAATCACCAGTGATAAGTAATAAACGTTATAATAGTACAGTCGAAAACACACCATCGGAACGGATCACAGTAAAATAGTGCGACGGTCAAAACAACAATGGTAAAAAAAAAGAAACTGCCAAAACGACAAACGTAACAATAACAATTTAAACATACATTTTAAAAATCAAATTCAAGAAAGTTTAGCAGGTTTTCAAAAATATCATTTTCACAGAGTATCTCATTTCACAATATTTATTGTATTTAGTAGGCAGAAAAAAACAATCTTTGCCACACTTTCAATTAAAACTCTAGAAATTGTGTTTTGTCTTCCATCCTTACCGTTGCCATTTTTTTTACCGTGCCATGTCTAACGCTGCCATCTTTTCGATCACCTTTCGTATCGACATCCCAAACGCACTGTTACACCTAATTCCATTTTATAACGTGATTGAAAGTGACATACCGTATATACTCGCGTATAAGTCGCTTTTTATTTACTCAATATTTAAGAACTCAAAAGTAGGGGTGCGATTTATTCACAGGTGCGACTTATACGCGAGTATATACGGTATATCGTTACTTTAATAATGTTGTTGTTTTTTAATATTATTTTTCTTCCAAAAGCAACAAGTGTAGGTCTAAGTAAGCAGTCAGGATACAACTACAATTTTACGAGTACCACCAACTACACTTCCTGCCCGGGGGCCATCCGGGCCGGCGAGTACTTCGGCTTCGTGGTGCGCGCAACGTTCCCACGACTCAAAGGGGAGCTCGACCCGGAGATTCTGAGCGTGTACAAATCGGTCGGTCAGTGCGAGGAGGTCAGCTTTCGGTATTTATAAGATATATTAATTAGACAGGCTAGATTATTGGCCCGGCGTTGCCCGGTGGAAAATACATGCTCTTATACCTAAAGCTACAGATAAGAATTTAAAAATATGCAATAAACAGAAAGCTATAATATTTAAAAAAAAATATATCATAATTAATTATTAACTGAAAACATTTAAGATAAGATAAGATTATTTTATTGATCCAAATAAATGGAAATTTGACTTGATGACATTAATTCCGTCTTCAGGTAAGTAATTTAAAATAAATGTTGTAATCGGGTAAAGAAAAAGGGAAGGTATGTTAAAAAAAGAAGAGTCGAACACTCTAACTGAGACTCGAACACAACGTCGCCAGTGTGTCTAAAATATAATTATTAGATTTGACTCACCGAAAACAATTTTAGGAAAGCTTTACGTCGTGAAATTCTTTACATTCCTTAGAAGAAGTAATATGAATGCAAATGCAAAAAAAAGTAGCCCACTTATTACATCAAAAGAAAAAAAAAGACAGATGATAAGACAGATGAAAAGACAGCTGATAAGATAGATGATAATATAGATGATAAGATAGATGATAATATTGTTATGGACGTCTCTATGATGACTATTATTACGACTCGTTAAATCGGATTCAATGAATATAGTTGTATCTTTATTAGAAGTCTCTAGATTCTGCTAATCTGTAGCCCAAGCTAGGGGTTCCTTGACTGACAGGTCTATGCAGCAATGTAGTTATATTCGTGATAATTATCTTCAACACCTTTCTCAACAATGATAGATCAAACAACTCGAGTTGTTGAATAAATAATTTTATTTAAATTGTAGACTCAATATAAACGATCAATAAATGCATCAACTGATGGTAACATAAGTATTTCTAAAATGACATGAAATATACAAGCATTAATATAGCGACTTCACTCTTCAAACTTTCAAACTGAACTAACTTTAAGGAGGTGGGGACTTTACAAAGAAAACTATCATCGAAGATTCTACAGGGTCTTAATACGCATTTTAACCTCTTTCTCTATAACATCCAGAATTATCCTCCAATTTCCACGGGGTTGGACGAATTATTTTATTTAAACTGCCCTCAGGGCACAAAGGTCAAACCTTGGTCGCCTTGGACTCTGATACGCACTTGTTAAGAGGTCAATGCCTTACTACGTCATAAGATAAGATAGATAAGATTGATAAGATAGGTAAGATAGGTAAGACAGGTAGGATAGGTTGGATAGGTAGGACAGGTAGGATAGGTAGGATAGGTAGGATAGGTAGGATATGTAGGATATGTAAGATAGATAAGATAGGTAAGATAGGTAAGACAGGTAGGACAGGTAGGAAAGGTAGGAAAGGTAGGAAAGGTAGGACAGGTAGCATAGGTAGGATAAGTAGGATATAGGTAGAATAGGTAGGATAGGTAGGATAGGTAGGATAGGTAGGATAGGTAGGATAGATAAGAAGATAAGATAGATCTGATAGATAAGATAGATAAGATAGATAAGATAGATAAGATAGATAAGATAGATAAGATAGATAAGATAGATAAGATAGATAAGATAGATAAGATAGATAAGATAGATAAGATAGATAAGATAGATAAGATAGATAAGATAGATAAGATAGATAAGATAGATAAGATAGATAAGATAGATAAGATAGATAAGATAGATAAGATAGTTAAGATAGATAAGATAGATAAGATAGATAAGATAGATAAGATAGATAAGATAGATAAGATAGATAAGATAGATAAGATAGATAAGATAGATAAGATAGATAAGATAGATAAGATAGATAAGATAGATAAGATAGATATAATAGATAAGATAGATAAGATAGATAAGATAGATAAGATAGATAAGATAGATAAGATAGATAAGATAGATAAGATAGATAAGATAGATAAGATAGATAAGATAGATAAGATAGATAAGAAAGATAAGATAGATAAGATAGATAAGATAGATAAGATAGATAAGATAGATAAGATAGATAAGATAGATAAGATAGATAAGATAGATAAGATAGATAAGATAGATAAGATAGATAAGATAGATAAGATAGATAAGATAGATAAGATAGATAAGATAGATAAGATAGATAAGATAGATAAGATAGATAAGATAGATAAGATAGATAAGATAGATAAGTTAGATAAGATAGATAAGATAGATAAGATAGATAAGATAGATAAGATAGATAAGATAGATAAGATAGATAAGATAGATAAGATAGATAAGATAGATAAGATAGATAAGTTAGATAAGATAGATAAGATAGATAAGATAAATTAGATAGATAAGATAGATAAGTTCAATATTTAGATTTATGAGAATTATTCATTCTTCATTTACCTAATTTTAATTCTTGTATTATATTTCAGAAAGCTAATCTTTTCGTAAGTACATACAAGAAACTGTATTTTTACTCCCTTTATATTAACTTGCATTGTCTGTCTGTCTGGTTGGTTGTAAAACTTTGCATCGATTTTTCGACCACTTTCCGTCGTCCAATCAAGCCACTGCAACTTGCGCAGCAGACTTGCGTCGACTAACAATACATTCTATCAAATTTTCAGTTAAAAAAACTTAATTATACTATAATTATGATTTTTTAAATTTAACAAACGCTTCATAGAAAAATGGTCTATGGTTTGGTTTCACGTTGAAAATGCGGTCCAACTTTTTATGTGTTTTTGCCGGCCAAAGTTAGAAGAAAAAAAAAAGGATGCGCAAAATTTGAGTGTGGAAATTCATAAGGTATGATATCACTTATATTTTTTTTAAACTATCCAAAAAAAAAAAAGGATACAAATTATGTTCACTAAAATCAGAATGCGGAATCGTTATAATTAGATATGTATTTGCCGACATTACCGATTCGAAATTTTAGTGTAGAAATTAATAAGGTATTATATGAAATAAAGGGAGTATAATAAAAACTTTGTTTTTATGGTGTTTTTTTTTTTAAATGATTTTGTGTTTAAGTATTATGCATTTGAATAATTTTATTGTATTGCAAATACCTCTTTTATAAAAAAAAAATATTTTTTTTTAGCGAAATAATTTGATTTTATCTACTGTAGGTTGCGTTTAATTTAGTAACTGTTCGTCTAACATATTGTAAAGTGTATTGACTGAGTCAATTTCAATGGCTCAAATTACGCGAAATGATTATAGAATTGAGAAAACGTGTACATAGATTGCGGACTTCACAAAAGTAATGAGTAAAACCCGATGTTTCTTTTATTCCTCCTGTCCCTAGTGACATTTCACACATAAGTTAAGTAACCCTAGATTGTTGTTTGTATGACAAAATATTTTTGTAATAAACCAACTCGTTGAAACAGAAATGTTAGCCTAGATCAAATTTTAACTTGATTTCTTCATAAAGAAATTTTCGCCTTAATTTTTTTTGTACAGCCAAAGTGTTGAAATTTCAGCCACGATGTATTGTAACTAAGACCTTTCATATAGAAATTACTGTTCAAGAACAAGGTTTTAACCAAAAAGTAGAATTTTACATTGATTTTCATACAACAGTTTTAAATTGAAATTTTACACCCACAGTTATATATATATATATATTTCCTAATTTTAATGTAATTTTGCCCTTACTTTTTCTATCAGTTGTGTCAGGTAAGCATTAAAAGCAGCAACTGCCCAGGATTGAACCAGAGCGGTCCACATCAGACAGGATGTTACTGCAACCAGATCAAGGGCTACGACTACGTATTCACGATTAAACTGTCCGCCGATAAGATCTTCAAGTACACCAAGCTCTGCGTCCTACGGATGGAAGCGCATGTTCGGAACTTCGGCGTAGCTGCTCTGCCCAATATTTTATGTGCGTATAACATAGATCAAGGAGGGTCGACAACATACCGGACCGCGGGCTAGATTTGTCGTAACTTCGTATATAACCTTGTCAACAAGATACATACAAAACATAGGACTTTTTTTTTTTAAGTTTAATCTGTTTTGTTGTTGCGTTTTTCTTAAGTGTTATGTTGCTGTTACAGCTGACAAAACACCAGTGACCATCAAAATAAATGACCACAGAATGAACCTAACGCACTGCCGCTTCAATACGACCGTGCCAGACATTAAGTTAGAGTTCTGTGCCGAGTACCTGGTCCACCCGACTCTGACCATTGAGGCCCAGTCCGCTTGGCAGAGCTTTGCAGGACCCTGCGCACTGATGAGCCTAAATGCAAAGTCGGCGGTGGTGGGCCTGTCGTTCGCCTACACGGGCGACTGCAACCAAAAGCGCCGAATCGCTTGCCAAGTGCACAGTAAGGCGTTTGCATGTGATCTGCGGCTACGATTATTTGGTTTGTGTAATGCTGTCGCATAGATGGAGGGGTGGGAGGGGCTAGATGGGTGGATAGCTGAATAGATACTGGGTGGGGGGATGGATGGATAGAAAGATAGATAGGGGATGGGCGGGTTGTTAGGTACTGGTGGATGGGATAGGTAGATGAGAGGGTGCCGGGTGGAACAGTGTGTGGATGGACGGATGGATACAGGGTTGTGTGGATGGATGGATAGAAAGATAGATAGCATGCCTGGTGTCTGGGTGCTGGTGGGTGGATACATAGATAGATAGATAGATAGATAGATAGATAGATAGATAATATATAGATAGATAGATAGATAGATAGATAGATAGATAGATAGATAGATAGATAGATAAGATAGATAGATAAGATAGATAGATAAGATAGATAGATAGATAGACAGATGGATGGATTGTTAGAATCATGGATTCGTGATGTAGGATAGAATAATGGATGCATACATGAATAGTGATAGATGGATATCTGAATCGTTAGCTAATAGATAGATAAAGATACTCTATGCAAAGATTTTTTTTAACATTTCACCTAGAGAAATGGATAATTTAAAACAAAATTTACATCTTCACCATTTCCAGCCACTAACTATGTGCCGCCACTATCAGAAAGAATAATGTCCTGGTTAAAACAATCGCCGCTATATATTCTCGCCATACTGGCCGGTCTTCTAGTCTTGACTGGTAAGTTTTCGCCGTCTCTCGAGGCTGCAACCCTTGTGTGCTTTGTTTTTTTTTCCACATAGATCTAAATTTTTGTCTCACCTTCTTAAATTTGTTTAACATTGTTCTGTGTGTGTAGCAAACAATAATAGTTTCTATAATTGAATTTGAGATTGTCTCGATAGGTCATGTCGGGTTGTTTATTTATATTTTATTTTGGCGCAGAAGGTACTTGTGTTATTTGAGAGATAGGTACCTATTTGTTATGATGTAATACATTTATGCTTTCACTACGAGCTTTTAATGTGCCTTTTCTTTTTCATTCGGAAAGCTTCGGACAAATCCATTATGGTACATTCTGCGCCAAAATCTATGTAACCTAAACACGTCATAGTGCTGTTTGTTGATGTGGTGGATTCTTTGCTTAGTAACATGTGAGGTTAAATTATTGTTAATAGGTTTAAGTAATAAATTCTTCTTTCAAGATCCATCAAGTGGCTTGAGTTAGTTATTATATTGAACAAGGTCCTAGATAGACAACATAGAACCCGCGGTGTCGTAACATTTATCGTAAAAATATGATTGATTTTTTTATGCTTTGATTGACATAGTCTTGTATTTATGATTTTATTGTATATTATAAACTTTCTTTGATACCAAATAGTTTTTAAATGTCTATAAAGAAATATACAAAATATATTTTAAGAAAAAAAAACAGTTCTGAACAAACAGTTTTGAATAATATATTGACAATAGCACCAGTTAACTTTCCAAATCATGACTTACCGTATATACTCGCGTACAAGTCGCACTTGTTTATTAATCCAAAATTTTCGAAAAAAAAATGTCGATTTGTAGAAAAAAAGGCAAAACAAATATGACTTTTTAAAACTTCCCATTCAATATTAGGGGTGCGACTTAAACGCGGGTCACTGACAACATATAAGAAAAATAATCCTTAACTCAGGAGTATGTACGGTATCAGTAATTTATTTTTATTACTTTATTCTTGTACATTTCAGGCTTTTGCTGTTGTCTAAAACGCGTGTGTACTGAGAAACGCGAACCGTAAGTAGACCCCACCTGAATAGCTTTACCTAGCTATTTCTGATGAGTTAACAAATAACAAAAAACAAACATTAACTAGATTTAGTTATTAATAATGTAAGAATTTATTTTACACACAAAAAAAACAACAATTATCTTTAAATAAATAAATAAATTAACAATGCGGCGATCTTTTAAAATGATTTTCCCCATTTTATTTTCTCGCTGTGTTTTGGTAGAAATATCGAGTTGATTCAAAGTATATTTTTGTGTGTGTGTTATTCACAGTAAGCAACCCTCACCCAAAACTTGATATAAGCATCGCACTGCGGAAAAGATAACATGGGTATCAATGTTGTGAATAAATAATATTTGAGTTAGCACATTGCGTCATCCTCTAGAGTCAGCACATTGCGTCATCATCTAGAGTCAGCACATAGAGTCATCACATAGAGTGAGCACATAGCGTCATCACCTAGACTGAGCACATAGAGTCATCACCTAGAGTGAGCACATAGCGTCATCACCTAGAGTGAGCACATAGAGTCATCACCTAGAGTGAGCACATAGAGTCATCACCTAGAGTGAGCACATAGAGTCATCACCTAGAGTGAGCACATAGAGTCATCACCTAGAGTGAGCACATAGAGTCATCACCTAGAGTGAGCACATAGAGTCATCACATATAGTCAGCACATAATGTCATCACCTAGAGTCATCCTCTAGAGTCAGCACATAGAGTCATCACAAAGTGTCAGCACATAGAGTCATTACCTAGAATGAGCACATAGCGTCATCACCTAGAGTCAGCACATATAGTCAGCACACAGAGTCAGCACATAGCGTCATCACCTAGAGTCAGCACCTAGAGTCAGCACATAGAGTCATCACCTAGAATGAGCACATAGCGTCATCACTTAGAGTCAGCACATAGAGTCAGCACATAGCGTCATCACCTAGAGTCAGCACATAGAGTCAGCACATAGAGTCATCACCTAGAATGAGCACATATCGTCATCACCTAGAGTCAGCACATATAGTCAGCACACAGAGTCATCACATAGCGTCATCACCTAGAGTCAGCACATATAGTCAGCACACAGAGTCAGCACATATAGTCAGCACACAGAGTCAGCACATAGCGTCATCACCTAGAGTCAGCACATAGAGTCAGCACATAGCATCATCACCTAGAGTCAGCACATAGAGTCAGCACATAGAGTCATCACCTAGAATGAGCACATAGCGTCATCACCTAGAGACAGCACATATAGTCAGCACACAGAGTCAGCACATAGCGTCATCACCTAGAGAGTTCACATATAGTCAGCACACAGAGTCAGCACATAGCGTCATCACCTAGAGTTAGCACATAGAGTCAGCACATAGCGTCATCACCTAGAGTCATCACATAGCGTCATCACCTAGAGTCAGCACACAGAGTCATCACATAGAGTCAGCACATATCGTCATCACCTAGAGTCAGCACATAGAGTCATCACATAGAGTCAGCACACAGAGTCATCACATAGAGTCAGCACATAGAGTCAGCACACAGAGTCATCACATAGAGTCAGCACACAGAGTCATCACCTAGAGTCAGCACACAGAGTCATCACCTAGAGTCAGCACATAGAGTCAGCACATAGAGTCATCACCTAGAGTCAGCACACAGAGTCATCACCTAGAGTCAGCACATAGAGGCATCACCTAGAGTCAGCACACAGAGTCATCACATAGAGTCAGCGCACAGAGTCATCACCTAGAGTCAGCACACAGAGTCATCACCTAGAGTCAGCACACAGAGTCATCACACAGAGTCAGCACATAGCGTCATCCCCTAGAGTATGCACATAGAGTCAGACGGGCCTTACGCCGTATGGCCCCCCGTTGTACCCGTGGTACTTTAGATTTATACAAATGCTTTTTGTTTTGGTATAGAAGTACTTAGAGCCGAGGATGGTCAGCAATAAAGTAAATGTAGATCTAGAGACGCTTTTTAGTGAAGGTGTTATTCCTTTATTTTCAATAAATGTTGAATGTTCATGGCAGTATGCAGCATGTGGCTCTAATGTTCTACCTTCTAAATACACGTCTATCCAGCTCATATATATAAACACACCCCTAATTTATTTAAATGCATACATGCAATATAAATTCCTTTTATTTATCTATTAAACTTTTGCCTTCATATCCAGCTACTTAGGTGCTAGTATACGTACGTTGTTGTATTTAAGTGGATAAATGTATCTATTCATGAGTTAACATTCAACTCTTCACCCTTTTACACCCATATCTGCTTATCTGTCTGTCTGTCTCTCTCTCTATATATATATATATATACTGTCCTCTCTCTCTATATATATTGTCACGTGCGAAATCAGCTACTGACGTATGATGATATTTTTAGTAATGTATTATTATATATTCTTTTGATTCAATTCCATCTTGGATCTCACAAGGTTGTATAAGAATTTGTATTGATGTTATTCAATTAGATTTGATGTTTATTTGACTCATTTAATGTGAATCTTTTATGTATAAAGTGATTTAGATAAACTGTACCTTAGTATAGAGGAAATCCACAATCCTGTTTGAATGATTGAACACAATTTTATTCCAACAAGTTGAGATGATAAATATAACAGTAAAACAGAACACATGTACCAGTATTAAATGATGAAACTTAATCAGTTGAGATTCTTCTATATCGTACTAAGCCGTAATCCTATCTTTAAGAAAGTGGTCAAAAACAGTCCTCACACATTAGCGCCCAAGCTAGAACTATACTAAACGATCTTCAACCCTCGTGCATATGACGTATTTTAATGCTATGACGTAGTGTCTAGACATATACATGTTTTATTCCTAACACGGAAACATTTCGGGTTTAAGATTATTTCTTTTTAACTTTAGTTAATAATAATAGAACCAATATAATTATGGAAATAAAACTTTTGTAACACTCGCCCCCCCTTAAGACACAAAGGAATTACAGACAGTGTTAAGTATGGAATTCTTTGTAGAGTACCCATAAAATGAACCGAATTCCCAAACTATTCGTAAGATTTGATTTACTATTGGACAATCTTTTTAAGATTAAAATGAACCATATATTACATATCCCCTTAATAACAAAGTCGCTATTATGGAATCCCTTATCACATTATCTTATTAATGATTATTAATTAAACATTTATTTATCAATTAATATTTAAAATTATGATTATTGTGTGTAAAACGTTGACCATAAAAACTATTACCACCAATAACCAATTCCCATAGAATTGATATGAATTACCCAAATAAGTGGAACCGATTAATAATTGATAGATAATTCTTTAGAAAGTTTTATTTATTTATAACCGATCATAGTATCATTAACTAATGATTTTCAGTTATTATATTATTATGATGTCTCAATTATGACATCAAAAATATTTAAAATGTGATAATCTCAGCTGATTTAGCCTTTACATAGCATAAAAAATAAGACATCTAAATTATAACATGACGACATAGTAAACAAACAATTTGCAAAACACATCAATAGAATTAATTGAACAAACACAAGTGTGGATGTATTCAAGTTGACTACCTGTGTGTATGCAAATGGTGTATGCAATATTTACCTTTTACATTACAACGTATGATTGTCTCTAGTAGAATTTGAAGTTTTGTTCTGTAATGTTTCATATTGTAATATTTCAAAACATAGTTTATTTATTGTCCTATTATATACATGTTAATTAATACAATGAATGACATAAAAGAAAACATTTTATGAGAAACTGACTTCCTCTTGTTCAATCAGTCTTGTTCTATTGCGTACATCTGCAAATAGATTAATATTAATATGTTCATTATTTTGACCTTTGATAGCGGATTGTTCGCAGGCGGGTAAATGTGCCAACTTTTCATTAAGAGTTTTTAAAACTGTTGTGATTTTTAATTTGCTTTCTGCCAATTCACGTTCAATTTCGGGTGAATTATTCGCGACTCTAATAACAGTGTTTACCGAGGCAACAATATTTTTTTCTTCTCTGGTAATGTATGGTTTCAACATATTGATATGGCACACTCGTTGCGATTTCCGTCTATCAGGGGTCTTTACAAGATAGTTAACCTCACTAAGCTTAGACATAACCTCGTAGGGTCCTGTAAACTTGGCACTCAGGGGTTGACCAGACTGTGGCGTCAGCATGAGAACTTTATCACCAGGTTGGAAGATACGGGTTCTTGCGTTGACGTCATAATAGACCTTCATCTTGTCTTGTGCCTGCAAAAGATTAGATCTGACAACTTTTAATGCATTATACAGTCTATTTTTAAAATTTTCCACGTATGTCAGTAGACCAGTGTCTTCAGTGGATGATAACCATGTCTCTTGTAACAGCTTTAGTGGTCCACGAACTGTGTGTCCGAATACCAGTTCAAAGGGACTGAAACCAAGAGATTCTTGTACAGCCTCTCTGGTTGCGAAGAGTGCGAAGGGAATACCACGATCCCAGTCGTCGTTATGCTCGAAACAGAAAGTACGGAGCATGTTTTTCAATGTTTGGTGGTATCGTTCCAGTGCGCCTTGACTCTGTGGATGATATGCAATCGATACTGCATGACGAATACCCAGCCGTTCTAAGACTTGGCGAAATAACTTCGATGTGAAATTTGAACCTTGATCTGACTGCACGGTTTTCGGAAGACCATATCGGGTGAAGAATCCGATAAGTGCATCAGAGATTTTGTCGGCATTGATACTACGTAGAGGAATAGCCTCTGGGAATCTCGTTGCCGAACACATAATAGTGAACAGATACTGGTGGCCAGCCTTAGTTTTAGGCAACGGACCGACGCAGTCTATAATGATGTGACTGAAGGGTTCTGAGAATGCTGGTATGGGTCGTAGAGGAGCTACCGGAACGGTCTGATTCGGTTTGCCGACCATCTGGCAGACATGACATGATCTGCAAAACGATGTGACGTCACGACGTAGGCCAGGCCAGAAGAAATATGGAAGAATCCTGTCGAAGGTTTTCTGTATCCCTAGGTGACCAGCATACGGTGAATCATGGGCCATATGTAGTATGTCCTTGCGGTATACCTTGGGTACCACGATTTGATGTACTTCGCTGCATGTTTCATCGTCGTTTTCTTTCCCTCTCGATTTCCTCATCAACAACTCGTCCCTCAGGTAATAACCTGCGGCCATTGTTTCTAATTCTCCTTCATTCTTTGCTTCCTCTTTTAGCTTCCCGATCTCTGGATCTTTGCCTTGAGCAAGAATGAGTAGTTGTCTAGGCGACAAATTATTTTGATCAGTATGACTTGAGTGACCACCTAGAACATCCGCCATGAAGGTTGCTTGCAAGTCAATCTCTGGTGTTGGTTCTGGTTTCTTTGTCGATTCATCAGTCATCTGCTGTTTCTCTATAGCTCTGGTGATAACACATACTGAATTTTCAGTATTCTTACACTGAACAGAGTCTTTGGGTTCTTTAAGTACAGGATGGAACTGATTCTTGGCAATGTCACTTCCTAAAAGTAATGAAATGCCTCTGTAGGGAAATTTCTTCACTATCCCAACAGTAACAGATCCAGTGAAGTAATTACTCTTCAACTGTATACGATGTAACGGTGCCGTGAGTGTTCCAGCCATAGTACTGATTAAGGCATACTGGCCTGTATGAGTCAATTTCGACGTTGGTACAGTATTCTTCAACAGTAGAGATATATCAGCACCGGAGTCACGTAGAATTTTAATCTTCCGTTCTCTAGCTTGATTATCTATAGGTGACACATAGCCCTCGCTAACATCCGAAAGCATGCACTCGGGTAGTTCTCTGCCTACTGAGTTTCTTGCTACACTACTGCCTCCATAAGTAAACGTTTTATTTACTGATTGTTCATCTGTCACACTCCCTTTGGAGTTGAAACTAGAATGTTCAATAGCCTCGGTCTTCATTTCAAAGACTTTTTCCGACTTTGAGCAACTTGGACATGTGTGTTTCGCCATCTCTTCATGACTAACATCAAATGTCTTTCTATCAGCTTTAATTCTTTTGTGGGCAGTTTTATTTATGTGAGTTTCAGTTTGTACGGCGATGTGTGATAAAACCACGTTGTTCTTGTTTTTAATGGGTCTTTTCTCTTTATGTAGACTCCAACAATTCTCTTTTATATGTCCATCTTTCTTACAGAATGTACAGGTAATTCTCTTTTGTACAAAACTTGAATTCTCTTGTTTATCGGCTTTTTGTTTACTTTTATCCTCTGTCGATCTTAACTTCCTCTCTGTATTACTGTTTTGAGTCCTCAAACTTGTTCTGTCATTTTGAAAATAATGGCTATGCGGGTGAATAATGACGTATTCATCGACTTTAACTGCTGCTTGTTCTGCTATTTCAATACCACGATCAGCCAAATGAACTTTTATATCAGTGCGAATCTTCTCAGTAAAATCCTCCATCAGTATGAGATTATATAGTTTTTCATAATCTTTATTCACATTCTTAGAACGTAACCATCGATCAAAATACTTTTTCTCTAATCTCAGGAAGTCAACATGTGAAACTTCTGGTTCCTTCTTGTACTCACGATATAACTTTCGATACTTTTCTGGAGTTAGAACATAACTCAATAGTACTCTGCTCTTTATTAGTTCATAATCATTGCATTCCTCTGGAGTCAAATTCAATACTACATCTAGAGCCTTGCCTTTTGTTAGAGCTGAACGTAAAAGTACTGCTTTCTTATCTTCAGGAAATTTAAAATCGATCGAGTTTCTATCAAAGACCATAAAGAACTCATCAATGTCCATGTTCTCCATGCTTGGTACATGCTTTTTAAACTTATATAGTTCCACATTATTTGTTTCCTGAATCGTATGAGTTGACGAACGAGACTTTGCCAATTCAATCCTTTCATTACTAGCGATTCTTTCTTTTTTCCAATTCCCCCAGTCTTATCTCTTTCTCTGCTTCTATTCTTTTACCCTCCAATTGTAATTGTAATTGAATTTCTAACTTCTTCATTTCTAACTGAAATTTCATGTCCGCACTTAGTTCATTTCCATTCATTTTAAATTCATGGTTATTTATGTCTGTTTTCAGGGTTTCTGATACATTGAGAACCCCTGATTCTTCACTATTCATAGTATTTTCTTCAAGCATTCTACCATGTCTTTTCAAACAGTCCTTAATATCTTGAATCAATTTACTCCTTACTGGTGTAACTTCAGTAATGTCTATTCCCAGAGAGTTTGCCATCTCTTTTAACTGGGTTAGTGACATGCTATTTAACTGTTCTGACGTGATAGCAAAAATATTCAATTGCTCCAACGTAAGATTAGCTTCCGCCATGTTTTATATTAATGACGTAAATAGAAGATAAAAAATTCAACTTTACCTTTCATAAAGTCCTTTTTAAAATATTTTTACACCACTGTTAATTTGTAGAAGATAAATTTTAAGGATGGTTGTGTACAAAGCTGAAAACAGTATGTCCGAACACAAACAGTGCCTCCCACGTAGACAGAATTTGAATAAATTATTTGTTGTAAATCGTTTTCACTAAAACAGTTGTATATTCTCAATTTCTTATACATACAAACTTTAGATCCATGACACGAGTCCCCAATCTTTTGTCACGTGCAAAATCAGCTACTGACGTATGATGATATTTTTAGTAATGTATTATTATATATTCTTTTGATTCAATTCCATCTTGGATCTCACAAGGTTGTATAAGAATTTGTATTGATGTTATTCAATTAGATTTGATGTTTATTTGACTCATTTAATGTGAATCTTTTATGTATAAAGTGATTTAGATAAACTGTACCTTAGTATAGAGGAAATCCACAATCCTGTTTGAATGATTGAACACAATTTTATTCCAACAAGTTGAGATGATAAATATAACAGTAAAACAGAACACATGTACCAGTATTAAATGATGAAACTTAATCAGTTGAGATTCTTCTATATCGTACTAAGCCGTAATCCTATCTTTAAGAAAGTGGTCAAAAACAGTCCTCACACATTAGCGCCCAAGCTAGAACTAAACTAAACGATCTTCAACCCTCGTGCATATGACGTATTTTAATGCTATGACGTAGTGTCTAGACATATACATGTTTTATTCCTAACACGGAAACATTTCGGGTTTAAGATTATTTCTTTTTAACTTTAGTTAATAATAATAGAACCAATATAATTATGGAAATAAAACTTTTGTAACAATATATATATCTATATATATATATAGCTGGTAAGATCTTTCTGAGTTGGTAGGGGTCAGACAAAAGCTAGTGCCCTGGTCCTTCGGGATGGGAAGTTAAACATAAGGCTAGCAATCTTATTTTGTTAACAAATAAAACATGCTACAAAACATGAAGAGGAAAACACGTGTCTATCTGTCTATTTCACTATAAATCTATCAGTCTATAAATCAAAGTGTCTATCTGTTTGTCTATATGTCTATCTATCTATCTATTTAGTATTTGTTTATCTGTCGTTATATCTGTTTATCTATCAATTTATATATCTTTCTAAGATGTATTGCACTGTCAGCAAACTAAAAAAATAGGTAGAAATAAATGGTAGTTTGCATAACTCTACTGGCTAAACCCTTTTAAATGTCACAGATCGATATACTGGTAAAACAATTAAAATGTCTAAGATTGCAATCTCTCCTGGTTAAACCCGTTGGCCAACTAGGATTGCATAACTCACTCTACTGGTTAAACCCTCTAGATGTATTAGATCTTCATCACTACTGGTTAAACCCTTCAAATGTCCCAGATTGCCTACGAATTGCAGTGTTTCAACTGTCGCGAAATTCAAGTGGTTATTATAGGCTATAGCTATAATATTAATGAAATCATTACTTGTCGGACATTTAGGGGAAGCCTGAAATACAGACATTTCTTGTCTTGTGGAAATCTTTTACCTAAATCTTAGAGTTTCCAGGAAACAACAATTTAAAAATAATAATTCAAGAACAAATCAAGCAAAACGATTTTAATTTTACATCCATGTAGAAAAATTGGAAAGAGTGAATTTTAAATAAGAAATGACAATATTCATTGTTATTATAGTTCAATTTTATTCTTTAAAATTTGGTGAGACAGATTTATATAATATTAATGTGCACAGTAATACTTTTTACAGTAACAACAACAATACTTTTCTTAAGTGAATTAGTGTAGTCTTAGTATAGAAAGCTGCATAGATCCCAGTGGTGTTTATAGTAGGCCTTTCTACCAAATAGATTGAAGAATAGACCACAAAGAAAGCTACAAAATAATTTATATTTATAATGTATTTAGTATGTATTTAAATGTGTTCGGATGTGTTCAGTGTTATCATATAAAACAACTTGTCTGTCATGTATTATCAACACATTTGTAATGTGCTATGTATCATTTTTTTTTGGCGTTATACTGGTGGCCACGCCAAGTTCTGCAAACATTTCATTTCTATAGGCTGTTATTTATTTATATTTCTATACTTATTAAAAATGATGTTGTACCGTTGGGGGGAAATGGTGTAGGGAGAGGGAGGGGAGGGTCTGTGCAGCAACGAGACCAGCAAATACAAGAGAAGGGTTTTTGTGTGTGTGTGTGTGTGTGTGTGTGTGTGTGTGTGTGTGTGTGTATGTGTGTGTGTGTGTGTGTGTGTAAGAGACAGAGTTTTAGAGACAAAATATTACCATGCAATTTGTTCGATTTAAAAATAATAATAAACATTTCTTATTAAAAAAACAGCCAATAATGAATTATTTGTCAATATTAAATATTTCTCTACAACAGCTTCTTGAAACTTTTGAAAAAAAAAAAAGTGACAGATTTCTAATAGCATATCATCTCTTCCGGTAACTTTTTGCGTCTGCTCTCGCTGAAAAATTTGAACTCTAAACTCTGCATGGTCTTTCCGGTTTCCTTGTCCAGCCTGCTGCCGTAGTTTCCGGCGTTGGTGTTGGGGATGGCGTCACTGAACATATTGGATTTTTCCGGAAGTTCTACTTTCTCTTTCGCGTTTCCCTGTGAGTGAATCAAGAATTACATAGCATTACAAATATTAAAATAAGCAGAATGGAATTCAGACACTGGTAATGAACATCCCAAAAAATGTTTACTAAAGCATGTTCTTAATTGCCCGAACTAGTTTCGGTCGAATCAGGTATCGTTCAATTCGCAAGAGCTATTGTTTGCTCTTAAATGGGCTCGTGCACTTTCGCCGACATTAGGGCGAGCTAGGAAGCTCAGCGAAATGGTGCTCTTGTTTTTAACTGGTCTATTTTTAGCGCTGAGGCGAACTGCCGGATGTTAATATTGCTGCAAAATGGCTGCGCTCACAGACGAAGAAGCTTTGGGTGTTGCGATTACATTGCACAAAGATTTTGGGCAATATTGTTCAAGGCCTTGGTTTTTTTCACCCTTATTTTTATAGTCCCGATGGAGTGAGTTCCACAGGCATGGAACATTTTCCCATGCATCTATGAATATTACTAGACTGTCCTCTGACATCTCTGGCAGCTGACTGTCTTGTAAGACGCCATTTTTTTTCATTAAGACTAGGAAATTTCGGTGCCTTTTCGCATAATGAACGTGATCAATTCAGCCAATCAATACGCGGCTTCGTCAACATGTCGACGAAGCAATCGTTCGCCCTAATTTGGTTCGCCGATACCCCCCGAGATGTCGCTTGTCGAGCAATAGATCGCCCTGTTAAGCGCAAAAACGACGAAAGGCGAGCAATTTACGAAGCGAACCCTTGCTCGGGCTGTTCGGCGAAGTACAATTCGGGCAATTTAGAACATGCTTTAGGTTATTTTCTAAATATGTCGTCGTCTTATTTACAGACTTTTGAAATAGAACGTACGAGAATTGTTGTTTTTTCTTCATCGGTTATGTGACGCCAAGGGACACGCTGGCCGAGCAGCAGCGCGTTTGGCTGGCGTACCGTAGGTCTTGGGTTCAAATCTTGGTAACGGCTAGGAATTGTTCTCGGGTCTGGATGGTGTCACTGAGTCTACCCAACTCTGATGGGCATCTTGACTTTATCTGGGGTAAAGTAAAGGGGGCTGGGCATTGTGCAGGGCATTGTGCTGGCCACACAATCCTCTAGTATGCCGTATCCCGCAGAAACGGATGAACGCTGCTTCACCATCCCCATGGATCAATTTGGTCCAACGGGATACTTTACTTTTAAATTGTATTTTGTTCAACGCAAAGTCAAATTTAAAAAAAAAAGAAATGTGGCTTTTGTTTCTTTATGGATTTCTGTCTGGCATAACTTTCGGAAGACCCATAATTTGTCGTCATTCTATCGAGATGAGAGTTGAGGCATAAACCCAATGCCGAAGAGAAATGATTTCTATATAATGTACAGTGCCACATCTATTCCCCCCGCCCCCTCCATTAACGTTATTTTTCCTGTTTGATGTTTCATTGCCCTTTATGGAGCGCATTTTTCTAATCATTGTATTATATTCGCCTTTTTGTGTGCGGCAACATCGTCTGAAGGCCAGTATACTTGCAATTTGCAATGTCGCCCGGTAGCGTAAATCCCATACTAAAAGTATGGCCAAGCAGGCACCAGGGCGGGGTTTGAGGCGGGTGCGCTGCTCACATTGCTTCCTCACCACCGAGGCTCGGTGCCTCTCGGTGGTACAATGAGACCTTGGATGCGCAGCAACGGTTTGCTCTTGATGCTAGCGTACTGGTGGTTTTCACATTTCGCCAGCGTTGAGGGCCATGGTTACAAAAGTGTTATTCAATTATAAGACACGGTGACTACTATACATTCTTCAATGAACGGCTTCAACAATAACGAGGTTTAAAACACTCAGATATCATACAATTAGTTCTATTTACACACTTAGGACTCTGTATCTAAAGGCCTAACTTAAGTTTGTATATGCCTAACTTATGTTATGCTTATACATACATTTCTAAGTAAGGCATATACATACTTACAGTTGACCTGTATACCCAAGTTTGTTCAATTCCCAATTAAGTTAGACCTATACGTACATAAGTTAGGCCTGAACATACTTAAGTCAGATTTCTACATGCGTAAGATGTGATAGGCTTAACCTAACTGTGTATAAGCCTAATTTAATATGTATAGCATTGGCAAAAATTTACAATAAGTAAAAAAAACAAAAAAACTTTTCACAGTTTTGTGTAGGGATGTTAAATTAAAATAAAATAAATGTATAATTTATTATGACTTTTTTTTTAAAGGCAATTACTTGCATTAGCATTTTGTGACGTTGGCAGTTTGTGACATTGGCAATTCGTTAATGTAACAGAAACCAATTAGAAGGTTTAACTTACCTTGGAGTCATATTCTGTGAGAAAACCCCAGTTAGTTTCCCTGGATGTAAAAAAAAATGTGACATGTTGAAATAATAAGCCAATAATGATACGACAATAACAAGAAATGTATAAGTTGCTAGCTCTAAAAAGAGAGCCGAATAACATAATTAAAGTATAAGACTCCCGCGCTTTGTTGTCATTCATTTAATATAGTCATACGTAACTCGCGTTGTGTAAAAATCATGCTATGTCAATAATACATAAATATATTCTGTGTGTCCAGCATACGAATGATTATATATACGGGGAATAACTTAAGTAAACTAGGTGTAATTTAGAATAATGTCTCGAGTTTTAATTATCGCAGTTACTCCCCTTTGATAATATATATCTTAGACTGCAATGAGTTTTTATTGGTGTCGAACAAACCTTGCAGCTCTGGCGTCGAACAAAAATATTTTGTTTGAAATTAAACCTGTTTAAGCTAGATTAAGAACACAAGACAGCAAAACAATAAAACATTGAAACATTACTGTAGGTCAGCTAAGTATACAAACAATTGAGTTTCTAAAAGAGTGCAGCACAAACAGAATTTGAAGAATAGATTTAAGAAGATACATACATTAGAAGATAGTCTACATAGTTCGGAACACATATAATTTAGAACATAGAGATTTTAAGTGAAAATCTAGAAATTAAAACAAGCCGAACTTAGATATAGTTATAACAAAATAATAGACCCTAAATTACAATATCGGCGCCAAGGTTTGGACAGGCGTCAGATTGACACTTCTTTTAAACTTCTATATGAGTAGCCTATGATTACTAATAGATGATACACACATTTTAAAGATGCGCATTTTTCGACACGCGCCTAAGGCGCCAATTTTCCTATTTACGGCACAGTCCCACAGTTCCAAACCATTCATTTTGATCGAGGACTCCCCGCATGTCCTGCTTCTTCCTGGAAATCAGGGCCTAATTTCACAACAACTGATCAATCAACTTTAACTATATATCTACACTGTCTATGATTCTATCTATCAATCAATCTATCTATTTATCTCTCTCTATCATTTTAATTAAATTTATCCTCATCATTTAAATTTAAGTTTTCTATGGAAGACCAATGTGGTATGCTGTCTTCGAAATATCCCCGGAAATTCCCAAAACCAGAAAGATCCGATGTGGACACCGGGCCGAGACTTAAGCTGTATTCGTAATATTATACGGTTTTCCCATTTTGTCGTCAAACTGAACACACTTCTGCTACTCCTTCACTTACCAGTTTTTCAAACATCTCTGCTCGGCGTGTACGTTCTCTTTCCAGATAACAGACTGTGTGATGGCGTCAGACTTCCCGAACTTTTCCTGTGTTTTGCTCGACGTGATCTCTGGAGGAGGCGCCACGGTTTTGGGTATACAAGTATCATGATAGGCGCTGGGGAATACAAATTAGTGATTACGAAGCTTCAGTCGAAATTTCGAGTACTTTTTTTTTTCATGTTATTGTGAAATGTTCTGTCACTGTGATTATTGCTGGTGTTATTGTCACGACAGATCTTTGGAGACGTTATAACTGCCAAAGTGCCGACTTTCATTCTCTCTCCAAATAATAAATAAATCTAACAAGTCTATTTATCTGAAATTTTTCATTTTTTCAAGCAAGCAATTTATTACTTATTAACAATACAAATAGTATGCATATGCCAGGATATATATACATTAAGCTCATTTCACTACACCTTATCTAAATATCAACGTCTAATCAAACACTCAATGATCTCTAACAACGATCTTCCACTCTCTAAAATCACTCTCTTTCTCGACCGCCCGTCACACACCTCACTGGTCAACCTCTTCCGTGTTTGGTGTTGCCAACTTATCTTATTTATAATTTGTTAGTGACATGTTCAAATTTCCAAAATTTAAGTAGGCAGGTCTGCACAAAGCATTACATTTTTTAACTATGGCAAATAGCACAACAATCTTAAAATAAATAGGCTATCAGCCGCTATACAGAAGGACAAAGAGATAAACATTTTTTTTTAAATTCTCATTTAGCCGTTGTGGCATTTCGGCATGTAATAGGTCGCCTGAAATACTATGAAAATCAATCATCTTAATATTAAATCAAACACGACATATAAAACGCAATACAAAACAAAAGTCTTCTCTGTAGAAAGAGAGTCTGTTACATATTTGATGATGAACGCATTGTGTTTAATATGTTTTAAACCAACGTGTTTAAACAGACTTATCTGAATGTAAAAATAGACTCCAACCACATATAAACATCGGGCTCAATGGCATTTTCATTATAATTTAATGGGTAAGACAAAATGGCAGTGTGTTTGGGAATAAACAAAACAATTCTATTCAGTTTTGAACCCAACAAGTTCAGGTGTGCAGACACGGGCTATGACCATGCCACCATAGTTGGTACATGCTATAGCTTTAGCTACCGTGTTCTTTGAGGTTTTGGCTTTGGTGGTGAAGACAATATCGTAAGCTGTCAACTGAAGAAAGTAACACCTACATCGCACTATTCGCACCCCCATCACAACTATCTCAAAAGCTCGGCAAAGCCAATGGCGTACAAAAGGTGGAACTTTGCGATTCTCATTTGGAACTTGACTGTCGGACTTTTTTAAACGGCATGCTATATACACACAAGATTTAGTGAATCATCAAACCCTATATTGTATACTCTGCTATCCATTCTTACTTAAATGAGCCCAAGTCCAAAGGTCGTACCTCAAAACTGATATTTTTAAAATCGCTATTAAAGGGTCAAAATGCAATGAAATAGTTAAAACTCGGACTTAGTTCACACCAAACATGGACAACGAGATAGCATGAGATAGCATTTTGACCTAGGTTGATTAAAATATGCCGCAAAACGCATTTTTGATGAGAATGCTACGGTTTTTTGCCGGTGACTCTAAGTGACTAATTACATGTAATGTTTCTAGACTTTATTTCAATAACTTAGGAGCTTTATATGTATCTCAAACTGATTTGGTGAATACAAGAAGCCCTTCAATAACTCTTTGCCACAAAAATTGCTCAAATTGATGCAGGGATACATTTTTTACAAGGGTTTAAAAAAAAATAGTGTTGCTTAGGAGAGTAGTTGTCATTTCAAGAAATCCATCAAGAATTAGTATGTTTTTTTCTGAAGTCAATTTTTTGTTGTCATTTGTCCTAAGTGACACCAAGATGTCTATAGCAGCCATTTCTTTTGTTTCGCGTTTTTCGACACTGTGTCTTTTCCAGTGTATAACTTATCTTTCCACTATTCAAATCATGTGTAGGAAGGTTCTGACAATACTTAAGAGCATTTTTACACCTCTCTGTGAATACGAAATTTTTTCCCTTGAAAGAGCACCTTTTGACTTGGGCTCAAATAAATATAACAGTTATTAGCTGAAACCTGATCATATATTGGACAGCTCAACTGTCCAATACGAAAGCGAACAGAGGGAATTGTGTGGCCAGTAGAGCTTGGTATACTCAGGGTCGACCTTCGGTCCTGTGGGGGGGAATCCAGAACATCGGTAGGTTTAAATCCGAAAACCTTCAAAACGTGGCGTCACGGGCGCTGTCGAGATTTCTAACAGGGTGGTGGAGGGGATTTGCCATAGACCCCGACGCCTTCAAAGGCCAATATCACATTTCGTGCTTTTTTTTTTTGTTTTGTGGTCACGGGTAAACCAGTAGACAATGAGGCCAGTCCAGTTGACATCTTTCACTGGAAATTGTGTAACTAGCTGAAAAAATGTGTTCTAGACCCACATTCAATTGATGATAAAACTTACAACGTTGAATATAGCCATTGGAAAGTTATTTATATAACCTCAAACGCTCATTGGTCTATGTTTGATGGGGGTGGGAGGGGGCATGTCAATAAATTAATATCTTAAACTATACAGAAATGTATTGTATACAAAAATTCAACATATGAGCCAGCTTAGTAGGCTAATTTTAATATCTTTATCATATACTTATATACATGTATATATTTTATAAGTGCATAAAATAGAATTATTTAGCTTAAAAAGAAGGAAATGTTCAAGAGTTTAGTCTTTAGAGAGCAGGACGATGTGAGTGTGCAGACAAACACAGAATCCGTTTGTCCTTTTTCATCTTTTATAACGGATATTCATATCCTAATCATATCCTTCTTCAGCAACTTTCTTGTTTGAAAGAGAAATGCGCTTCACAGAAAAGTATGATCCTGATAGCGAAAAGCAATTTTACTATAGTCCTAATTTATAATCATTAGGCATAAGTCCACACTGTCATATTATAATGTTCAGGTTTTAAAAACATATGTTAAAATGTAGTT
Organism: Anisus vortex; assembly: GCA_949126835.1. Taxonomy (NCBI): domain Eukaryota; kingdom Metazoa; phylum Mollusca; class Gastropoda; family Planorbidae; genus Anisus; species Anisus vortex. The sequence goes on from OX421505.1 coordinate 13,112,584, forward strand.
CATTTCTCTTTTTGAAACTGTGTAGATAATTAAAGCTTGCTGGGCTTTCTGGTGTGAGGGCAACGAAACTTTTGTGTTTACTGTTGTAGTTCGAAGCTGATTTAGAAAGTAGTTTAGAAATAGTTTTTATAATATAAGCTAGGGTGTTTTGATTTCCTTGTCTTTTCTTGTGTTGGCGACAATCTTCGAGTGTCTCAGTTTTAGTTTATCTTCCCCGGCTCGTAGCGAGCCAACTCGGCCGCATTGTTCTCCGATAGAAGCTTCCGGACTTGCCTCTTTAAAAATGGCGTGTAGGAGAGCACCCCCAAAACGAACCCGATGTTGAACGCGCCGTAGTATTGCATCCCCGATAGGAAAACGTGCTCGGCCTTGGTGGCCACGAGCCTCCGGGCGCGGACGCGCATGTAGTAGGTGGCCCCGACCAGACCCAGTGCCATAGAGAAGCCGAAGCACGACACGCCCTTGAGGAGGATGGCATTAAATTTATCTTGTGTGTCTTGGTCAATTGTGGGTGGCATCATTTGAGTTGGTGCGTATTTAATGCTTGAAAAGCTGAATATGAGTTGAGATTAAACTTAATTATTCTTAAAGCTTTCTGTATCTGTATACTTAACAAATAGGTTGATTGTAATGTCTGCTTAGCGTTAAATAAGAAGTTTTAGCGCCTAAAACTAGATTCAAGCGTTGTTGATGTTGAAATGTGGCGACATTTAACTCAGTCACCGGATGTAGCGTCAGTTCGTCAACAAAGTCATAAAAATGTGCACCGATCCAAAGGAAACAAATAAAAAGATTAATTAATGTTAGTCACGAGAGTATCTTATAAGATAAGATAAGAATTGACAAGTCTTAACGTGTATGCATGCATAAAAGTTCACAAGAAAAGACATTTCCGGTCGAATTCGATCATTTTATTCGAAACACGTCTGTGAGCTAGGTTACTGGTTGTACGAACATTTGTTGGGGATTAAAGTTTCTTTCATTTCCAAAAGATGTTTACAAAAGAAAACAATGTATTGTGAAAGTCAGAAGTGAATAATAACCTTTTTATAATATCAAACTTATTGCTTAATGCAAAATAATTTTTGTTATTCGTTTTTATGAATACGAATTTTGTTTTTCAATAACCAAGAAAACGCAACTCTTGGCTAATATATTTTTTAAACAAGCTACATGCGACTAACACGTGAGTATTAATTATCGCCTACTCATTTTTGATGTTAAAAACGGATTCCTCATAACTAATATTGTATCCTTTGTATAATTCTAAAAGACTAGAACTAGCCGTCGAGGTTGAAATCAACTGTTAATAACCCGCAAAAGCATGCTTTTTTGTTTACGGAAATGCCTAAAATAATTAAACATTTAAAATTAGAACCGGAAGTTCACGATAACAACAGTTCAAAGGGTCACGCCTAATTAAAACTTGTCCATGGGCCTCTCCTATAGCGCTTCTAATTTCTATCCATGCTATAGAGCGATTGCAATCACGTGACAAAAAGCGCGTGCTGTTTGGTTACTTTGTCTAGTGGTGATAAATGGCAGCCGTATTACTATAGCCGTAAGAAGGTTTTATTTTTAAATGTGATCATTTCAACAATATAACGTAAAACATATATAAAACAATGTCATGCGCTGTAAATTAACATTCAACTCTAAATTTAAACCATTAAAAATCAATGGAAAAGGTCCCGTAAGTGCCGAATATTTAATTGAAGATGTCGATTGTCGAATGTTAGAAAAATTAACTTACTATCTAAAAGTAAAGCATAAAGCAAAATGTAGCCTGTAATGTTTCAAAGGGGCTATTGAAAAACTATAAAAGCCTAAAATCTTGTTTATTTTGCGGATGGACTACTAAAGACTAGTATCACAGTTAAATATCAAGATTTATGGAAACTAATTCCTTATATTTTGGGTTTAAAATACACATGGTAAACAACAATGTTTATTCCCCATTAATGCCATTATCGCCAAGATGGCCGCTATTTACACAAGTACGTCACTAAAAAAAACTAAGCCACGCCTATTGCAATCGCTCTATTAGCATGCTCAGTGCGCTCTTGGTGTGATTTGCAGTGGCAGATGTATTAGCCAAAGAGAAAGGTCTTCAAGTTCTTTTTGAAAGATTTGTCCCAGATTCTCTCAGTGTCTGAGATAAACTGTTCCATAGAGAAGGCGCCATTGACTCAAATGAGCGCACTCCCAGGTACTTCTTTCTGTGTCCATGCAAACTAGGAATTTTGAGGAGTGACTTATCTTATACATTACAGACGTCCTTTCTATATAGAAGATTATTGCGTCCTACGCTCATCCGTGATCCGAGTCTAGTCTTGCATTTTTATTGATGTTTTAAATGAGGTTAAGTTACTGGTTTTCCTGGTTTGTTCAGGAGTAGAGAGAAAAAGAGGAAAAAAAAACTATTTGAGGACAACATCAGGGAGTGGACGGGAGTAAAACTCTGCGACGCACTGAGAAAGGTCTGAGAGACGGGTGGAATAGAGAAAGCCAGTGTACATGTTATCTGCGGCGCCCAAACAGTCCAACAGACTACGGGATATGTAGGCAGCAGGTTGGATTTGTAGGTATTTAAATAACCCCTGTAGATAAGGGGTCGCCAACTATGCAACGCGTGCCAGAATTGGCATGCCGAGTCATTTTCAATGGTACAAGACTCTCAAAAATACAATTAGAGTATTTTCTATAAAGAAAAGAGTGGGTTGACATTGGCACGCTGAATGAATTAGAAATCCTAGTTTGGGACACCAAAGGTTGCGCGACCCCTGCCCTAGATCTAATCAAACAACCCTTAAAAACGTAAGTAAGTAAAAGTAAAGCACCCGTCGGACCAAATTGATCCATAGGTCCGATGAAGCAGCGTTCACCAGTTTCTGTGGCCACGGTGATTGTGTGGCCAGCACTAAGCACAGCCGCCTTTACTTTACTGCAACAAAGGTCAGGTAACCATCAGAGCTGTGTAGACTCAGAGACACCCTCCAGACTCGGGAAAAAAATTCATAGCCTGCACCAGGATTCGCTGGATATAGTGCTCGAGTGATAATAAATATATGAAGATATTATTGAGGCAATCCTTCAATGAAGATTTTATTGTACCATTGAGAATTTGTATATACATAATAATTGTGGACCAAGTGTTACGCATACTTATACATTTGTATGTAATAAACGTTTCGTCTGAATCATTCAATGTGTACCCAAAGTTCTTATGTTAACAGTATACCATTTTATACGCCTTCGGAAGTAATAATAATAATAAAGAATGGGCCTAATACTGTAAAATCTGGCAACCCTAGATAGATGTGTCTAGGATTTTATTCATATTATACAACTATTATTTTAATAGTATAGCATAAAACATATATATTATATATTATATATTATAATTATAAATTCATGACACTACAGCTTTGACTTCTGCTAATCAAAAATCAACAAGTTTTTTTTTTTAAGATTCCACCACGTTCTAAGGATCAATGGTTCTCCATATTAGTTTGGTAGTTTGGTTAATACATTTTTTTTTGTATAATCAATGCAGATTTGTCTTTTACAAACTATAACTTACTTTGCCCAGGGGGCGGAAAGGGGGAACCAAAAAGGGCTAAAAAATCGAATATTTAGAATCGAAAATAGGTTTTGAGGGGGAAAAGATTTTAACATCCCTAATGTGAAGTAGAAGACTGAAGTTAGTAATAACGGATTATTTAATCACTCCGAAAAGAATGGTTTACTTAAACAGAGTGGCAATAAACTAGTTAATATTACACATACATGGGCAGTCTTTTGAAATCATTTGATTCGCTATTTCGGTTTATCTTTAGGTTTCGGCCGAAGATGTATTTAAACTTTTGGTTTCGGCTTCGGCCGAAAGTCAATGTATAACGTTCGGTGTGCTTTCGTTTTCAGCCGAAACTAAAAAAATGGTTTTGGTCGGCATCTAGAAGGGAATTGTGTGGCTAGTAGAGATTGGTATGCTCAGGGTCGACCTTTAGTTCTGCGGGCGGAATCCCGAACATCGGTAGGTTTAAATATGTGACCTTTAATACGTGTCGTCACGAGCGCTGTCAAGAATTCGAACAGGGTGGTGGAGGGATTCGCCATAGCCCCCGACGCGCTCATATGCCAATATCACATTTCGTGCTTTTTTTGGTGGCCACGGGTGTACCAGTGGACTATGAGGCCAGCACAGTTGACATCTTTGACGGGAAATAGTGTTACCAGCCGAAAAAAATATGTTCTGGACCCACATACAATTGATGATAAAACTTACAACCTTGATATGTCGCCGTTGGCAAGTTATTTATATTACCTCGATCGCTCATTGGCATATGTTTGGTGGAGGGGGGGGGGGCGGCATGTCAATAAATTAATATTGTAAACTATACAGAAATGTATTGTATACAAAAATTCAAAATATAAGCCATCTTAGTAATTTTAAAATCTTTATCATACACTTGTATACATGTATATATTTTATAAGTGCATAACATATCATTATTTAGTTTAAAAAGAAGGAAATGTTCAAGAATTTAGTCTTTAGTAGGCCTATAGAGAGCGGGACGATGTGAGTATGCAGGCCTACACATAATCCGTTTGTCCTTTTTCATCTATTATAACGGATATTCATATCCTAATCATATCCTTCATCAGCAAATTTCTTGTTTGAAAGAGAAAGATAGAAAGCAAGACAGCATAATAATATAATGCCCTTCACAGAAAAGTATAATCCTTATGGAGAGAAGCAATTTAACTATGCTTTCAAATCAGTATGCTTACATGCACACTGTCTTATAATGTTCAGGTTTAAAAACATATGTTAAATTTAGTTCATTTCTCTTTTTGAAACTGCGGCGATAATTAAAAGTTGTGTGGCTTTCTGGTGTGAGGGCAAAGAAACTTGTAGTTCGACGATGATTTAGATATTAGAAAGAAGTTCAGATATCGTCTTTATAATACAAGCTCGAGTGTTTTTATTGCCTGGGTGTATATGTCTTTTCTTGTCGTTTACGACAATCTTCGATTGTCTCCGTTTTAGTTTTTCTTCCTCGGCTCGTTGCGAGCCCACTCAGACGTATTGTCCTCCGATAGTAGCTTCTGGACTTGCTTCTCAAAAGAGGGCGTGTAGAAGAGCATCCCCAAGCCGAAGCCGATGCTGAACGCGCCGTAGTATTGCAGCCCCGATAGGATAACGTGCTCGGCCGTGGTGGCCACGAGCCTCCGGGCGCGGCCGCGCATGTAATAGGTGGCCCCGACCAGAGCCAGGGCCATGGGGAGGCCGGAGTACTTCATGCCCTCGAGGACGATGTCATTAATTTTCTCTAGGTCTGTCTTGGGTGGCATCATTTGAGTTGGTGTGTATTTAGTATTTAATGCTTGAAAAGCTAAAGCTAAACATGAAGTTGAGATTAAACTTAATCTTAAAGCTTTTTGAATCTGTATACTTAACAAATACGCTGATTGTAATGACTAATTAGCGTTAAAAAAGGTGTTTTAGCGCCTAAAAGGCGTCTAAAACTGGATTCAAGCGTTGCTGATGTTGAAATGCGGCGACATTTAACTTGCAAATCTCAGTCAAAGGAGGTTGCGTCACTTTGTCAACAAAGTCATAAAAATTTGCACCGAGCCAAAGGAAACGAATAAAAAGATTAATTAATGTTAGCCTCGAGAGTAGAGAGAAAAACAAGGAAGACAAAAGAAACGATTCGAGGACAACATCAGGGAGTGGGAGGGAGTAAAACTGTGCGACGCCCTGAGAAAGGTCTGAGAGACGGGAGGAAAATAGAGAAAGCTAGTGTACATGTCATCTGTGGCGCCCCAACAGTCCAACAGACTACGAGATATGTAGGCAGTAGGTTGGATTTGTAGGTATTTAAATAACCCTTATAGATCAGAGGTCGGCAACATATGCAACGCGAGTCAGACTTGGCCTGCCGAGCCATTCTCAATGGCACGCACAAGACAATTAGAGTCTTTTCTACAAGAAAAGAGTGGGTTGACATTGGCACGCTGAATGAATTAGAAATCCTAGTTTGGTACACCAAATGTTGACCCTATATCTAATCAAACAGCTTTTAAAAACAAAATTATTTTCTTACAACGGACGTAATAAGGTGTTTATTTTCCACATGACGTGTATTAACGCCATGAAAACAAAACTCAATCTAGTTTGAACACAAGTAGCGATTCAGGCAACCATATCTCTAGGCTACGATTTTGTAATATCAGACCGGTGAGCGATTTTGTTAATATGGTGTATTTAAATTAATTAATAAGCTTTAAGATAGTGAACAATGAAATATTTTACGGATTAATTTGATTATTAATGCAAGTGTATTTTCTACTTGCCTACGTAGCCAACGTTCTACGTAGTAATCCCAGTAAGCAGTAGGAGGTCGTGGTTAGTCTTATAAATAAGGTATTCAATCATTAAAAAAAAAATTCCTTGAATAAAATCGATGGTTATAGAAAACTATTGCTTAGAAACACTTGGTAAATAATTTTATATAGCTTCAACAATTATAATGTAGTTAGCACAACTATATTAGCTTATATATAAGAAGTTCAGAATAAACCTTTTATTGCCCTCCTGCCGTCCGTGCACTATCCCCCTTCCCTCACTTGCTCTGTGTGCCCGCTCACCTTGCCCCAACCCCTCCCAGAACTGTACCCCTTTTTTTGTTGTTGACATAATTAATGGACCACCCCATCACTAAAGAATGGCGAGGGGTTGGGGTGGGGGTGGATTACATTTGTTCCCGGGCGCCAATGTAAAAGGGGCACCAAAATGAGGCTTACAAAGTAACATTTAGAAAACGTGACTAAACGGGGAGGTAGGGCGCGGGGGGGGGGGCAGCAATTTTATTACTCGTCCCTGGGCGCAAAATATCTTAACTACGCCTCTGCAAACTAAAACAAAAATAAAAAATGAAAACTAAAAAAAAAGATTGCAGATTTTGTTCTTTTCCTTTTTTTTATAAAATCATTTTGATTAAAAGCAAATTGTCACAAACAGTTCAAGTTTAACAACATAATAATTATATTTATGTAGTTCATATATGTTTGTTAATTGACGAGTTAATGCTATTGGCGGTTTTCTGTGTCATGTCAAGGAACAATCATGTGTGCTGCTGTAAGCTCAACGTTAATTTAGATTTAGAAAGTGCTTTTTTGAAAATTATTTTTTTTATTACAAAACATAGAAAAGAAAGACAAGTTTTTTCCCGGTTGCTTGCGATTTCGCTTAGGTTTTCAACATCCTTTCAAGTGGATTCCGTTTTACTTTCCCTTATCCTCGTCGCGGATCAACACGGCCACGCTACTGTCGGGAATCTGCTTCAGGATTTTCCTGTTCATGTAGGGCCCGTAGACGGCCATCCCCATCATGAAGCCGACGCCCAGCGCGCCGTAGTAGTGCAGCCCGGCGAGGAAGATGTTCTCTGCCGTGGTCACCTCGAGCTTCTTGGCGCGGCGGCGCATGACGAAGGTGGCCACGGTCAGCCCCACAGCCATGGGGATGGCGACGTTCAGGATGCCTTTGAATATCGAGTCGCCCAACTTCTCTTGGTTTGTCTTTGGGAGCATCATTTTGTTGTGGTTGCTGATCCCTTGGGAAAAAAAAGCTAGATCTGCTAGCGTTATGAAGTAGATCTAAAAGGAATCTAAGGGCTATCTAAACACCTAACCAATACGCTAATTGTAATGTCTATTTGGCGACAGAGATGGTCATTAAGCGTCTTAAAGGCGTCTAGAACTGATTCGAGCAGTGCTTGTGTTGCTAGACGGTGGCTTTTAACCTGCAGATCTCAGTCACAGGAAGTTGCGTCAATTTGTCAACAAAGTCATAAAAATATGCACCGAGCCAGATGAAACGAATGAAAAAGAAAAATAAATGTAGGTAAGAAATTACTCAATCCATCTCTAAGAACACAGTGTATCAGTGTATACCTCTTTAATATGAATTTTTTTATGCATTGACGTGTTAGAAACTTTTGCCATTTGCCGACAAAAAATGAAACAGGAAACAAAACTAAGCATAAAAGTACTCTTTCTTCCCTACTGGCATTTGGGCATTGAATGGGTTGCCTGAACAAACCAGAAAACCAGTAACTTAACATCTTTTAATAGATTCATAAAATTGCAGGACTAGACTCGGACCACGGATGAACGTAGGGCGCAATAATCTTCTTGATAGAAGGAGCGTCTGTATTGTATTCGATAATATAATATAAATTTTCTTACATGGAGAAAAGCAAGTATAAAATGGTTGTCCGTAACTATACTATGCAGGAAAAACAATAACTGTCATTTCAGAACCTTGCTGGGGCGAACTCAGGTTTCGGATTTGTTGTCAAGCTTTGGGGGAAACGATGAGGGGGTGAACGTTTGCCTTTTGAGCAACATTTACCAAATGTTTCGCTATTAAAGCCGATATATTTTAGAAGGAAATGTTTTAAATAAAAATTATTTCAGGGCCGTTCAACCCCTCCCACTTTTCCTTGACTTTCCTTCTGGAACCGTAACTAGACGAAAGTCCATGCAACACTCGTTTATATAGAAGGTGGATCTATTAATTATAGATTACAGGTTATATAGATTAATTAGAGATTAATTATTTTTAATTAATGAATTTTTCTTTTCTCTCTTTATAAATCTCTCCACACACTATGCCTCTCATTCGCTCTCTGTAGTATATTTCCCTTTCTCTCTCTTTAACTTGTTTTTTCTCTTTTCTCTCTCTCTCTCTCTCTCTCTCTCTCTGTCTCTTTCTGTCTATCTTTCTTTCTCTCCTCCCTCTTCCTATACCCTCAGTCTTTCTTATTCTCTCTGTTCCCCCTTATTCTTCTCTTTTCATCTATCGCTATCTGTCTCTCTCTCTCTCTCTCTCTAGATCTAGATCTATCTCTCTCATACTTTTTACCGCTGACTTTCTCTATCGCTCTCTCTCTCTCGTCTATGGCTTTTCTCCCGCGATTAGGTTTTTAATTTTTAATACTTACCTCTTGCTTGCATAGGAAAATAGCAAACCACTTGTATGGTGCTCCATTGGTGTCAAATTTGATATAAACTAATCAATTACTTATGGAAGTTCTCGTTATTCAACTGAATCTTCCTTTCTTCCTTATATTCCAGCAGTTTTCTTCCTCAACTAGGCTTATCTGTTCTTCCACAATACTAAATAAATAGTGTTGCTAAAGGCGTTGTTGTTGTGTGTGCGTTTTTAATCCACAAAGATAAAGTGTTAATTTGCGTTTAAAATGGTAGGCCAGTCACTTAAAACAAAAAAAAAGAGAGGTGTAATGTATGTTTTTCGTTTTTTTTAGAAGTCGGCAAAATAAAACCCGGGATATTATTCAAATCTAAAATGAACCCTAAGTAAACGTTATTTTTTTATGTGTAAACTTCGTCATTCGGCAACATAATTAGAACAAATCAAAGATAACCTGACCTTAGTCGGGGTAATGTAAAGGCGGCAGCTGTGCATAGTGCTGGCCACACATTCACCTAGTATGCCGTGGCCACAGAAACTGGTGAACTCTGCTTCACTGGACCTATGGATCAATTTGGTCCGACGGGTAATCTACTTTTGCAAAGGATAACGGGATAGTTGAGAAAAGTTTCCATTAGAACCACAGATAGGCGTAATGATAGTTTACTCGGAAGGCGCGGTTGTAAATTGTAAAAGGGAAAAATAAATGAAAACAATAAAATGAAAGAATGTAGAAATGACATGAACAACAAAATCTTTGATGCACAAGGCCAGAATTTTCTCCAGACGTTTATTAAAGACACTGTAGAGATAGTCGAAGCCAGAGTTTCCAAACTTTTTTTTTCATGTCCCAGTTATTGATATATTTTTTCTCTATTACTAATATTTGTATCTCCTATGCTAGCCTATATAACATATACATTTTCACGCAATTCTCATGTATTGTAAACGTAGTGACCTCTGTATTTGAGGTTTTGTGATAATAATAATAAATTTATTCTTATACCTACATACATCGTATGCCAACAGACATGCTGTTAGCTCAGAACGCTATCAAAATCAAGCAATACAAACATAGACTATAGCAGAAAAACAGTAATAAAATTTCTTTAGGCTACATAAATGTTGCATAAATCTACATAAACGTAATTAAATTAGGCCAACATCACAGAATGCCTAGCACAATTGGAATAACCCAAAAGATACAACAAAATAAAATAGTTTTACCAACTTATTATAAAAATAAACAGTGTGTGTGATTGCAAAATAAATGCCTTTAATAAGCTAACATCAGGTTCTAACATTATCACAAAATAGCCCTCCTGTGGCGAAATTTAGACGCTAAGCCAACATTGTTATGGTTCTAACGCTATTACATCACTATCATCTAACCTTTTGTGGACATGTACAGGGTCACGACCAAGCAGTTTGGGAAACTCTGGGCGAAGACCCCACAAAAAATATGGAAAGTTGTAGAAAGTATAAGTCTGAGAAACAGAAATAAATCATCATATGAAACAAACATCTGATGTTTGTTGCCCTGTCACTGTTTACACCAGCCCTCAATTGATATTGAAATTAACCGCTATTAAAATTCATTTACCTGTGTACCACGTCATCAAGTCAAAGAACAACGCCAAAAAAAAAAAGCTATGCGCACAGGTGCCGTACAAATTTCGAGTCTATCTTTTTATATTTCGACCTTTATAATATGACTATAAATACCTTGAATACAAATTAAGAAAACGTACGTCTAGACTATTTCGTGTTTTTTTTACCTAACACACGTAAATTAAAGATCTTTTTTTATAGCAACACACGATTGAAAATTTTAAACACTTCGATCACTGGACACATTACTACAGGTACACATTCCTCAATGAAAAAACGGTCTCAATAAATCGATAGCGAACATACGTAGCTGACAATCTTGAACCCCAGCAACAAAGAATATCTAATGGCCACGGGCAGACGATAAGGACCGCGGTGCTAAACATAGACCCCTTTTTTTTTATTTAGCAAGCCGCCACGCGCTTTTGTTTGTTATGAGGAGAGAATGGTGGACGGGGGCAGGGGACGGCGCCATCTTTAATGTTGCGTGGCAGCGCGTAAACAAACCGCGGGTCCATACAAGGGGGGACGTTATTCAAGCTAGGGATATATGATAACATAAATATGGCGTTGATTGGTTTGAAATTACACAATAAATAAAACAGTTCATGTATGGACATAGACTATAGAATGTAGCCTAATATGTTGTTGTTACTAGATCTATATGGGTTTTTGCGTTTCAATGGATCAAAACCTACATGTCTGTACCTTATAATAATAAGGACTTTGTAATCTAGTTAATGTAAATGAATTAGCCAATTTTCTTATCATTTACGCTGAGAAGGCAATGTATCGCAACAAAGCATTTACCAAAAAGAACAATCAGGGTTTTACGAAGTTCGGGGCTACCGAGTTAGTCAATGGAGTGACTGGCTGTTATCCTCGCGACACAATCCCTTCGTAAGTGCTGGCCACTGGAAAGTAACTACCCTTCGGACCAAATTTATCATAAGGCCGGTGAAGCAACGTTCACCAGTTTCTGTAGCCACGGCATACTAGGGGGATGTGTGGCCAGCACAATGCCACCCTCGAGTCCAGGGAAAAAAAATTCTAGCCTTCACCAGGATTTGAACCCATCGGTACGTCAGTCGAGCGCGCTGCCGCTCGGGTGCCGTGACCCATCACTGGCCACTGATACTGGTAAAATATATTGGTATAACAGTAGAAAAATGTGGCCATTCTTGATTTTATTTTCACGTATAAAGACACTGTTGATGTTGTTAACTTGTTGATGTTATTGGTTGATGTTGTTATTGTTTATGACATCGTGATGTTTTGGTACCACGAAAGCGAGGTTTAATAAGCCTAATTAAAAAACATGGTTTCATGAATTGTAACTAACCCTCTAACTCTAACAAATACAAGTCTAGATTAAGGCCCGAGGGCCTCATCCGGCAAGCAAGTAGAAAACTATACATTTAAAATTAGAGACCGACCGATATTCGGTTTCGGCTTCGTTTCCGGCGCCGAAAATAGGCAAAATTCCTTTTTTGGCGTGTTTTCGGTTTCGGTCGAAGACAAAATGTTAGTTTTCAGTTTGTTTACGGTTTCGGCCGAAACGGATATTGACTTTCGGTCATCGGCCGAATATCTATTTTAACTTTCAACAGCAAATGCAGATGTTAACGCTATGTATTCGAAAAGAAAAAAACTGGAATTTCCCCACTGATGCTGAACGCTTTTTTAACAGACAAACAGACCGATAGACGTAAGGTTGCGAGATACTTGGACTTCAAAAGGAGGACATAGAGAGACAAAAGAATGACATATTTAGTGTTTCACAATCCACAATCAGTTCAGTTTTATTACATTAGCTGTCAATAATTGTATACAGTTTTGTAAAACTGACCCAACATTTTATTTAATGTAGACTGAAAAGCAACTTGGGCAATTAAAGAAACAACTTTGCAGAGCATGTAAGGTTCTTTTCAAAAACTGTTAATTTTCTTGCCGGACGTCTGTCAACCCTAGATAGATGAGTCTGGGATTGTATTCAGATTCTACAAATATTCTTTTATTGTGTGTAACATATAGATCTAACATCCCCTGATTTATATTATAATTATAAAGGTCTAAATTCCTGACACTACAGCTTTTGACTTCTGCTAATCCAAAATCAACTTTTTTTTTCAAAGATTTCACCACGTTCTAAGGATCAATGGTCCTTCGTATTATTGTTTTAGTATAATCAATGCAATTTTGTCTTTTCCAAACTATAACTTACTTTGCCCGGATGCGAGAGGGGGAACAAAAATGGGTAAAAAAATATGATATTTAGAGCCGAACATAGGTTTTGAGAAAGTGTATTAATAACCCTAATGTGAAGTAAAAGACTGAAGTTAATAATAACGAATGATTTAATCACTCCAAAGAATGGTTTACTCAAATAGAGCGCCCATAATCTAGTTAATATTACACATAAATGTGCAGTCTTTTGAAATCATTTGTTTGCATTTTCGGTTTATTTTTCGGTTTCGGCCGAAGTTGTAGTTAATTTTTGGTTTCGGCTTCGGTTTTGGCCGAAAGTCAATGTATAATATTCGATACGGTTTCGTTTTCGGCCGAAACTAAAAATTTGGTTTCGGTCGGTCTCTATTTGAAATTCCCGGTTATATGAATTGCAAATCAACTAGATCTATCTAGCTGTACGCCGTTCAGAATAGGCCTGGGTGAAAATAAACGTTGATTTGTGTTTTTTGAATTGAGTTGTTGTATTTTTGGTCCATCAACATCGAAGGTTATAAAAGGACTTATTTTTAACATTGTTTTCATGTTTTTCTTGTATCCATATTTTCTTTTCTTATATCTTTAAATTATGTAGTACAGTTGGATGCCTTTAATATATTTATTGTATTGTAATGTAGTTATTGTTATATATTTTAGTTTAATTTTGCTGAAAGGTTCTTGAAGAGTTCTACAGTAATAGATCTAGTATTTAAGTCGAATTTCACTAAATGTATTGCATTCGAACAAAATGTGAGAAACTGTTCGTGTTCATTAAAAATGAATGCCATGTAGATTTGATACCGGATATTGCATCATTCCTTCCATACTATAAGCCAAACATCCAGCTAATGCTTATAGGAATAATGGCGAATGTCGATATAAGGCCTGCCTTGATTTGTTCTTCTTTCATCATCTATTTTTAGTTCAAGGGGTTTTGATAATAGTGCGCCAAAGTAAGATTTCAAATCATCAGGTTCTTTCCTTGTTTGAAGATATTTTAATTGCCCTTGAAAATCGCCCTGCGTGCCAAATCTGGCATGCGTTCCATAGGGCTGCCGACACCTGGTTTTGTTTTCAACTGTTCAATGCATGTTTGTCCAGTTCGGCTCGCAACCGTAATTGTTATTTGAGTTGTAACGCCCCCCCCCCGCCCGCCCGCCCGCCACACACTTCAACTGTAGGCTATTGCGTTATTAAATTACGTTGCCCATGGTTTTACACAACCCTTCCTACCGGCGTAACACAATCACACTTCACCGCTGGCGGAGGGCGGGGGGGGGGGGGTCGTGATATGTAACCAATTGGTACACAAAAGGCATTATAGATGCCTACGCTCCATATTAAAACGGGGTATGCGGGCGGTTTGAGGTGGCGAGTTGTGGAAGCCTCTATTGTGAGCTGACCCCACTTTTAAATCGAAATTGCAAACAAATTACATATTTATTATAAAACGCCATTAATAACTATTAGCGCTCGAATGCGCTTCACATTTAGCCTACCCTATGTTATTAAAATAAATCGAATAAGTGTGTTTTTAATTAATTTATTTTTAATGTCAATATTGTCCGCTTGTTTAATTGTGTTCGGAAGCTCATTCCACCACAGAGGTGCCACAACGCTATAGGAGCGAGCTGCCAATGTTTTAATTGTTTACTTTTGGTACCTTGAGTTGTTGATGAATTTTTGTTTGAACGCAGTTATGTTGTTTTTTTCTGATCTGTGTAGCTCGACCATGGATCTGATGTACTGTGGAGATTGACCATGAAAGCTTTTATAGAGCATAGTCAGAACTTTGAATTTTATCCTAAGTGTTATATGTAGCCACTGCAATGTCTTTAGACAGGTTGTTGAGTTGTCTTCATTGTTCAGAACAATTTTCTAGTTTGTTGAGCAGCTCATTAGAAGCTTTGTGTAAACAAATGAAATTTCACTGGATTTGGGAAAACCAAGCCATCAAAGAAATAGTGTTATGGCACACGATACAGAAAATCGATAAATTGCTATACGCAAGACACAATCGTTAACTTGTATCGATTATTATTATCCGATCAAACAAGGAAAAAAAATAGGGGGAAACCGGAAACTTCAGTGACAGCAGACGATATTCAGGGGCCTTAACTAGTGCATATATTTCGCCGTTAGAGTTTAAAGTTATGTTCCTTTTCCATACAATTAACAAAAGGCCATTTCATAGCGTCCATTATATTTTCTTGTTGCGTAGGATGGTCTGCAAGGGACGTCACGCAGTAAATAGATTATCAAACGATAAAGAATAATGCGCTATGTGACACATGGAGAATTTGGGTAGAGTGGAACAAGACCTATGATTACAGTTAATAGATCTATAATGAGAAATTTTCAATATATTGATTAGCTTGTCTGTTTTATATAGGTTTAGATAACAAAATCTAGTTAGCCTATATTATTAATTCTTTATAAACAAGCAAAAGATGTTGCAGACGCTTATTTAACATTGCGCAAATGAATCGGCCTACTATTCGTTGGGATTCAGCAACCAACAAAAAAAGGGGGGAGGGCTGGTGTGAAGTCGCATAGAGCAGGCCAAAAGGTCCCATATAACATTACTTATGCATATAAGTACCATTTCTTCCCGAGTGGCATTCGGTCATGGAACGGGTAGCCTGAACAAACCAGGAAAACCAGTACCAGTAACTTAACATCATTTAAAATATTAATAAAAATGCAAGACGAGACTCCGACGACGGATGAGCGTAGGACGCAATAATATTCTTTATAGAAGGAGCGTCTGTAATCTATAAGATAAGATAAGATACTTAAGTTAATCATGAATCGGTTAGACTCATAGTGAAATGCAATAGTAAAACATATCTATGTATCATTCGAGCTAATATGATAAAAACATGTAATCGTATACCTTTTTTTGGTAGCGAACATGTAACTTGTACCTTCGGCCATTTTTCTTGTTTTTGTGCTGTTGTTGTTTTTTTCCCTCTGTCAGTGTATCCAATGAAAGAAAGATAATCCAAAATAAATAGTTGAACAGTTTGATTTTTTATCCAATGGTACAATCCTTTTGCCTAAATACTAGCTGTAATGAAAATATATTAAAAAAATAGGCCTATATTAAAACACGCAAACAAAATATATTTAAAAAAAAACACACACACAGTAAGTTCTTTTTATTTATATATAGCGCTATATAAATAAACATCATTATCATTATCATATTACGATTATAGGTTTTTACTAATAAACACTTATGTATATATGTGTTTAGAAATAAAGAGGCGACAGAAAGAAATCTACAGACAGAAAGAGAGAAAAAGAGGCAGAAAAAAAAAAGAAGGATTAGACACACAGCCATACAGACATACATATATAGACCTTCATATATAGGCCTAGCGATATATAGTTATGCAGCTATACACATTATATAAGTAGGCCTATAAACATATATATATAATAGAGAGAGAGATACATAGAGAGAGAAGATAAATAGATAGGATAGACAGATCGATTAATAGCTAGATAGATAGAAGGAGATTGACGTACGGCTAGATGTGTCAGCCATAAGGTGTTGCACTATAAAATATAAGTAAGCACAGGCCCAGTACTAACTCATTACAATATGTAGCCTAAGTGCTGATCAAATAAGTGTGTGTGTGTCTGTGTGTATGTTTGTGCGTGTGTGTACCATTTAACACAGACAATATACTTTTGATAAGTTGACATTATTGATCTTTTTTCAGTCACACATCGATAACCATAGGCCTAAATAGAATTCAACACAGTGAAACACTTCACTCTTTAGGCCTGTATAGAATTCAACACAGTGAAACACTTCACTCTTTAGGCCTGTATAGAATTCAGCACAGTGAAACACTTCACTCTTTAAGCCTGTATAGAATTCAACACAGTGAAACACTTCACTCTTTAGGCCTGTATAGAATTCAACACAGTGAAACACTTCACTCTTTAGGCCTGTATAGAATTCAACACAGTGAAACACTTCACTCTTTAGGCCTGTATAGAATTCAACACAGTGAAACACTTCAATCTTTTACTTGAAAGCGTTTTAAACCTGAGCAATCTAGTAAGCTCCACAGAGACATGAATATAAAACCCCGACTGTCATGGGGCAGATATATATATATATATATATATATATATATATATACCTGGACAAACCTTGAGGCAGATATAGATACACCTAGAATGAAGTGAAGTGGAGATAAATATATTTAAAAGCAGATATACGTGGGACGTGGAATAAAATGAATGCATATATATGTCTATGGACCATTAATAAAGGCAGAAATAATTACCTGGATAACATAAACGCAGATAGGTAAATATACCTGAATAAACGCGTTGCAATTTCTTTCTTTCTTGAAGAACTAAAAGAAATATATATATTTAAAACCCTTTATTGAAATGCAAGACTAATCCCCAACCACAAATAGGCCTAATCGTTGGAAGCAATAATCTAGGCCTACTGTTTAGAGGGAGCGCGTGTAAAAACATATTAAAAAAGACATAGGCCTACTGACGGCCTACATTTGTTTTCTCTTAGTTTGACGCGTAGGACGCAATAATCTTCTTTATAGAAGGAGCGTCTGTAATGTATAAGATAAGATAAGAATCTAAGGTCTCTTTTTCCCCCCATTAATTTTGTAGTGAATAGCGCCAGTTATTTTAATCGTACAAATGTATATGTTCGATACATAAATACACAGATACATAGTCAGATATTCAGATACAGTGAATAGATAGATATAAAATTGGGTAAAGAGATAAAAAGGATAAAACGAGAGAGAGGGAGACAGATAGATATCTAAGTAGAAAGATATATATATATATATATATATAGATAGATAGATAGATAGCTATGTAGGTAGGTAGGTAGGTAGGTAGATAGATAGCTATGTAGGTAGGTAGGTAGGTAGATAAATAGATAGCCAGCTAGCTAGATAGCTAGCTAGCTAGATAGATAGATAGATAGACGGACAGACGGACAGAATGATAGATAGATATATAGATAGATAGATAGATAGATAGATTAGATAGATAGATAGACGGACAGACGGGCAGATTGATAGATAGTTAAGAGACAGATAAATTATACAGATTCTCTATTTTGGAACTCTCTGGCTTCAGTAGGCCTAGGCTATTAAATTGAAGAAAATAGCCAAAGTGAGAAAAAAAAGTACATATAGTGACATAGATAGGTAGATTAAGACGATAGATAGATATGGAAAATAGAAAGATAAAGTGATAGTAGGCTAGATAGATAGATATATAGGAAGTTAGACAGATACATTGAAAGATAAACAAATAGACAGATAATTTATAATAAACTGATGCTTTATATATATATATATATATATATATATATAGGTATATTTCAAAAAGATAGAGAAACAGAGATAGATATAGAAAATGAAACGATCGATAGAATGGTAGATAGTAGATAGGTTGACGGGTAAATAGATAGATAGACAAAGACATTCTTGACTTCGAGCAATTAAATAAATAAAACACATATTACCTTAATTGTCTGCTTTTATCTACAGACTTTTCCCCAATCTTCCCATTCCGGTAAACAGTGTCTAACGAACCACAGGAGATATTAAATTTGCTAAACATACACCTGTATTGCCTGTAGGACCATGAAATTCAATCAACCCTGTTTAAGCCGCCCCGGGCAATGATCTAATCAAGGAAGCATCAAGCAGTGTTCCAGTAGCAGTGGCCTGGTTGGGAAGGGGGGGACCCGCCTACCACAGCAGAACTCCACCCCGCTGTCTCTCTCTCTCCCTCCCACCTTTCTTATTATGTCTACAGCCCACCTCCACCCCTCTTACTGTCAGAGTTAGATGAGGTTGGTTTTTTTTTTTAAATAATATATTTGTTTTTGTTCGGAGAGGTGCGCTACTGACAAGGCATTCCATGGGATCGATAGAAGATCAATAATCCCCCGGATCAATGAGAAATAGATCAATGCTGTATAAATAAGCGGCGAGGATAGTTGTCTTAACTGTTGTGGATTTTTTTTTTTTTTAGTTCTTAGACCCGGGTAGCACTAGGATTGGGACAGTGAAAGATACGTAGGCCTAGGTGGTTCAATGTCAGGAGTTATATATATCAGAGAGAGAGAGAGAGAGAAAGAGAGAGAGCGAGAAAGAGAGGGGGAGAGTAAGAATGAATAAGTTGTGTTGATTCGAGGTCTCCTCTGGGTTATTATATAAGACTATAAGATGTTGAAGGCAACAATTATTTCTTTATATCAAATTAATTACAATTGACAGAGCCTAGTGGAAGTGGGGAGAACTAGATTATATTCAACAAAACAAATTCATTTTTTAGTATCACACAATAAACTAGTTTCTTTTCAAAATAATTAATAAGAAATTCATAAGAACTGATCCCCCAATCATACAATCATACATTACTATATTATTATGACCCAACCAACATCATATTCCTAACAGACATATAGGCCTAGGCGCTACCTCCTCAACAACTATATGGTCTAGTGGGGACGTCCATTAATTACGTCAACAATTTTTAGGCGATTTTTACCTCCCCCCCTCCCCCTTGTCAACAACTGTCAAACTTTCAGAGACCACCCCTATATAATTACGTCAACAATTGGTCACCCCCCCCCCCCTCAAAACAAGTAACACAATTTTAGACGCTTGCTATTATGTTAAAAATAGATTTAAAACGGAAAGGTCTATACTATAATTAATTTTATTGTAATACATTTTAAAACTTGTTAAAAAGATTTCTAATTGACTATAATTCTCATATAATAGTTTACTATTGTTCTTTTCCAATATCATAATAATATTTAATCATGTCTAATTCTACGTTTCACTTTTGTTACAATGTTAATTGTCATATATTTTAGGGGGAAATTGTGCACCGCCAGTTGTAAATTAGCTTTCTATTTTATTTAACTAGGGATGTTAACCGAAAACCGGAATACCGGATTCCGGTTTTGAAACCGAAAACCGGTTTTGATTTCTAAACCAGATTTCGGTTTCTTGGTTGGGAGGTAGGCCTAATCATTATTTCAAGTAGCACAGCCTTTTTTTTTTTTTGGTTTTTATGTAAATATTTTTAATAAATAGGCCTAATGTTGGATTCACACAAAACAATACTTGAAATGCCTTGCTATTTAGTCTTAGATATTGTGTTTCATTTTTCCAAATACCAACTATGGCTTGCGATAAAAACAACATCAAACCAAATGTTAAGTTACAGTTACAATCCTTTGTGTCGGAAAATTTTGAAAAAACGTCTTTAACGATGGCTCGTTGTAAACTATGTTTCCAACAGATAAGCAGGAGCGGTGGCAGTACCACTGGATTGCGTACGCATCTACTAAGCATCCTGGATTAACATCGTCATCCTCTTCATATGCTTTTTAATATCATGGTCAACGATAATCGCAAATTTGATTATCACCATTAAAAGCTATTATCGGTTTTAATCAATTAGCCCAGATTTTTCTTGAGTTCTAGAGAATTTTATGGTAAAGTGTTCAAAATCATATTGTATTCAAAGAAACAACCTCTTGAATGCCCTGCAAACACTAATTAAATTTAATCTAATTTTCAAATATACCTACCTACAAAACTACGCACATTTGCCACCGATTATATACACACGGTAGTTGCCTTCCCTGTCCCCCTTCCTTGCACTATTTGCCCCCCCCCCCCTCCACTCCTTCCAATACTGGCCACGCCACTGATACTAATACATTTTTATCTCATTAAATTTTTCCAGAAAATTAGAAATGAAAACGTAAAAATTACTAAATATGTAGCCTAATGGACCTAATTTTAATTTTTCAACTATTATAACGTAGTGAGCAAAAATATATTAGTTTATATATCAGAATTAGGGATGTTAAAAGGAAATAAGGTAGGCTAAGTATTTCGTACTTCATGGGGTGGGCCACGAATTATTTTTTTGTGAAGGAAATATTTTTAAAATAACAATGTTGGATTCACAAAATTCACTTCATTCAATGCTTTGCAAACATTAGTTATAGTCTCGGCGAGGGCCTATCATTGTTTTTAGTTCTATTGTCAATCCCAGCCATTGCTTACATGGCTTATATATAACGAACGCCAGACTCTGGCGCCTAGCTTTAGATGTACTGAGCGGAAAAAAATTATGGGTTTCTGAACGTTTTCTGCAGACAGTTTGTATGGTGTGTTTGTGTTCCTTTGTTGTTCCAGCCACCATATCTCACATGTCCTCCTATTTAGACTCTTGTCCTCCGTCCGGCAGGCAAAGCACAATACCTTTAAAATGTCCAGCTTTTGTAATATTTCATGTTTTGTAGGCATAAGGACAAATAAATTTTAAAATTAGTATTAACATGTTACGAATATAATTAATAAATAGGTGATCATTTGTACACGAAAATAATTATCCGTTTTTTAGAAGACTCGTGTATGAGCTTTAAAGTTGCCCAAACAAATGCAAGCTGCCTTTCAGCCTACAGTGAATTTATATGTAATTTTTAACAAAACTGTTTAAATTCTTGCTCAGTTTACCAATACACATTTAAACTTAGTGGCAGCTCTTGTAATAAAATTATACTAATTGCGGGCTAAATGCGAAACTATGCAATTGAAACACAATGTCCTCCTTTTTGTCTCTCGGTTGTCCTCCTTTTGACACCCATGTGTCTGGCAACACTACGCTAGACAGCGAAGGTGAGGTTTTCTACAATTGGTCGGTCACTTTGCCTTGCTAACAATTGCATTAGTTTCCACCCATACGTAGATCTACACACTAACGAGATGAACACAAAAAGGACATATCAAATGTAGTTTCCGTAATTGATACATTTGTATTAACTTAAAACTATGTTGTTAATGTTATCTATGTAAGTTGAAAAAGACAAATGTAGAATTTAGAACTAAATTTGTATCATTATTTATTTCATAAAAGGTAACATTGTTGACGTCAACTTTTCTTGACCCCCCCCCTCCCCCATGTCAACAATTTCAATTGTCAAACTTTTTCATACCCCCCTCCCCCCTATTTTGTTGACGTAATTAATGGACGTCCCCAGTCTTGCATCTTTATTAATGTTTTAAATGATAAAAGCTGTTAAGCTAACCAATAAATTCTAAACAAGAATAAGCAAAATCGTAATATCTAAGCCTTTTAATTCCACATTATTCTAGGACTTAATTATAAAATTATTGGCTTTAACAATGGCATGTAAATTAATATAATTATTTGTTTTCTAATTTTATTGCCGTCGTTTTTGTTTCGTTTCGCTTAATTCATATACTATTTTTAGTTAAAAATGGCGTATTCTTAAATAGTCAACAAGTCAAAAATTCCTTGCCAACACAAAATTGGCCTCCACTTATGCCTATTTATTTTATGTATGTATAGATTTATCAGACATACATATTTACCAAAATTTAAGCTATTCATATTCGCTCTTATTAAATATTGTAAATTTTTTTTGATATAATGATATAGAATATAGATCTAGAATAGACTAATACTAATAAGACTAATAATATAAATAATATAGTCTAGGAGTCTAGGCCGAATAAATAATATAATAATAATGCAGAATGTTGAATGTTTAGATTTAGACTGCAAATTATCATACTATAATCTATAATAGTATAGTCTAGACCTAGACTAGATGTTAAATATTTATAAGTTTAGCCTACTACATTGACATTTGATTATTTTGATCATTTGACTCATTTTAGACATTTTGTAGGCCTATTTACGCTCTTTCTAATTTTAATACTATACTACTAATGTCTCTAATGAGTAGGCCTAACTAATGACTTATACAGATGCTCCTTCTATAAAGAAGATTATTGACTGACTGATAGTCTAGTCCAGGGGTCGGGAACCTATGGCTCGCGAGCCAGATGTGGCTCTACTGATGGCTGCATCTGGCTAGCAGACAATTTTAATTTTAATGTTTGATTATAAAAAAAAACATGTTTCTTTAGACTCCTTTGATCTACGTATTAATTGCATATCAATATTTCATTCTACAAATGAGCTAAAGTCTACTGCAGCTCAGCATCAGAAGTGGTAAAGGAGATAAACTCTGCTGACCTAAAAGACAGAAAAATAGCAACCCTGCATTCATTGTAATTAAAGGGAAATAACTCTTGCACAAATTTACTTATATTTTTTTTTTAAACATAATGTATGGTTCTCACAGAATTACTTTTCAAAATATGTGGTGTACATGGCTCTCTCAGACAAAAATAAAATCTGGCAAAAAGGTTCCCGACCCCTGGTCTAGTCTAATCACTAAACTAGACTAGTCTAGAGTCGACTAGTAGACTCATTAGTGAGTGACTGACTAGTCACTAGACTGAAACTGAAGTAGTCTTGACAGTTTTAAGTTTAAGTTATTTATTCCCCAAATTATTGGCAAAATATACCCAGAATTATAATATTCAACTCGGTATATACTATATATAGGCCAATGAGTATTTTATTGCTGTCAATAATTAGTAGCCTAGGCCTATATTTTTATAGAGTTATACTATATAAAATATTGAGGTAAACAAGCTAAATTGCCCGGCGTTGCCCGGGTGAAAAAAACAACAATACTGTGTAATCCTATAAGGTGCAGATAAAATTTTTCTAAACTACAATTTAAAGAAAGCTGTAAATCTAATAATTAAAATTACTGAAGACTTTAAGGAAAGAAATTTCAAATAAATATTGTAATCGGGTAAAAAATAACCAAGTATTTTTTATTTAACTAAAACAAAAATCTAAATTGGCCGTAGATTTACAATTTACAATGTCTTTTGTTTTTTTAAATTAATACTAAAAAAAAAATGAAGAAAAAAGTTATAGGCTAACTGAAGAATCGAGCCCGGGTCGCCCGCATGGTAGTTTGATAGTTAGTTAACCACTTAGCTAGCGAAGAGACATGTCCATGTGAAAAATTATTAGACACTATATAAGCCTAGACCTAGATAGGTCAGTGACACAAAAGGAGGAGGATGTGTTTTCAAATCGACCAATGGGGATCGGTTTATCTAAAAACACAGACTTTTATATATATATATATATATATATAATAAAAATAGGCCTACTAATGCATAGAATAGACGTAGGCGTCACATTAGGCTATTATAATTAGGCCTATAGCCATAGAATAGAGTATATGGTTGGTATAGGATAGGCCTAGGCAGTAGCCTATGTTGTATGCCTATACTTTAGGCTATAGGCCTACATATTTTCTAACCCAAAAAAGACAGTTATGATTTCCTACTTGACTAATCTTTGTCAATCTTTTTTTCTGGTAGTAGACAATTTAAACAATTGAGATTATTCAGTTGGTGTGACAATGTGAGAATAAATAAATTTGTATAATCCTGCTATATAGGCCTATCAAAAACTGAATTCCATTATTCAGTATATATTGAATTTCTTTTTTCAAAATTAGATAGAAATAAAAAAGTTTATGAATCTTAGTAACAATATAACAAAGAATCAAGCAAGGAAAACTGAAGCTGAATTATGAGCCGTTTTAGGAATATAATTAGGAAATTAAGAGATTTCCTCCTTTGCGTTATTATTTTCTGGTTTACCTATGGTTATGTTGATATGGTTTGTATCCATAAAATTTACAATTTCAATTAGTTCAATTTTTCATCTTTATCAGTTTATCCCAAAAAACTTAGACATTTTATACCTGCTACTTTATTTTAAATGAAGCCTAACATGTAAGGGTGATTTCAACATAACAAATCCAAATAAGACAGTCATTTTTTCCAGGGTGGTCTCAATTTTTGTGTGGCAAACATTTATGAAATGTTTTGCAAATTTAGTACATACTTACCCTTTACTGGGCAGACGTTTTTCCATTTTCTAGCTCTGTGGGGGCAAGATTTTTAATAATTTTTTTAACGCCCGTATTTATTTCTTTGAGAAGCTATTTAATCCATTGTTACTTCTTCAAACAATTGATTAAAAGTAGCTTAACTGAGACTGATTAGCCACAGGCCAATTGGGGCCAATTTTTTCCCTAAATTCTTCTATTTTTATTGCATTTGTTACATTTTCCACCCATGGGGTGGGGGGGGGGGTTCTCGATGGTCCCTCCCGTCTACTTCAATATCAGACTCACAACTTTCGAAGTCTCCTTTTTTCACTGTCGAAAAGATCAAAAGTAGGCCACTACCGATGTCACTATCAAACTTAACTTCACCTGATTAAAAAAAATTCCCCCAACTTAAATGACCATTAAACTAAACCCGAAGAAAGCCTAACTAAGATTCAACGGCTCCATCATACCACTTCGTGAAAAAAAATGTTTAAAATAGGAAAAAAATTAACTTACAGTGATGAAAAACTTAACAGATATGCTGAAAGTGTCCTTGACAATTTATATAGTTCAGGCTACGTTCTCGTTTAGTTTGAGATTACGGGAGCTTTCAGTTTGTTTATTTCTGGTTTAAATGATGTCTGAAGTATCTCTCGTAAAAAATGGGATAGGATTAGTAAAAAAATCTTAATAATTTTATAATACATCTGGGATTCCTTGCATCAATGAAGACATTATTGATTCATTAGC
Source organism: Anisus vortex (assembly GCA_949126835.1). Lineage (NCBI taxonomy): Eukaryota > Metazoa > Mollusca > Gastropoda > Planorbidae > Anisus > Anisus vortex. The sequence continues at coordinate 13,138,014 of OX421505.1, forward strand.
AAAAAGCTATTTCTAATAGCGAAAAAAAGTGTCAACTCTGAGGCAAAGATTATAAAAAAAAGTCAATTAGTTGTGTAACATGTTATCAAGCTACAAACTGCAATTTACAGACTGCAATATATATATGCATAAATCAGTCACAGTTCTTTATAATATTATAATTATATAAAAAAATATATAATTAATAAAAATTGTATTATTACTGTACTTATGACTTTTTTTTCCCTTTTTTCAGTTATGAAAGCTACAAGATAAATAGACTTAATGTTGCAGTCAGATGACCATGGATAAAGTCCTTTTTTTTTACTTTTCTGACCGCAATCAGTGAAACATAACTACAGCTGGCGATGATAAGTATTATAATTTTCAAACGCTATGTGGATGGAAGATATTGGCTGTCCTCTGCAGAACAACGGAATTGATGTGAAATAGAAAAGGCCAGGCCTAAGATATCTGACATCTCACAGTCAAGTCTGAGCGTTAAAGAGAATATCTTGGCGTTGAGCCTGCAAATGAGCTCTGGCATAATAAGTCCTTCTGAAAGTACTCAGGGCTATATTTTCAATCAGGGTGATTGCCTGGGATCGATAAACACAGGATCCGCTTACCATCTGAATGATGACGAAAAGCTAGATTCCAGTGGTGATGCAACCAAGCATAGTGCTGACCGTTCTGTCATGATATGCAGAGCCAGAACAAATGGGCTTAGAGTTGAGCCTGGTGTTCAAGAGAGAGTCTGCAGAAGCCCTGGAGAGGTTGCACGTCCTGCATACCTGGACCATTGCAAAGATTCAGAATGTGACAATGTTAATGGCAACGCTAATGAACTCGAAGATATTCAGAGAAGCATTAGCCAAAGTTCTGAAATGAATCTTAACGCCACCATGCCTTTTAAACCTAAGGAATCTTGTAGTGAAACCACAGCGTCAAAGGAAACCCTCCTTTCCCTTTTGAAAGAGAAGGAGGAGCTCTTAAAGCTGTTCAGAAACCAAAATGGTTTAAATAGTTTTGAAAATACAGATGTGTCCAGCAGTCAATGCAAAATATTAACCAAATATGTATTTATCAACAAACCCACACATCGCAAAGCAAAGAAGAAAAAATTTGGGGTGCCTTGCAAAAAGGGGTTCAAACGCTTTTACAAATATAAAATGCAGGTGAGAAAAACAAGATCAGGCATTTCAACAACACAAGGTCCTTCCACCCTTGTCTCAAAGACAACAAGCAGCCTAAAAACACAGAAAAGATTGGGCAGCAGAAAGAGTGATCTCAGCCAAATGGCAGGGAAGAACCTCCACGGCGGGGACAGTGTTGTTGTTCACCGAAATTCTGCTGAGGCAGATGCAAGGTCATCGAATAAGAGAAAAGTTCTATGCCTTGACCAGAAGGTTGAGATAATCAAAGCCATGAACCAGCCAGATAGCTCAATGGTCTCAGTTGCTGAGGAGTATAGCATTTCCAGGTCAATACTGTGGAGGATTCTTAAAAAGAAGGACGATATTTGTTCGAGATATGAAGCTGGGGAAACATTGGTCAGAAAAAGAAAAAAATATTCGTCCAATGAGGAAGCAAAGCCTGACTCTGAAGGAGACATTCACAATGAGGACGATGATTGGCTGAATACGGATTCCCCAGGCATGAAGAGAAAATTAAAATTGCGGAACAGAAAAGATCTGACATTGGAAGAAAAAGTGAAAGTTATTCAGGCCCTGGAGGCCCCAGGCACCAAAATCAATGCCCTGGCAAAGAAATTTGGAGTCTCAGTATCCTCCATTAGTAGGATCAACAAGAACAAAGATTTTATAATGCTTCGGTCTTCCAGTGGAGATTTGAGCAGCAAATCCAAGAGGAGCAGAGAATGCAAAGACCCTGAACTCGACAGGGTCCTCCTGAAGTGGTACAGGGCCATGGAAAAGCTTCAGCCTGACAAGAAGATTTCTATTTCTACTGTACTGCTGAAGGAGAAAGCCCATGATCTGGCCGTGGCAATGGGCACGAATTATTTCCCTTCTGACAACTGGATTATACGGTGGAAGCACAGGCACAACCTGACCTCAAAGGTGAACATGATCCAGGACAGGACAGAGCTGCAAAGGCGGGACATGGTCAACATCACCCACATTCTTGAAGAAGCCGGGAAGCACCAGGTGCTGACGGAGCCGGTCAGGCGCGCGGAAAAGGCGGAGCAGCTTATTATCTGCGAATCCTGCGGGGTGCTGACGAACAATAAGAAGAAAAGAGAAAATCAGCACTTGCAAGGCTGTCCTGCATCATCTGTAAGGAAAGACCTGACATTAGAGGAAAAGGTGCAGGTAGTCCGAGCATTAGAAGAGCCTGGAGTGAAAATGATTCACCTGGCCAAGAGATATGGTGTGTCTGCGTCAGCAATAAGTCGCATAGCCAAAAACCGAGTGGACATCTTGGCCAGGAAGGCCAGTGGCCTATCCAACAGCCAAAGGAAAAGAGACAGGGGAAGCAAAGAGCCAGAGATTGAGAAAGCCTTGTGTGAGTGGTTCAAGGTCCAGCATGAAATGGGCGTTCACATTTCGGGATCGATGATAAGGGAGAAGGCCCGGGATATTGCGCATGTCATGGGCAAGGACTTCTGGCCTTCGGAGAGCTGGGTTTTCCGCTGGAGGCAGAGGAATAATGTGTCAGATATGAATGCCGTTTTGTATGCTGATTCTGAGGAGGATGAGAATAACGCAGAGGGACCCCCTGAGGGTGGTATGTTGAAGGCAGATGAAGGTCACACAGAGGATGGGATTTCTGACATTAAAGTCAGCTTTGGTGAGGAGATCAGTTCAGAAGGAATTAGTATAGAGGATGAAAGTCAACGTAAGAAGAAAAAGAAGAAAGATGGTGAGCTAGGTGAGAAAAAATGCAGACTTCCAAGGTCAGTCATGTGTGAAAAATGTGGTTTCGTTTCCAGCCGAGTGAACAACAGTAGGTTAAAGACACTCCGACATGCCAAAGGCTGTCCAGACATGAAGCCAAGGAACGAGCTGACTTATGAAACGAGAGCCAAGATGCTGAAGGCTCTAGAAGAGTCAGGAGCCACTCTCAGCTCAGTGGCCAGGCAGTTCGGGGTCTCTGTGTCCTCCATGTCAAGGATCAACGCCAACAAAGAACGTATCCTGAACCATTGCCTTGATCACAGTGACCAAAAGAGAATCAGGTTCTGTAAAGAGCCAGAGGTTGCTCAGAGCCTCTACCTGTGGTACATGGAGAAGAAAGCAGAAGGTGTACACGTCACTGGACCTAAACTCAAAGAGACAGCCAGAAAGATGGCAGCTGAAATGGGCAGAGATTTTAAAGCCTCGAGCGGCTGGCTCGGCAGATGGAGGCAAAGGTACAGTATAGTGAACTCAATAAAGAGCTGTGACAAAGTCAACATCGGGTCGCCTAAGAAGAAAAAGAACAAAAAGATTCAGCAGGCAGGCGAATGCATTGACCAGATGGTGAACTTTCAGCCAATGGCCTCGGAAATGCACCAAGACAGCCTCGGCAGTCCTGCCAGCCTTATTCTAGAGCCGAATGAAAGCATGCAGCAGTCTGTGCAGCATAACCAGCAGCCTCCTGTTTTTCTCCACCAGCGTTTCTCCAGCCCTTGGGAGATGACACAACAGCAGGCTGGTTCCTGTGTTTGGACTAAAGATTTCTTAGGCCCATCCATGGGGGTCGGGCAGGAAGATAGTGGGATGCCAGTGACTTTTGCTTACAATGATGGGATCACAAAGCCATTGTTTCACAATATGTTTGAGTCATTCCCATCGGTTAGTTACCAGGTGGCAATGCCCATGGATAGCGCAATGCTGACTAGGGACTTTCTCAAGTGTGACAATACTGAGGACAAAGTGGGCCTTGGCGCTAGTCTTATTCCTCAAGCCAGCCACGCCGTCGGTCAGCACGCCCACCAACTTTCTGCCAATCTTCCGGCCCATCCCAGCCTTCAGCATCACATGACCTCTGGTCAAATCCATGCCCCGCAGCATCCTCTACCTACCCAGCACCGCCAACAGCAGCACCCTGAGATGTCAGCCCATCCTCCGCTTGCGTCCTCCCCTTCGCTGATGGACGACGATCCTGACCAGCAGAGGCAGGTGATGGAGGCTTTCAAAATCATGAACTCGTTTGCACAGAAGAAGTCTCTCGGTGACCACGTGCAGGCAGCCTTGAGGACTATAGAAATGACCATGAAGAGCCAGAGTAGAAAGCCGCCCCCGCCATCCTCCAGAAACACGTATACCTCAATTTAAAGTCCTGTAACTGTAATTCAGCATTTGATTTGAGCATTGGTTATGAGATGTATTGAAACTTGTGCTAGTTCCTGAAGCAATGTGTTTATCTGGCAAGCCATTACACAATGTTCTCAAGGCTGATGACCTGTGTAGTCCCAAGTGCCACTTTTATTGGTTTATTTGAATTAGATGCTTATCGGAATGCCCATTGGCATGAAAAGATTAGTGACTAAATGAATATTTGTATATTTTCAAATGCTATGTTTGACAGAATGTTATTTATCCAATTATGCACATTAGTTCATTTATCATAATTTATGAAAGGGCCTAACTGTAAAAATAACCTCAGACATTCACTCCTGCCAAATATTCACTATTGCTGAACTATTTAGCCTTGTCAAATAATATGGCCACCAATAGTTACAAAGAAGCACACACAAAAAATGTTTTGCAATAAATAACTACCTGGTAGTTTTTTTATCACATAATCTGTACTTGATCAGTTTTGCCAGTCCTATCTGCTTCTGTCATTGTGAGCGAGCCTGTTAAGGGACATGGGGGAGGGGAGGGAGATTTTCCAGAGAATCAGATTTGCATATAACAGCAAAACTATGCTGCTACTGGGTTCCTTTCAAGATTTGTCAAATAGTAGCTCCCGAAAAGCAGTTCAGTGAAAATTGTCTACTCGGTTCAGCCCTTTTATTAATTCCCTAGTATAGATTTAATATTGTACAGAAAATTTATTGACAGTGTATCCTTCACTCAGTTAGGTACCATTGGGTCCTACTTCACTTTGCGGTCATAGAAGGCGGAAGGAGCCTGTTTCATATACTAAAAAAATGTATGTGCCGAATTTCCAGGAGTTGGCACCAGCCTGAGGCCACCCGTCTGGATTGCGGTACCTAAAAAACAGAACACAATCGCATATACCCTTCAATCAGGCCCAATCTCTCTCTAACAAACATGGCCTCTGTATATCATAAAAAGGCTATGAATCATGAAACATGTCAGATCTGGCAACTGCAGTTCTAAATGACCAAAGACCTTTACATTTAATTTCAATCCAACTAGTACAAAGGTGAACCTGGAGAATGAGAATGGAAAGAGTGGAATGCATGGAAAGACTATATAAAACTGGATCTCCAGCTACTAAGCACAATATAAATTTATTATTATTGTACAATATTTTTGTCTTTTTAGTCTACTTGTAGTTATGATATAAATATAGACTATATTGTATCAAAGCATAAGTGCTATTTTTTTTAACTAAATGTGGCAATATCAGTTAATGTAATTTTTTTGTAGTGTTAAGTTTTTGTTACAGTTACATTGCAGTTATTAACTTTAAAAAAAAATTATTACTGCTTACTTTAAATGCATATTCATCATCTGTTACACATTGTCATTAAATGCTAATTAGTCATTAGCCTATTTATTTTGTCCATTGTCCCCATGCAGGTAGTGAACTCTGGTCAAATTTTTGTCTGTTAACGGTCTGCTCTGGGTTTCAGTAAATTTAATTCTTCTTCTTCTTTGTTCTCAGTTCATTGAGAATCGCGTGGCAGTATCTTTGGCGCCATAAAGGCCCACTTCCTCCAGGCTTCAGGCTGTTGTTTTTTGTCTGGATGTGCTGCCTTTGATCAAGAACATCTGCAAAGCAGCAGTTGATTTATATTCTGCTATAACTAGCTGACGGCATCATCGGTCCAGGTTTAGAGTTAGAGTTCATTTTTTTTGCAGTAATTTCCTTAAATTTATGAGGCATTTTTTTAAGAGTATTTTTACCACGGGATACTCCACCTCATTCTCCATGACAGCAAACCAGTTGGTCAGCGGCGCTTATTTAGTATTCAAGGCTAAGCCCCCATATGCAAAGGTCATCACCCTATCCGCCACCTGGGGACATGCTTGGTAGTAGATGATAGCTCCCCCAAGAGTAAATTTAATTAAATTATGACTGCTATGAACATTTAACAAATTATAAATTCACTTGCAGAGAAACAGAATAAAATAGAGTATGAATTTCAAGAGAATAAAATATAAATATAGAATGAATTTCAAGATTTCTCAGCGGTTAGAGTTACTCTGCAACATAGAAGAAAGAGTACTTATATGCATTTGTTCTTGCATAAGGGATAAGGAAAGTGTTTTTATCTTTAGTTTTATCTGAGCATTGCAACAGGCTGTTATTAGGTTGTATCTCAATTAGAGTTTAATGCCTTAATATGTATTATTACTATGGTACTTTACTCTTTGCCCTTCTGTCCTCTAGTGTTTCTAGGTTTAGTGATTAGACTATTGGTGTTACTCTTGTCAGTTGTGAATAGTTGGAATGACTTGTGCATTCTCTCACTACTGTCAGCCCAAAGTGCATTATTTGTTGTACAGCCATTGGGTCATAGTTCAGTTCTGCTCTTCCCTTTTATGTTTCCCAGCTTCGCGGCCAGTGCTATTTATGTCTTGTTGTATAAGAAATGATACTAGTTGTGATATAGTTTGTATACAATATTCAGGTAGTTGCTATTTAACTACTAAGTTGTTGTTTTTACTGTCTCTTTATTGACTTGAAGCATGTCTATCAGTAAGAAGTTGAAAGACCTGTAACAAGCAAACATCAGTGAATTTTTTTTTAAAATTGTATCTTGTTGATCTGATTATGTCTATGAATGCTCCATTTATTATATTATATATATATATATGTTATCTGTTATGTTAACAATGTTAAGTTTAACTTAATATATTTCTAGAAAAGTACCTTACTTGGCATTTGATCGCTCGAAGGTCTGCGCATTCACATGTTATATATATATATATATCATTTCATATGCAGCCATTTTTTGTATTTGCTTGCTTTGCGCTTGGTTTCCCCAAAAAAATCTGGACCAATCTCCAGGATCTAGTTTCTCTTTTGAGGTCCTCAGTTGCTTGGCTAAGAAACAAAAAAAATTTTTATTCTGTTGATTTAACCCTTCCTGTACCGACCTACTTTCTATCTATGATCTTCAGTCCCGCTATATACGCGCCCGGGACTGTAAGGGTTTAACACATTTTGTTTTCCTTCAAGGTTATATTTTAGGTGTTGAGGGGGGGGGGGGGGGCTGCAGTTTTCCTTTTGATGCCCTGATCAATTTTTGTTTCAATCCTAGTCCTTGAAATGTATTTAGTTGACTTCAATTATTGCAGCCTTGTTGTTAATTGTACTCTTTTTTTTAAACTGCGTCTATTTAGAGAGTTTTTTGTACTTTTTGTCTAATTAATGAATGTAAATGTAATAAGTGCAATAAAAGTTGGCATCAATACAATTTAAAACCAAAGCCTCATAAAAACACCATCAGCCAGACAAAGTCACAGGTTGCCAAAAACTCTCTTGTAAGGTGGGTGGCCTATATGCTCCCTAACTCATAAACAGTTATTGTTTGTTTTTTGTTTTTTTGCCAATGATCTTCTTGTATAGAAGGGGAGGGTATATAACTATGTAAGATAATGATTTAAGTAGAATGCCTCGTGAGGGGTGGGGGAGGGGACAAGGAGGCAAAGAGGCACATATGACAATGCCCTTACACCTGTTGGCTTCTTAGGGCTGGTGAACTCTTTCGCAGCAGCAGCATCTCTCCAAATTGCCGAACTACATCGATTGCCATTTTGTTTTTAAAATGGTCGGGGGGGGGGGTGGAAGTTTGAAGTTGAAGAGGTTCTATGTACTTTGGTGGGGGGGGGGGGGGGGAATATATTTTCTGAAATGTGAGGTGGTGTGGAGACAAAAGTATCTAAAAGCTGAATCGATGTATACGCCCCCCTCCCCCATAGGTCTTAGTAAATTTTAAAAAAAGATTTTGACCACCTGTACGTAGAATAAGTAACCCATAACCCGCCGCCTCCACCACCACTGCAAAATTTAGGGCAACGGCAATTACTCATTTACTTGTTAGGTTGCCTTATAAATAGAATGGGATTATTTCCCCTTCATACAACAAATCTGCCAGTCTGTAAATGCCTTTTTGTAGATACGATTGATGTAAAATGTAAATGGTCAAGACAGCGCATTAGGAATGTTTAGTTTAATTGTAAATATAATTTAATGTTATAAATGGGCTCCGAACCCCCCCCCCCCTTCCCACCCACCTCGAACTCTTTTGTAGTTTATAGTATTTGCTCATCCTTTTTATGTACCAGTACTCTTTCAGCTTCATTTATCAATCGCTGTAAATACGACGAACATACAAAAATACATTGCTGATTCTATTTATATATGGAAAAGTAGAATGCCTGTTTTATTCTATTATGCACATGAATATGATGATTCACTAAATTGTATTCTTATGTAAACAAAGACTATAATATTAATAAGATGGACTGCTTGCTTTAATATTTCTCTGCTATTTCATGACTCGGTTGACTTCTTTTAGGAATTCCAGATTCCCCTTTTGTATTGTACACTTCCGTTTTATTTAATTGCTATGATTTTTTCAAAGGAAAATTAGAATCAAAAGTTGTATACAGCGGAAACCTTTAGGCAGCCGTATGAGTCATTTATGACAGTGTTATTGGCTGTGCACGGAAAAAAATAACATAAAAGCTCTAAAAATTGAGCAAGCTGGTCCATTTTATTATAGTCTTTGTTTAAAATAATATTTAGAGCTTTGTGAGATTTCATTTGCCTGGGCCATGGCGTGCATGATCTGTGCTAAGGGAAGCAACCATTGAAAACATCAGTCTCCCAGTTGTACTGCGAGAGTAGTGGTTCTTAGTTTTTACCCCACGGGTCTTGGCTTATAATTTTGTACCTACTATTAGTACTATCTAAAAAGAAAGTGTTTATTCTAAACAAAGAAGAAAAAAAAAAACAACCATGGACTTCTTAAAGGACATAAAATCATTAACAGTAACAGGGGCAAAACTTGGCTGCTAATGTTTAGACGAAACGTGTTGTTAATATTTCACATAGATGAAAATATAGGCCTAAAAATTAAAATAAAGTGGAAATATGTTCATCATATAACTAGAGTATAATTAAAAATGGCTGATTACAAACTGTAGATATTATAATGCATTTTTTATACATAAATAAATAGTTGGTATGTATGTTGGTCTATATGAATTCATAAATATTTCTGGATTCATTACAAAAGCATCTTTAAAATTATTATTTTTGTTTAGGTTGTGCCTTCTGTATATTAATGAATTATACAGTTGTATGTATAGTTGAGCACGTATCGAGTAAACACTAAACACCTCTATCTGTGTATGTTTTAGTTTTGTAGTTGAGAATCTCCGTCTGACCAATTTAATCTATAGAGCTTGAGAAGCAGCGATTCTCAAGCTTCTGCGGCCACGGCATGCTAGGATAATTTGTGGCCAGCACAATGCCCAATCGCCTTTACTTGTATCCAACATCTGTCAGGCGCCCATTAGAGCTGGATAGTCACACACCGACCCCCGGGAGGGGGGGGGGACATAGCCTTGACTAAGGATTTGAACTGAGCCAAGCACACGTGCCCCTATGTAGTGGTGTACATGAGTTAAAATAAAGGAACTATCTCACATGAAATGATTTCTATGTACCTTACTTCTTCTTTGCATACTTGTTGCAGATATAAATAAACTATGACATAGACATTGAATAAATGAATGATTCTTAAAGATATTTGGTTGTGATTTGTCATTCACATGACCTTGTTGTTGTTTATGTTGTTCTGATTGTAACATTTAAAAATAGATCTGCCAATTTTCTTCCTCCTTTTATACCAAAAACTAAAAAAAAAAAATGACGTTTAGAAACCAAATCATCATATTATGTTTTCAAATGCATCACAGATCTAGATTCTAATTCAAATATATGTACATCAGATTTACTGCTTTATGGGCAATAGAATATAATCTATTTATTGTAAGTGAATACTTATTGGCGATTTTTCCTTTGAATATTGAACAAGATTTTAATTGCATCTATTTTATTATTTTAAGGAGAATAATAGTTTAACAAAAAAATGGATTGACAAATGCAAAATATTACGTGAACTAGAAAATAATAGGCCTAAGCATTGAAAACCTCCCACTATATATGTGTGTTTGTACGTCATAAATAGCTATAGAAAAATGAATGAAACAAGTAAAACTATAAAAGCCAACATGTATCTGGGAGGGTGTAATTTGAATGAAACGAAAGAAAAGTTGGAAATAATACACGCATCATTCCCACTCCCTTCAATATTGTACCAAAAGCCAAACTTTTCTATGATAACGGAAAAAAAATGTAAACCGAAAAAAATACATTTTTGTTTAGGTCATCCCCCCACTATCCCGGAATCGGACAAGTTAACTAACTAGTGTTTCACGAGTGAGTAGCACGAGAGACCGCGCGCGCATGGCTGAGCGTGGACTGGTTGGCGTGAAGCGAGAGGCGTGGCGGGAAACCCGTTCTAAAACATGAACAGATCAAAATGTTATTCCGGTTTAGTTGATGAAGTTGTTTTATTTACCAAGAACTGTGGGAATTGGATACTAAGGTCAGCAGACGATGAAATTTTTTCAATAAGCAAAGGATAATGTAGTGTACCGGATCTATATTGAGGATTTCAAACACTAAATCCGCTACAGTGTATTCGGTTTGAAAGAAACTAAACGCGACGTCGATTCTAAGGTTTTGGTTTACAGTAAGTGGTACGTATTCATTTTGATTAAATTAGAATTTAGTATAATGAATACACCTATGTAATGTATTTTGTAAGTATATTTGTGTCCTGCAAAGAGCAGAGTGTCCAGACATCCGCATTACTCTCAGCTGTCTATGTCATGTACACCGAATGCCACTGGGTCGACTCCCACAGGATATCCTTTACGGAAGGTTGGTTAAACGACTGAGACCTGCTGGACGTCCGAAAACTGAGATATGCGAATGTCTGCAAAAGAGACATGAAGCACCTCCATATTGACCCCAGCAGTTGTGGAGAACATGGCGCAGGATAGGCACACCTGGAGGGCGGGGAAAAAGAAAGGTTCCCGGCCTGCAGGAGAGGATCGCGCAAGGCACAAGGAGGTGGAGCAAAATGGGGTTTTCTCCGCTGTTTTCACCTGCACCAAATGTGACTGTGCCTGGTAATTCCAAGATTGGTCTCTCCAGCCACACAAGGACCTCTGCAAAGGGAAAAAGATCGTCTCGCGAGACGTAAAATTTGTGTGCAGACCTATGTATGTTTGTATGAATGTACGCGTATATAAAATGTATACATGTCTGTAATTGTATATATGTATTAATGCTTTTATGTATGAATCTAAATAAGTTTGTGTCTATATATCTATATCTAATTATAATACTTCTGTCTCTCTTCTTCTATACTATATTTATTGAAATATCTGAAAATTAAATTTATTATTTTTCTTGCCTACAATAGCCCACTTAAAGAATAATGTATTGTGGATATTTGTAGTCCTATCATTTTACATGACACTTTTTATATATTTTTTCCCGTCATGTTCGAGGTTCATAGAAGACATGGTCGCTACGGGGGAAGGGGGGGGGGGGGGGTTTAACGGAAAAAAATAGTGTCACCATATTTATGTACCTACAAGGTATGCTTTACGAGTGGACAGTTTAACCTTAATGCTCACCATGCACGCATAATATTATTAAGACTTGTCTATAGTAGGCTTAACCAACAATTCTCACTAGGTTGGAGTTAAGTAAAAAAAAGTCAAAAAGCTTTGCTTACTTGGCAAGGGCTTGTGTTTACTTCCTAATAGCTGTATTAATCATATTTAGCTTGTTTTTACCTGTGTAGACTATCTTTTTTATACTTATTAAATGTCACAAGTCATAAAGCACACACATACAATGAACAACACCAAACAACCAGCAATGAATATTTATGTGTTTATCTCCAAGTCCAAGATGCATTTGGGAAATGAAATAGGTCACGTTGTCTAGGCAGGAAAAACGGAACAACTTAACCTCATTTAAAACTAATTTGTAAATGCAAAGCAACTGAAACCACGGATCAGCATACGGACGCAATAATTCACATGTAAAATGTGTCAGTAACGAATAAATAATTGAGGTAAAAAGGATCAAAGCGAAATGGATATATGGTATCACCAAGGACTACTGAAAACAGGACATGCAGAATTGAATTTCTGACTTCCTAGCTAAGGCCAGTTTTTTTAACAGTAGCGATACACTCTCTTTGTCGCGCTTATATATGAAGTAAACTATTATTAAGTAACAAACATAATTAATGTCAATAATGTCAATAATGTTAATGTGCAGGGCCGTTTACTAATGAGGGGTTAGGATTGAGAGGGTTTAAAAGAGCCTTTGAATATTATTTAAGATCTATTTAGATGATTGAAGGATTAGGGCCGTACACATGATACCCTATATATATATGCGGTTGGTGTTGACGGTTTCGTGTCGGGGGTCACCTAAGGAATAAAATAAAGTGAAATTTTTTTTCTAAAAAATCGTTATTTCTTGACCTAAAAAGGGAAAAACGTAACTCACCCATAAAATTTATCTCGCTCATAATTAAGAGACAAATGCACAGTCTCTAAAAAAAGTGATTATGAAGTAAGTCGATTATTTGGGTTGAGAATTTTGCCAAGTGGTACATGTATACCATAATTATAAATACGATAATTTGATTTCTATATCTATGGCAAAATTTATTTGTGTTTTCATGACCAAGGAATATAAAGAATGTAAATTGACTGTGATAGTTAAAAATAAACAAACATTGTGCTCTCCTCTCATATTTTCTGCTTTCAATAATGGTATACATGCACTATTTGGCACTTTAAACAAACGACACTTGTTGGCAGCATTATAATTACCTTTACAATTAACTACACCACATTTATAAGGCATTTTGATAAAAAATACACGATCGAAAAATTAAAAACAAACACAGTGAAGTAAAATCCAACAACAAGTATCCATTTTGGAAACAAACTGCGCCTTCTATTCATACTCCTTAAAAAATAGTGCGCTCATGCTTGGTAATTATTAAGACATTTTAATGGCTATTAGATCGTTCTTTGTCATTAAATTAATGACAATGACATAAACCATTAATACAATGAATCATAGTAGTAAAGAATTTTGTTAGTTACTTAATATAATAGTTAACATTATATCACTGCGCCAAGGGAGTGTATCGCTACTGTTAAAAAAACTGGCCTTAGCTAGGAAGTCAGAAATTCAATTCTGCATGTCCTGTTTTCAGTAGTCCTTGGGTATCACATACAGTTGTTCCTTTAAGGCTTTAGGGAATACTTTCTCATTAGTCTCTTTGCATCTGTGTTGTTGTTGTTTTTACTCCCTTTATTTTAAGTTGTAATTTCTGTCAGGATGGTTGTAATCATCGTGCAAGAATTGTAATCATCGTGCAAGAATTGGCTTCGATTTTTCGACCACTTCCCGTGGTCCAATCGAGCTTAAATTTGGACAGCAGACAATACATTCTATCAAATTTTCAGTTAAAACAACTTAATTATACTAAACTTATGACAATATTCATTTCTTAAAAGGAAAGTAGAAGAAAAATTTTGGTTTCACTTTAAAATGCCTGTGCAACTTTTTATAGTTTTTCGGCGCAAAGCTAGAAAAAAAAATATGCGCTAAGATTATTTTTAGAACAATTCATACGCAGTAAGGAGATATTTTTGAGATTTGCGACACATATATTTTTCTGTACGTTTCATTTGCAGTAGTCAATCAATTATTTAATTACATGATGGTAAACTTAGTTTGCAAATAAAGAGAGTATAATAAAAACTTCGTTTTTATGGTTTTCTTGTTTTATAATTTTATACTTACTCCGTTTTGCATGAAATGTTGGCCTATCTAATAATAAAATATAGCTTGGCGCCATTGCAACCCCGCATTACAAATACCGGTACCGTATCGAATCCCCAACAAAAAAGGGAAAGTCTGAAATAAAATTAAACGTGTCCGTGGAGAAAAGTAGGATGATTGACCGCCCGCCATCACAAAGAAATAAAGCTTGAACCGGGCGGGCTTGATCTATGCTCTCAAAACAAACAAAAACAATACTAGGAGGCTTATGAGTGTATGTGTGTGGGCGCGTGTGTGTGTGTGAGCGTATTTGTGAGTGAGCGTGTTCGAGTGAGTGAGTATGTCTGCTAGACCACTGACACCCTCATCGGTCAGATTTGAGGGAGGGGGGGGGCGGCCTGGTGGGAAGGGCGCATGACTTGCATACTCATCCCCTTCTCCCGTTGGAGGTAAAAGGCCACTTCATTAACAAAAATTGAGCTAGAACCCATACATATATATATAAAAAAACATGCTATATTGACAAACCGGTGACCAGCTGTTCAATCAGTGGACTTGACCGATGTCTGGAACCAGAGAATTCATCTTCCGGTGGACTCTTTGTATCCTGGAATGAAAGAGGGGGCTACATTTCCCCCCTCTCTTTATGGCGCTTGCTTTTCAAGTAGTGGCTCTGTTTTTCTTTTCTTTTTATAGCCACAGTTTGAACAAGTCCGTTAATTTATTTTGTGCTGAGTGTGTGTGTTGTTCTTTTTTTTTTTATTAATGTCGACAGGTTATAGAAATGGCAGACAAATAGCCGATAATTTTGTTGGCTGTTGTTGTTTATGTACGACGAAACCGAATACAACCACAGCAAAAGTCACACAAACGCTCGTAAGCATCTCGATCAGCAAGCAATATACTGACCCAATATTGGGCAACTACTCTGCCAATATCAGAGCCAACATCGTGTGTTATTACAATATGCACGCAAACATCCCAACAAACAAACACACACTCACACACACACTAAAACACGTTAACCAAAATACATGAGAGGGAGTAGATCTATACATGAGCATGCTAACAAACAATAACATACGCAAATGTACTAACAAACAAAACAAACAAACACAGGCGAATAAAGAATGTTATATGCTATAAAGCAGGGATCGGCAACGTATGGCACGCGTGTCAGACTTGGCACACAGAGCGATTTTCAATCAATGGCACGCGGAAGACTCCCACAAAATGACAATTCAAGCCCCTACTACAAGAAAATTATTGCCAGTGCAGGATGACTTGTAGGATGTTGGCACGCTGAATGAATTAGAAATCCCAAATTTGGCACACTATTATCAAAAGGTTGCGGATCCGTGTGTTATAAAGAATGTTATATGTTATAACAGCATGCAAAGCCACACACACTATTCATTACGTCACTACCGCAACACTCTATCTGTTCTAAATAATCCGAATACTCCCTAAAATACTTTCTAAATAATTACATCTCACCCACAATAGTTTAGTTTGGTCTTCATATAGCTCATAGACCTCTCTATTGGTGCGTATCCTCCATCAATTTTCATCTTTTGTTGGTCTTAAAAAATACTTTCCATATAATATTCTAAATTTACTCCAGAATATCTTTGTGAAGTTTTATTTAATCTTCTAATGAATGTTTATCGTAAAAAAAACAACCACGTTAGCTGTTAACCTAGATTGATTTTAATCTTTATTTTCGAGCCATTCATTTAAAAATTCGTGACACCCGACAGTTTCAATAACACTGGCAGTTCTAGGTGCTTCTCATTACAAACACCTGCTGTGCCATTTGTGAAACTAACATTGCAACGTAATTTGAAAAGCTATATACACAATTAAATGGGTCATGTCTCAAAGGAGAGCACTAATTTGAAAGGGTGCCATTGCAAATATTATCGCGTGCTATGTCCGGCAGTCGTTCCAGCGGTTGCCCCTTCCCAGTATTCTAACCTGGAACTCGTTTATTTATAATATGCTGCCTATCAAACGATCGCATGCTATTTATTCGTCACCTTCTTTTATTAGTACTCTCTTTCTCCCTCGTCTATTTCTCTCTCTCTCTCTCTCTGTCTCTCTCTCTCTCTCTCTCTCTCTCTCTAGCTATTAATTCATCCGTCTTTCTATCTCAACCTTCTAATGCGCCATTTCTCTGTCAACTTATTTCTATATTATTCAAGCATTAAATCTATATGCCATTATTCCACCTTTAGCCCTAGCTCTACCCACTCACTCACTCCCCCACTCTCCCCCACTCGATCTCTCTCTCTATCAGCCCCCACCCTGAAGCCTGTTGCGATAGAATCGCCACCATTCCCCACCCCCCAACCTTCTTGGCCGTTATCTGTAATTAAACTGATATCAGTGGAAGTCCAACCCAGGCGCTAATATGGGCCAACAGCACCAATCCATAAATACGGCCAACACAATAGGGGTATAAACATCCAATGGTGATTTCATTCATTAATTTAAAACTGTTTCATTGGACACATTTGCGGGAAAACCCAATTCTGAAAATTTTCTGTGTTAACATCGAAAATCGGGAAAGAATATTATTCTGCTTTCTTAGTGTGTCTTTCTTGTTGTTTTGGCTACAATAAACACGCATGATTGTTTGACTCATTTTCATTCATTTTCTGTTTCTCAAACCTTCACTGTCTCTCTTTCTCTCTCGTTCTCTCCCTCTCTCTTGTAGCTTAGGGCATATAAATCTACTTATTTCAAAGATTCCTTGTTATTAATATTAATTGCTTTAACGATCTCTATTCCTTTTGCATACTAAGTCTGACAGTAGACGCTGGATAGGATTTGAACCAGCCAGTCCGGCATTTCGTCAGACGGTCCGGTATAAAATATATATTTAAAAATACCGTAAACGTTAAACAATATAGGCTGCTCAATATTTCCGTTGGCTAAACGATCGGGATGGGTTTCGGTATTTTCTGAAAAAGATATCTGGCGAACCCAATCGCTGGATCACCAACGCCACCTATGTAAAATAAAACAAAGTTCATTTGCTTGATCGAAATAAAACTTTTAACATTAATTCGACCATGACTTATACGTTTTACAGACGTTCCTTCTTCGAAAGAAGATTATTACGTCCACTAGGCCCAAAACTTCTGCAGGGCGGTAAGGATGGGTCGTCGGCAGGGTTAGAACCCGGGCCGTTTTGTTGAAAGTAGGTGAACTAACCGCAGTACCATTAGATAATTAAATTAAATGTTTGTTCGTTGCACTTAGTTTTGTATAAACAAAAGTAAATAAAGACACCCATATTTGAAGTAGTCTCTGTAGGCTGTGTTGTTGTTTTTTTGGTATTTTTTTTTTTTTTTTTTGTGGTTTTAATGTTGGACGGTTAGAACAATAATAAATTGTATGAGATGAATTGGACTTTAAAAAACAACAACGTTATAATACTAAAACAAATAATCTTTAATGGAGTATTGAATGAGAGACAAAGAGAGAAATATTGAGTGAGATAAATGGACAGGGAGAGAGAGAGAGAGAGAGAGAGAATGGTGAGCAGACAGAGGGAGAGAGAGGCAGAAGTCGACTAAAAGAGATAGCGAAGGAGAAATAAAAAGATAAATCAACAGAGAGATATACATAAATAGGGAAAGAGAGAGAGGGATAGAGAGAGACAGAGAGAGAGAGAGAGAAAGAAAGAGAGTGAGAAAACAATAGAGATATTTAAACGGGTAGAGAGAGAGAGAGAGAGAGAAGATGGACAGATAGAAAGCGAGAAATAGGCTGAAAGAGTGAGAGAGAAAGCAGCAGAGAGTCAGGTAGGGAGGGAAAGATAGGGACAGACAGAGTGGGAGGGAGAGTAACGGACTAAATGAGAGAGAAAAGAGAGGTAGAGAGGGTGGGGAATTGAACAAAGAGAGAGAAAGAGAGCAAAAGAAAGAACAAGATACAAAGAGATGGGGACAAGAGACAGAATGAGATTACCAATAGCATTACAATTCAACAACAAAGGCAAAAACTAATCGATCAGACAGAGCAGACGTCAGTGACGTCACATTATATTATTGTCTTCTGGAACTCGGTGTCAATAATACTCGATCTGGGGGGAAAAGCAGAAGAGAAAGGAGTATGGGGAGGGGGGGAGGGGTGAGGGTAGGGAGTAGGGAATCGAAAAAACAACAACACAATTCTGTACTTGTCGTCTGCCCTCTAAATCTAACGTTCTAACTATTTTTTTACATATTTTTTTTAGTCGTGACATTTACTGTTAATCAGATCTATGGAGTGAACCATTATTCCCTCCCTTTCCCAGATCACAAAGAAACTAAGGTTGCTGCTGTCCTATGTTCTTCCACACAGATCTGTGTTGTTGTTGTTTTTAATTTAATGTAGTTGCTAGGTTTAAATAAGTGCATCTCTAATGTGTTTTTTTTACATTCTCTTTTATGTTATCTATTGAAAAAGTTGTTTTCGCATTTTTTTCGCATTTTAAAATATTTTTATTTCTTTATCAAGTGAATTACGTTTCTCTTTTGTTGTTTGTTTATGTTAAAACATCGTTTCGTGTTAATTTTCAATCTTTTTTTCTCTTTTTCGTCGTTCCTATTGAGTTTGTTTTCTGGAAACTGCTTCTCGATTCGGTCATGGAATGGGTTACCTGAACAAACCATTAAAACCAGTAACTTAACATCATTTAAAACATTAATTAAAAAAAATGCAAGACTAGACTCCGACCATGTATGAGCGTAGGGCACAAAAATCTTCTTTATAGAACGAGAGTCTGTAATATATACGATAAGATTTTTTCAAAAGTAGTAATTATACATAAGGCATTAAACTCTAATTTAGAAATACAACCCAATAACAACCTGTTGCAAAGCTCAGATAAACATAAAGACAAAAACACTTTCCTTATCCCCTATGCGAGAACAAATGCATATAAGTAATCTAACTTCCCGAGACGCATTCGGGCATGGAATGGGTTGCCTGAACAAACCAGGAAAACCAGTAACTTAACATCATTTAAATTATTAATAAAAATGCAAGACTAGACTCGGACCAAGGAAGAGCGTAGGACGGATAAATCTTCTCTTTAGAAGGAGCGTCTGTAATGTATTAGATAAGATAAGATCAGATGTATTCGTGTAGGCCTAGACGCCCATAGATTCTCTGTACAGAAATTTTCAGTGTAACGGGAACTAACCATACTGCCATTTAACATTAGTGAGACATATACATCTTCTGTCTGGCACCCATATAGCTCAAAAAATTATGCTTAAAAAGAACTTTAAAAAAAAAAACATAAAAAAAAAAAAAAAGGCCTTGAAGGCTAGCTAAGCTTAAATGACCGTTCTTAGTTATATGTCAAATGCTGTCTGGGCTTACATTATGGTTGTTGGGCCGCGCTATACGAATATTCTTCTTCTTATTATTATTATTCAGTAAAAGCTCGGTTTTTGTTCATAATCCACCCTAGAACAATCGGGGAAAATACGAAATCAAATGAAAAGCGAGGCAATTATTTTCAAAACGGAAACCCAGGTTGGACGGTTGTTATGCCTAACAAGTTTAAAACTAGAAATACATCAAGAAAGTTCAAAACCAAAGTTGTATAAACAACGTAAAGGCATTAAAGAAATCGCAACACAGTAATTTTATAAAGTTGCCTATTCATAAAAACTATTTCTTTTAAAGCACTTTTCAATTAATTTTTTTTACAAGCAAAGACAAAATAATAGAAAGCACTTGTCTTTCTTCCCAACTGGTATTAACTAATGGAATGGGTTACCTGAAAAGACACCAGCATAGAAAATCATAATCTATCGTTGCAATGCAATAAGCAATAAACTTAAAACAATATTATTAGTGGATAGATATGATATCTTTCATGTAGTAAGAGCAGCTGTGATAAATAAGATAAGAATGTGCAGTTTCGATTCAAAACAATCCATGATGTGTTTTCTTTTCTTAAACTTCAAGAGCATACTCCGAGCATTAAGTGTTGTCTTAACATATTTGTTGTGTTACAATAAAATTTGGAATTAAGCACCATAAATTATTATGCTTTAGTTTTTAATGATAGATCCAAGAAAATATATTCAAAATTTACTTGGAGTTATTTGCTATTGGATTATTTTTCAATCGATGTGATGCACGTGCGACTAGGGTTTTCCCAACTTTTGTGTTTTACTGTTTTTTTTTATTTTGAATTGTTTTCTTTGCTTATTTTTCACTAATCTTTTAGTCGAGAGCTTATTTTTGCGTTGAATATAGGCCTAAGGGTAGCCAAGAGAGAAACCTGCCTAACCATCAAAAGCTGGTCAGATATTTTCTTTAAAAAAAAAATGACGAATTATTGTTGCTTTTATTGAGCAATCGGAACCATTTAAATTAAAAAGGCAAGAGATTTCCAAAATTTGTGTATTGAGCACGAGTCTAGAAGTGGTTAGTTATAGTTATAAGTCCTCCCCACTACACTTTTACCGTGTAGGGCCCACTGTTGCAAGGGCGCACCTTGCACTTTTGCCCGCTCTTACCCGAAAAAGCACTGGTAATGAACACCGTTTTTTTTTTAATTAATATATCTTTCGTGGTAAGTTCTAAATTGATCTAATATATTAATATTTTTATTAGTGCATTAAACGACTTGTCTGAGAGACAATGTCTCAATTATTTAAAGTGCCTTGAACTCAGTGTCTTGAGGATGGCGACTTCTGTCTTTACAAGCGACTCTAACATTGATGAAATGGAATTCTAGCCCATCTTTATGTCAAGTTGCTGTTCTACATTGTTTGAACTCAACTTTTACTTCGGATTGAAATGTACTATTTCAATCTGTACATTATTTTATACCCATTTCAAAAAAACTAAAAACATTTCGAAAATAAAACCCAATTGTTTACTTTAAAAAAATCTTTGGCACAAAAACAGCTGTTTTACTGTTACTGTTTAAATTACAAGAGAAAATCTAATCGCTGTGCGGTATTTTATTTGGTTTAAATTGTGTCTGATTTTTACTCCCTTTCTATTAACTTGTATTTTCTGTCTGTCTGTCTGTCTGCTTGCTCGATAGCAAAACTTTGCATCGATTTTTCGACCACTTCCCTTGGTCCAATCGAGCTGAAATTTGGGCAGCAGACTTTCCCAGACTAACAATACTTTCTTTTAAATTTTCAGTTAAAACAACTTAATTATACTATACTTGTGACAATATTCATTTCTTAAAAGGAAAGTATAAGAAAAATTTTGGTTTCACGTAAAAAATGCCTGTGCATTTTTTGGCGCAAAGCTAGAAAAAAAAAAGGATTCACTAAGATTATTTTTAGAACAATTCATACGGAGTAAGGAGATATTTTTGAGATTTGCGACACAGATATTTTTTCTGTACGTTTCATTTGCAATAGTCAATCAATTATTTAATTACATGATGGTAAGCTTAGTTTGGAAAGAAAGGGAGTATAATAAAAACTTCGTTTTTATGGGTTATTCTTGTTAAACAAATATTTTGTCGATTAATATTCTCTCTAATTTCTTCTGATATACATATTTTTTTTCATAGACACATTCTGTCCACGGGTCAACTACCAATGATAAATAATCAGGTATAGAAGAAATATCGCTACTAGTTCAACATCTAACTACACATCGTTACATCGAGTACCCACAACATTGTAGCGTAATTGATTTGTTACAAATATAATTTTTTCGTTAATTATTATTTTGTGAAAAAAATATTATTATTATTATTATTTGCAAAAGAAAAGACAAACACCAAAACAAACTAAAGACTAGATTTTTTTTTTATAATACAAATTTTACAGAATCCATTTCTAACAAAAACACCGTAGGCCTACTGTAGACTGTATGTAGTCCACGTAACCCATTGGTTAACACAATGTTCCATCTAAAGTGTCTAATAGAGTTGAGTAATTTGTTTGGTGATCTGGCTGTAGAACAACAACAAACAGTTGTAGGCCTATGTATACATCACAACTTGACACAATCTCATTTCCGTTTTTTTTGTTTGTTTGTGATTATTATTATTTATTTTTTAAACATTCCTTCTTGTGACGAGATATTATTGATTACCATGTAATGTATATTGTCGGGGCTCTCAGTTGTTGCTTTTTTGGCTTATAGAGTTTGAGAAGGATCAGGGGTGGGACGGGGACGGGGGAGGGAAGTATTTAGGGGGATATGAGATGGGGTGGGGGTAAGGGGAGTTACTGAGGCGCATTTTCTGAAGCTGATAGGTTAACGAACTTGTGACAGTTGTTTTTTTTTAAATCTTGAAATCTTACGATTTCCTATCCGTATCCGATTCCCACCCCTGCCCTCATAGCTGCTTGTTACTTAATCATTCATTCATTTGCCGTTTCCTCTATATTTCTCTGTCTCTCTCCGTCTCTTTCTTTCTTTTTCAGTCTCTCTTTGTTTCTTTCTTTCTCTATCTCACTCATTCTTTCTCACTATGTCTCACTTACTTTGTTTCTCCCTCTCTTTTTCTATCTGTCTCACACTCTTTCTGTCTCGATCTTTCTAACTCTCATGTTCACGCTTTTGTTCTTTCACTCTTTCGATGCCACTGTCTCTCTCTCTCTCTCTCTCTCTCTTTCTCTGTTTATCTCATAATGTCTATTATTGTTTCTCTCTCTCTCTCTCTCCCCTTATCTTTATCATCTTTCTATGTCTGTTACAAACTTTTTCTTTCTGTCTTTCTCTTTCTCTCTTTCTCTCTCTTGCACACTCTTCCATTAGGTCTCTCTCATTCTCTAACAATCTTTCCCTCTCTTTCTCTCTCTTTCTCTCTCTCTCTTTCTTTCTTTCCTTCTATTTCTCTTTCTCTCTTTCTATATCTTTCTCTATCCAGTTTCTCTGTTTCTCTCACACACTCTGTCCAATTCTCGTAATCCTGGTGTACAGAAGTCAAACATTATGTATCATCTAGACAACACAGTTGTAATGGACATAGCTACGGGAAAACATTCTGCCCAATCGTTTTGCTTTAAAAATGTAAACAGCAAAGTAATTAACCAATCATTTGTCTTCTCTTATCGCGTCGCCCATCGGTCGGAGGGGGGAAAACATTGAAGTCAGTTTTTGGGTAGGAAGGGTGGAGCAGGAGTGCTTGGGGCAGGGGGGGAGGTTATCAGAGAGAACGGGAGAGAGAGAGATAAATGAATAGAGACAGAGATAAGTGATAAGTGTGACACCAATAGTTAAATCACTAAACCTAGAAGCACTAAAGGAAAAAAATGGCAAAACGCAAAATAGTAATAATACATAAGACATTATAGTCTAACCAGAAGTAATCTATTACAATACTGAAATAGACACGGTGATAGAACAATCTATTCCATATTCAAGAACAAATACCATCGATCTACCATAGATCTACAATTTCTCTTTTATCATGATTGAATTCGGGCTTAGAATGAATGAATGGATTGTCTGAACAAACCGGGAGAACCACCAACTTAACGCGCCATTGAAAACCTTCATCAAAATACGTGTGCAAGATTTAGACCCAAACCACAGATAAGCTTAGGACGTAGTATTCTTCTGTATAAAAGATAAGATGATTAACGAGTAGAAAAAAGAGATACATTTGGCAACTGGGGTTACATTAATATAAGAAAAAGTGTATTCACATTAAAGATATCGATAGTACAGGGGCGAAACAAGGGATAAGAATAATTTCCATAAGCTCATTTTTTTTTAATGATCACGAAACCTCTCTCTCTTTCACTCTCTGTTTCATTCTATCTCTCTCACATTCTATCTCTTTCTCTCCCTATCTTTCTCTTTCTCTCTATCTCACTCTCTCTTTATCCATCTCCTTTTTCTCTCGCCCCAATCTCTTACTTTTCATCTCTCTCTATCTCTCTCTCTTTCTCTCTCGCCCCCTCTCTCTTTCACTTTCAATCTATGTATCTCTTTCTCACTTCCCCATTTTCTCTCTCTCTGACTTTCAATTTTTCTTTCTTTCTTTCTCTCTCTCTCTCTTTCTTTCTCCCTCGCTCTCTCACTCTCATTTTTACATTAATCGTGTCATTCAGTATTTTGTCCAGCTGATTGCCTATGTCAAAAGTGGAGGCGCTGATGTCATAAAGAACTACCGCTTCTTATATCTAACCAGGCTTTTTTACAACTCGCACGTGCGCTCGTATCATCAACATTACATGAACACATTACACGAACACATTACATTAACAAAAACCCACTTCACTACTGCAGACGGATATTATACTTTAAATATGAAACCCCCGTGCGCAAGGAAGTAAAATAATGATGAAACGATCCGGCCCTTGGTGGATCAGCCGCGCCATCGGATAACTTTTGTGGTTTTTTTTTGGTGGTTTTTTTTGGGTTGAACCGTGTAGTACTGGGGAGTGAAGTTTGTTCTAAGTGGTGGCAACGTCATGGGTCTACGCTCATGTTAAAATTTTAAACACGGAACATGTTTAAAATTTAAAAGGCCTTGGTGTAAACTGGGTCAGGATGGGGACTCACTAGTGTGAGTAGATGGATATACTGACGGTCAGAGCGACAGTCAGATAGACAGATATATAGAGATACAGATAAAAACACACACAAAGAAAATAGACCGGCAAAGAGAAATATAGAATATACCAATAGAGGTTAAATAGATAGAAAAATTGTTTACACTAGTAGCCAGATACAGAGATATTGTAATAGAAAAATAAATAAAGATAGATACCTACGATATATCGTATAGGCTAAATTAGATAGATTAGATAGATTAGATAGATTAGATAGATTAGATAGATTAGATAGATTAGATAGATTAGATAGATTAGATAGATTAGATAGATTAGATAGATTAGATAGATTAGATAGATTAGATAGATTAGATAGATCAGATAGATTAGATAGATTAGATAGATCAGATAGATTAGATTGATTAGATAGATTAGATAGATACAACATAGACCGATAAATTATATACACACTTGTAACACAAATACATTAGAACGAACTGTAGACAGACACAGACCCATACAGCCAAATAGACAGACATTAATTTATTGATAGAGACCACTAACATGAGGCCATCTGCTGTGATGCAGTCGTTTGGAGAACTTCTCTATATCTGCCAGTCAGTCTGTTGTCAGTCTCAATTACATTGTCTCTGTCTCCCTATGTCTCAATTTGCTTCTCTCTCTTCCTCTCTCGTTCTGTCTCTCTCTCTCTCTCTCTCTCTCTCTCTCTCTCTGCCTCTGTCTCTCACACTCTTTATCGCTCGCATTTACTCGCAGTTTTTTCCC
This sequence comes from Anisus vortex, assembly GCA_949126835.1. NCBI lineage: Eukaryota > Metazoa > Mollusca > Gastropoda > Planorbidae > Anisus > Anisus vortex. The sequence continues at coordinate 13,163,327 of OX421505.1, forward strand.
GTCATCTTTTACCTTTATTTCTCTATTTCTTTCTTTCTCTCTCTCTCTCTCTGTATTTCTCTCGATCGCTGTCATTCTCTCTCTCTCTCTCTCTCTGATATCATTTTTTTCTATATCTTCATCTCTCTCTGTTCTTTCACCATAATAATATCTCTCTTGTTGTTGTTTTTTTAACCTCTCACTTTCTCTCCTTTATTCAGTCACCCTCCCCCTCTCATTACATCACACACACTGTCTCTCTTCCTTTATTGATTACACTATCTATTTCCCTGACTTTTTCTCTCTTTCCCAATATCGTATCCTGACAATATCTTTACTTCTATCTCTCATTTCTCACTCATTCACCGTATCTATTTTTCTCTTTAACTATCTTCTATTTCTTTTCTCTTTTTTCCTCTATCTTTCTCTTTCTCTAGTTATTGCTTACACTGTCCATTTTACTCTTTCTCCCACTCTCTTATGATATCCATCTCTTTCCTTCTATCTCTCATTTTCTCATTTTCTCAGTTTTTCACTCGTGAAATCTCTTTTTTTTCGTATTCTTTCATTCTCTCTCTCTCTCTCTCTCTCTCTCTCCTCTCTCGTTCTCTATGTTCCACTTTAACTTTTCTCTTTTTATTCAAACATACACTGCTCACTCCAAATTTCCCAGAATACATCTCCAGCCGCCCGCCTGTCTTCCGTTCAAGAGTATCATCCCCCACATATCACGTCCATGTAATTCACTAATTAACTCAGATAATCACATGCGTCACGCTACCTCCATCTTTGTTGGCCATAATAACGTCTGCAACTATTGATACGAACATGGGCGTCCCCTATGGAAAGGCGTCCTGTTTTTTCTTCTTCTTATTTAAAATATAGAAAGGGGAGGGGTAGGGGGGGGGGGATCAAATTATGATGGTTAAAAGTAAAAGATGTATTGGGGCTCTGATCGTTACCTTCTTCCCTTAGCGTGTTCTTCCCCTAGCGTAGACGCCCATGGATCCTTCGTACCCCAAGGAGATATGGCTGATAAGAAGTTTTTGTTTCAGGCGATTGTATCCACATTATGATATATAGGTCCTTGCCGTTACAATTATTTATCTGGTTATAAGGGATGTAACTGTACTTACAATGTTACATTCAGCGATAAGTTCATGATTGCAGGGGGAAAAAAACAAAAAAAAAACAATATTATTTATTTTCTTATCTATAACAATAAACAAAGTCATATTAATTTTTTTCAATATATGTTACACTATTTATATATATTAAACATACTTTAGCTTAGAGGAGAATTAATTAAAGTTAGATCTTTGAATAGATTTATTTTTTAATATTTACGCTTATAATTTCTTTTATATAAGATTTTTTTTTATTGTAGAGATATTTGATATAAGGGCGCAGAAAATTGTACAAACTCAATCACAGTTCAGACCATGCTTCTGTGGAGATTGTTCTGGTTTCCAAACAATCCTGATTGTGTTATTGTTGTAAGGTTCGCCTGTGTGATCGGGCCTATTGTTGTGCGGTCAGCGTTGTTGTTCTGATGATTATTATTGATCTGGCTTGATTGATATCTGTTGTTTGAAAGATTGTAGTTGAAATATGGGTCTATGTATATCTGCGGGTTTTGTTTACGAGACAAAAAGTTGGGCTACGAAACAAGCAACGATTATAATTTTTTTCCTCATGTTCCTTCTTCCTTTGTTGGCTTGTCTTTTTATGAAGCATACTGGCCGAGCCAACAGAGGAGTGTGGGTTCGTATCTTGGTGAAGGTTAGGATTTGTTCCCGGGACTGGAGGGTGTTCCTGAGTCTACCCAGCTCTGATGGGTACCTGGCATTATTTTTGGAAAAGTAAAGGCGGATTGGCATTGTGCTGCCACACAATCCCTTAGTATACCATGGTCAAAGAAACTGGTGAACAAGCTACACGGCCCTGTATATCAATTTGGTCTTGCGGAATTACATGAATTCTGGAGATAGCGTGTCTTGGGCAAAAGAGCTCCATGTTTTCCAGCTTTTATGGTATAATATAATTTCCTGGGAATCCAGCTACCCCCCCTTCCCCTCCAATTATATGTGCCAAACATGGTTTGGGAGTGACCACCAATTATATGTACCAAACATGGTTTGGGAGTGACCATCCAATTATATGTACCAAACATGGTTTGGGAGTGACCATCCAATTATATGTACCAAACATGGTTTGGGAATGACCACCAATCTAAGTCCAACAAATAATCCGCCCCTGTAAATGATACTATTTCTAGATTATGTATTCAATAATCTCTCAGGGGAAATAAATCGTAGCCAATCAAAAATAAAGGGAAATAAGCATTCATAAAAACGGCTAACGGAAACATCCGAATACTACCAGAATTGGGGCAATAAAAACTTTCCCGATTTTAGTGTATTGAGACTAGTCCAGGGACCGACAACCTTTTCGACGTTCTGTCAAGGGGGAAAAAGCAATACAGTAGACGTCTGTTCTAAATATTGATTCGTTTTAAGTCGTATAAGTGTACGGAAACATACTTTGAGCATCGTGTACCATATCTATACCGTATATGTCTTGGCATATTAAAGGGTCATTCACATTTGACGTCACGCATTAAAAAAAACGTTTCGGTCACCACTACTGCTGATAGTCACAGTTGTCAACAAAACGTCGAACAGGGGTAATTTAGATTGATAGAAATAGATGGAAATGGAGGGATGGATAGAGAAGTTCTATAAACGACTGCAACGTAGTAGATGGAGTCATGTTGACGGATTCTATCATGAAACGTCTAGTTCATTATCTATCCATCTATCTATCTATCTATCTATCCATCTATCTATCTATCTATCTATCTATCTATCTATCTGTCTATCTATCTATCTATCTATCTGTCTATCTATCTATCTATCTATCTATCTATATATCTATCTGTCTATCTATCTATCTATCTATCTATCTATCTAGGCTATCTATCTATCTATCTATCTAAGCTATCTATCTATCTATCTATCTAGGCTATCTATCTATGCCGGTGTATATATCTGGATGTCTGTATTGACAAGTCTTAACGTGTATGCATGCATAAATGTTCACGAGAAAGAACATTTCCGGTCGAATTCGATCACATTATAAAAAACAAACATGTCTGCCATGTGTGCTATGTTACTGGTTGTAGGCTACGAAAATATGTCGAAAATTAAATTTTATTTCATTTCCAAAAAGATGGCGCCAAAAGAAAACGATGGATTGTGAATGTCAGATTTGAAGAATCACCTATTTATAATACCAAACTAATTGCTTGATGCAAAAGAATTTTTGTGTTGTTGTTTTTTACGTTTTATAATTACCAAGGACGCAACTCTTGACTAACTTATTTTATAAACAAAAGCTAAATTTAACCAAACGCGACTAACACTATGAGTATTAATTATCGCCTACTCACTTTTGATGTTAAAAACGGATTCCTCATAACTAATCTTGTAGCCGTTGTATATTTCTAAAAGACCAGTACTGGCTGTCGATGTTGAAATCAATTGTCAAACAGCACCAAAAGCATGGTTTTTATTTACGAAAATGGCGGTAAATTTCACCGGAAGTTCACGCTCATCTCAGTTCAAAAGGTCACACCTAATTAAGACTTGTCCATGTCTGTACATGTGTCTGTATGACTATCTTTATGTCTGTATGTCTATATATGTTCCTGTATGACTATCTATGTGTCTGTATGTTTCATTTGTGTGTCTGTATGTATGTCTTTCTGGAAGCTTATCTGTTTGTATGTGTGTCTACCTGTATGTGTTCTGTCTATCTGTTAATTAGTATGTCTATCTGGATGTCTGTCTCTTTGTCTTTATGTCTACCTGTATGTCAGTATTTCTATCTATGTGTCTGTATGACTATCTATGTGTCTGTATGACTATCTATGTGTCTGTATGACTATCTATGTGTCTGTATCTTTCTTCTGTGTGTCTGTTTGTTTCTCTGTGTGTCTACATGTATGTCTATCTGGATGTATGACGAGCTGTTTGTCTGTCTGTCTGTTTGTGTGTATGTCTTTAGGTCTCTTTTACCCAACTGCCCTTACGTACGTCTTATATTCAATACGATGTTAATTCAGTAGTGTCTCCAATCGACCACTGAGTCTACATGAATGACACACACACACATAGTGTAAACATAAAATTGTCTTTTCCAACCGTCCCACCCCACCTCCCAATATCCCCAATGTCCCTTTTCCTCTCTCTCCCCACTCCATCAAAACCCTATCTTTATACTTCCGATGCCAAAGTTTGTTGCTGTTCTTTTTTCTTCTCTTTCTGTCAGACATGACCTGTGGTGTTGTCCTTTGCCTGCGTAGGAAATTAAAAGCAAATAGATGCTTTTATGTCTTACTCTACTGCAGCCGACACGCCCCCCGTGTCCCACCCCCACCCCCACACACACCCCATCCCCCCTCCGCATTCTTGTAAGATCGAATTAAAGGTTTCTTTCAGAATCAATGTCCACTATCATGAGCTGGACGGAGAAAGAGGGGGGGGGAGATGAAAGGGGGGGGGGGGAGAGAAACGGCCGAATGTATATATTATGCAATCGGTGTCTTCATTCGAGGGGGAAATGGGGGCGCAACTGTGTCGGGGAGTGGCCGAAAACGATGTCTCGAATTGATTTTTTTTTCCCCCGTTTATTGTGTCGTTTTGGATATCACCTGTTCTCATTGCCAAGTCATGAAGTCGCCGATTGATGGAGTGCAAGAGAGAAAGAGAAAGAGAGAAAGAGAAGATTATAGAGAAATAGAGACGGTGTGGGGGATGCCTAAAAAGAGAGAGAAAGAGATAAGGAATACATAATATATAGGCCTACATATAATATATACATAATATATTTATAATTATAAATGTATAAAATGTATATTAAAAAATATAGATCTAGAATTTTAAAAAATGCTTTACTATCTCTTAAAAAATGTTCTTTTTGATTTTTCTATTTCGATGTTTTAAATTTAGCCCGTACATTGACGCAATAATCTTCTCTATAGAAGGAGCGTCTGTAATGTATAAGATAAGATAAGATAATTATTTTTATTCATGTTTATTAAAACCTTGCTGTTTCTGGTTTTGCTGCTTTATAACAAAGTGTATAGATGTGTACAACAACACTACTTCAGATGCTTAAATCAAGTTTAATATTATTATTATGAATTAAGTTATCTAGTAGGACTATCCGTACTAAATTTGTAGAATCTATTTCAAGGGAGGTAATCTTACACTATTTTGTTTTTGTTTATTGTTTGTGGCATTTTTTTTTTACCTATTAACTTAAATTCATAAATGACAAACATACTAAATATTGTATCAAATATAAGTGAGAACTTTTGTATAGAATTACATGAAAATACAACAAAATTTAATATATATATAGGTCGATATATATACTATTGTATGTATAATACAAATCACCTTTCAAACTATTTTCTCTTGCATTTTATAAAATAAATATAGCATTTAATAGTATAAAAGATTCAATTGAACACATTTTTTTTAGAGCCTTCGTTAATCAAAGGCTCGTTGGAAAAATAAAAGGTACGGTTCATTAATATTCTTATCTTAGCATATACTCATGTCTGCATAAACGCCGGTTGCTTATTGTTATAGAACTGATTCAGTATGCGTGATTGGGTCCCTCCCCCCCCCCCCCCCCCCCGCCGTAATGAAGAACGAGCGGAAAGATCTTTGCACAGATGTTATTTATGTTCTCATATGAGGCAGTCGTGTTACAAAACCATAAAAGCAGGATTTATAGTATAGTTTCCTTAAATATATAATCGCCTACTACTACAAGAAACTACTAAAGCAACCTTCAACATCCATCTAATTTACAATTACAGTACTATGAGATGGTGCATGAACTATTCTCTTGTTCAAGCTTACTTCTTGCATTATACCTATTAACTTATCTTATAATTTATGTTGCATATAAGATAAGACGTAAGTTCTTCAAAGACTAATGAGTATGTGTCGAACAGAATATCCTCAATTGCAGGCCCTCAAGAAAACATTAAGTCAACAATCGAACGGCGCAAACTGACATAGTTCGGTCATGTGTTGTTTCATAATAACCGGCCAAAAACAATCCTCCAGGGTACGGTAGAAGGTGGACATCGGAGAGGCCGTCAGCGGAGATGCTGGTTCGACAATGTAAAATATTTGACTGTAGGCCTACTGCAGTTGACTCAACTATAGACAACAGCTCAAGATAGGCAAAAATGGAGAAAGTTGACTGCTGAGGTGTCCATTCGCTTCCCCAAGTGACCACTACGGTCAAGGGAATGATGATGATGAAGTTCTATAAAGAAGATTTCGCTTAGCCGTGGTTTTTATGTAGTCTTGAGTCTTGAATTTCGCAAAGTTATAAATTTTCCATGATTCAACCCATTCCATGCCCGAATGTCACTCAGTAAGAATGGGTATACTTATATACATTTGTTTTAACATATGAGATAAGGAAATTATTTTTTGTCCTTATGTTTATCTGAGCATTGTAATATATTGTTTTTGCGTTGTATTTCTAAGCTAGAATTTAATGTCCTATGTTTTATTACTACATTAGTCTTTGCCCTTGTGTCTAGTGTTTCTCCAATGTTTTCTTCATTTGATGGGTCTCATACAGAAGATGTATATTCTAGTATAGGTTTAACTAATGTGAGATAGTATTTTAGCTTATATCACCAGATGCCGTGTGCTCAGTTTTCTAATGTTGTTAGCTTGTGCCAGGTGTTTGATTCCAATGATTTGCTCAACTTACTTATGTGAGAAACTGTTTTCCAACATTCAACAACTATCTTTTATTTGGTTTTTAAATGGGATTGGGGGTGGGACGCATAATTAATAGAGAATACAATCGAATGTTTGTGTCATTGTGTTTAAGTGCATATTAACATAATAAGAGCGCTCATAAAGAAATGTCAAATTCACGAACAATTAGAGAGATTCGTAATATCGTTTTAATTATATTACTAATTGGCAGGAAATACTGAGGCTTAATTAAGTATTTAATACATGCATTCGTATTGCGATCTATTTCAAAGAACTAGGGTACGCATCCTCTTCTTATATATCTTCTTATATATTACAATCGACGGGATTTGAACCATGGGCTGTATTGTATTTAAATCCAAGAGGTTATTTAAACTTTAAATCTCGATGCCACCAATCAAACAGAAGCATTTTTGCCACAACAAAATCAAAGGGGGGGGGGGGGGGCCTTTTGCAATTCGATTGACTAGTTCATGAAACGCTTGGTTGAGCCTTTCCAACTTGGCAAGCCAGCAGCCGGAAACGATTCCCATCGATGCAAAATACAAAACGCTGGCCACATTTCCCACAATCTCACTGCCATTTTTATTTTATTGGACTGTTCGGTTTAACCTTAACTTAGTCTGTTCGGTTTAACCTTAACTTTGTTCGCCGGTTAGAAGGTCATCTGAAGGAAAAAAAAAGAAGTATACCGGTATGTATAATCGATTGGTTTAATGCAACACATTTACTGGTCGGAAAGAGTGTCGGGGTGGAATTGCATTCATTTGATAGTCCTGATTGGATTCCGATCAACAGGCGGTTCATGTCATGTGACGGCTTGCTCCAACCAGGCTCTCTCGGGTCAAATGACAGCATGCTCCACGCGCGAAGGCTGGGGTCGGCGGGCCTCTAGTTATTCTCTGTTATACATGTGGCAGCGTGTTTATTGCTCCAACGATTCTCACGCCATACGAAAGCGTGCCCAAGCGATTCTCAGCTCTTGTCATAGCATGCCCCAGCTTTTCTCATATCATATAAAAACATGCCCCGGCTATTGTCATGTCATGTAACGACGCATGCTTTAGACCAGGGTCGGCAACCTACGGACTGTGCCAGACTTGGCATGCAAAGCGATATTCAATGGCACGCGTAAGGCCTTAAAAAAAGACAGTTATAAAGTTTGTCTACAAGAAATTGAGTGCCAAATCAGGATGACTTTTATGATGTTGGCACTCTGAATGAATTAGAAAATATACTTTGGCACTCTATTATCAAAAGGTTGCCGATCCCTGCTCTAGACTTGCCTCGGATCAAGGGACAGCTTGATACAACTGTCCTGAACATTTAGTTTTTGCCCTATGTGGAGCGTCAGAGTTTTATTTAAACCTAAAATAAAGAATGAACAGCAATTGGGATATTTATGGCTAGCCAATTATTCCCGTGAGCATTCTGCAATGGTCGGACATTTCTGATTAAAATATTTCTAGATCTCTAATACCTTATCTGTTTCTCCGTTTTTGATATTTGATTCTAGTTCTCGTTTTTTACTTTAGCTTGGAAGTTTTACATGTGTCTCTCTATGTTTTTACATGTGTTCTCTCTATGTTTTTACATGTGTTCTCTCTATGTTTTTACATGTGTTCTCTCTATGTTTTTACATGTGTTCTCTCTATGTTTTTACATGTGTTCTCTCTATGTTTTTACATGTGTTCTCTCTATGTTTTTACATGTGTTCTCTCTATGTTTTTACATGTGTTCTCTCTATGTTTTTACATGTGTCTCTCTATGTTTAGTGTCTATCAGTTAGGAAGTTATTCGATTGGTGTCTTCATCATTTTATAAGATATTGAGTAATAAGTAATGTACATTTGAAACATATCGCTGATTAGAGCTACTGTGCAAAGCATTCTAGAGGATTGTCTTGACAGCTCAATGACCTGTGGACTTTACTTCCCCTTCTCTCTATCTCTCTTTCTCTTTCAATCTCTCTCTTTTTCTCTCTTATTTTCTCTCCCTCATAGCAGTGTTGATAATTTAAACCAGGCAGCTTCGGAATATAGAGCCAACTGTCTGTAAATTGACGACCCACATATTTAGAACTTTTAAAATCTGGGTCTGTGATATTTATAAATAATTTGTCTTTTATGTATGTCTCATTCGTTGGGCCAGCAACAAATATAAAAAAAATACACACGAGAGCCTTGACTAATGATCTGATTAGGTTGACAAACAGTAAGTACATTGACCTATTTTACTGACATCATCTTATATAAACAAACAAGCCTCCTGGAAAACCTGGACGGACAAGATTCGGTTTAGCGCGCAGAGAGGGGCGGATGAGCGACGGGCGCGGGTGGGCGTTTCCTTTAATCAATGTTGCGCGTTGCATAGAATCGTTTATTTCTTGTTGTTAGTTTTAAGCTGGTTTTGTAACGTTCCTTCACCTACAAGGCCGACAGGAGATTTTGGGTCTAAATGAGAGGGAAAACATCAATCTTTCGACTGTATCGCGCAGTTCCGTCTTAAGCTTATGAGTGAGTAGTGTGACCTTTCACAATTTGCCCTAATGACTTCAAGCACGAGACGCGTTGTTATTATATTTAGTAAAGTATATAGTAAAGTATATAGACATATATCTATATAGACATATTATATATATAAAGATATATATAGATAGATTTAGATTTATATAGACAGATAGACATAACAATATAAGGGTCGATAGACGTGTTTAATAACATTGTATGGTTGCGTACGTGTCTGTTTTCTTATATCCCATGCTTGTACCATCGTTGCTTCAGACATTAAATAATTTATATATGATGAAATAATTATTAGAACGTAAAAGTGTTAATGACTTCCTGATGGAGCAATTTCAACGCCTATTAAAAATAAATGAACGCCGAATTTCAGACAACTCATTGATATTTAAAGTTCATCTTTAATGTTATCTTTGAAAGTTTTTTTATTCGGGATATAATTAGCCTACAGACGCAAATTTTATAAAGAAGGTTATTGCGTCCTACGTTCATCCGTGGTCTGAGTCTATTCTTGCATAATTTGGATCAGTGCTTGAAATGATGTTAAGTTACTGGTTTTCCTGGTTTGTTCAGCCAACCCATTCCATGCCCGTATGCCACTCGGGGAGAAATAGTACTTATATGCATTACGGTAGTTTTTGCATATGTGATAAGAAAAGTGTTTTTGTCCTTTGGATTTTGGAGTAAAAGATGCATCGCAGACTACTTTTCAGGCACTTAAACGCCTGCATCTGAGACAAGAGGGGTCGGGGTGAGGGGAGATGAAATGATGCAAAGCCACAGTCGCGAAACAAGTTTGGAGAATTGTTTACATAAATCCTGCAAAAGTGTTTTTGTTTTCTTGGTCCAAATTTCGGGACATTTGGGACATTTTTATTTCACACGCCCTTTTTTTGTTGTCGTTGATGATGTCAGTGTGACAAAAAATAATGTCACGTAACTGTGACTTGTCCCGTGAGGTTATGTTTTGTTTCGTTTCTGACTTTTGACCTTCTTTTTGAAAAAAAAAATGTTACAATTTTCATTTTTACTTGCGGGATATATTCGATAGAGATTACCACTTTGCCCCAGTAGCATTCTGACGTGTAATGGGTTACTTGAACAAATCAGGAAAAACAATAACTTGACCTCGTGAAGCCTTTTAGGTATCCCGCATACACATGCACCACACTTTTATTCTCTCTTGCCGAATACACATCGGATCATTATTAACGTGGTGGCAATGCTCTGTCGCCCGTTAGCACAAATACCACAACTATAGTTCTGGTCTTCCAGGCACCGGGCTTGGCGAGACGGGTGTAATTGCGCCTATTCCTTCCTCCCCGCCGAGTTTCAATAGGCTCTCGCCCGTACTATGATCCTCAGATGCGCACCGTACCGATTGTCACGATTCTGGACTAAAACCGTGACTCGTAGCACTCATAGATAGATTATAGCGTAGATAGTAGTATAGAACCATAGGTTAGCGTAGAGTTAGATTAGATAGAACGAGTAGCCTGAAACTATTACCTTCTTTCTCTCTCACGCAATAGGAACACCCCAACCACCACCCCCCTTCTTCACCTGTCCTTTAACCTTCACTACACTCTTTTAGTTTTAGTCCCAATTCAGAGTTTGCTAATCAATACGCCCAAACTGGTACTAAAACCATGAGTGAATGAAGTGTGAATCTTAATGTATATATTCTATTATAATTTTAACTATTTATCCATGCCGTATTCTAATGTGCTTGTATAATAACTATTCGTTCATGTTGTTAATTCAACATGCTGTATGTAGACATTACGCGCCTTGTACACACACCCCACCCACCCCGCTACCCCCCCCCCTCCTGACCCCCTCCTCCTATCACCCAAGGGCGGCGACTCGTTAGCTAACCCTTGAGACGGTCGATGTTTTCGCATCTAGTTAATATCCCCTCGGCCGAAAACCCACGCCAGCCACTTGAGTGACCAGGTCAAAGTCTATCAAAGGGAGATAATTCCCTTCACTCAGCATGACGTATGTATCAATCGTCTTTTATCTAGATTAACCCCTCCCACTTCGACCCCCCCCCCGTCTCCCTTGTTCACCCCGCTGAGTGCGGGCGGCAGTATAATTATTTCATTTACCCCCTTCCCGCAGTTTTGGCGGTATAATTGCTTACCCACCCTAACTCCATTTTCGGCTCCAATAAACCTTTTTGCTTTATGTAAATATATGTTCGAAAGGACCAATGGGAATTATCTGTAATTCTAAGTTAATGTAATCACCCAACCAAATTGAGGATCGGTCACGTGACTGGTCTCACGAGACGCCTGCTCAACTCTTGTAGAGCAGTCTGAGTTTGGCGCTTGACCGATACACTGTACTTTTAGTTAGAGAGGCTGGCTTAGCTCTCGAAGAAGACGCATCGTCTTAGCTTAACTCCCAACCTGTACACTCGGACTATAGATAATTAGCCAGTAATAGTAATTCGTTAATACAGTTGTGTAACCTAAAAGTGGCTTCCACAACACTACCGTGTACTAATGTTAGACATTCTGACCAATTTCATTTCTGTTCCAGTAGTATATCGCCTCACATGTTATATATATATATCTGTCTAGCCAGTATTCGCATTTTCCACCAGTATAAGTTGTGTAACCTAACTTTGGACTCCATAACACTCGCATATACTCGTGTCAATATTGCTGTATAACTTCATATGTATGTCTCACCATTGGATATTCGAACGTAATAAACACCTGAACAGTAACCAGAGACTTGCTTGCTTATCTTAGAACTGTTTGTTTGTATACTCTTAACATCTTCACGAGCCAAGGAGAGAAATAATCATTGTTCCAGGACGATTGCAGTAGCATCAATATTTCGTACCCCCACGACAACCAGCCGCCATTAACCCCACTCAACCACCCCCCCCCCCGCACCCATCTCAGTGTCAACATTGTGACGAATTGCTCTCCCAACAGCAACATCGTGACACCGATGTACTACTCTTAAAGGGAGCGTATCGACGGTCTTCACACTTCGCCAGCTTTGGAGACCATGGGTACAGACGTGCATCCATTGCACCAGAGAGAACTAACAACACATTTAAAGTTTTAAAAATTTTGCTCAAGTGTCTCATAATACGGTCTATGCCAGAGGTCGGCAACCTATGGCACGCGTGCCCAACATGGCACGCAGAGCAATTTTCAATGGCACGGGGAAGACTCCCAAAAGGTCAATTCAGGCCTCTTCGACGGGAAATTGACTGCTAGAGAAGTATGACTTTTAAGCTTTTGGCACGCTGGATGAATTAGAAATCCTATTTCGGCACGTTATTATCAAAAGGTTGCCAACCCCTGGTCTATGCTGTGATATAAAAAAAAACGTGTTTAAATTACCCGTATCCAGAAAATGGTTTCGTGTTTAAAACCTAGCCCAAATTCTGATTTATTTGTTTGGTACAACCGACCTAAGCTCTGCGAATATTTATTGATTCCACGTGATTCCATCTGTCACGGGATATCATGCGTCACGTGTTGTTATATCGTATTCGTTTATCCCATGATTACAGATGGTCCTTATTATAAGCTACCATGATGACCATGTCTGTTGTTTACTCTCAGTATGTTGTTTACGATCTTCACGATGTAAGACTCGGTTATTCATCAAAACATATTGAACATGTGTGTTGTTTTTCTTTTTGTTACATGACAGGAGAGATGAACTTGTGATACTGTTTTACTCTTATGTTAGGTCGGTTAATGCTGCATTTATTTGCTTTGTCCTATGTTTATTAAGTTTTGAGATTATTAATTAGCATTGTAAAGTACTGGGCTGCAGTTGACTCAACTATTGACAACCGCTCAATATAGGCAAAAGTGGAGAAAGTTTACTGCTGTGGTGTCCATTCGCTCCCCCCCCCCCCCCACCCAACGACCACTACGATCAAGGGATTGATGATGATGAATTAGCGTTAGGGCCTATATATAATTTTCCGCCTAGAGAATTATATCGTCTTTTTGCTTTTTTTGTAGCTCAATGTTAAATGCGCTCCTAGCTTACACTATGTTATTATGGCACCGCTATAAAAATAGAATTATTATTATTATTATTGAATTGCAGAATTATCTGCGTAGTTACTGAAATGTGCAAACTAAAATGGCGCCCATGTTTGGTGGAGGGGGAGAGGGCGGCGGCTTTGGGCTTAAGTAATAACGTGCATTGATTGGATAAGAGGCTAGAGTCATGTTATTGAAGAACTGTTCTTTGAATCTCCAGCTAAGCTGTTTTTATGTATGTGATGTAACGCATAGACACATACACACACATAGAAACGAACGCACAGTTGCAGATGAGGGGGTCGGGGGGGGGGGGGTGCGAATTACCTGCGTTTCTTATTTCGCGTCGGTGTTTGAGGTTCGGAACGCGTTCATTAACTTTTTTTGTTTACTTAGGTTGTTTATTTTTTGGGGTTTTTATAAAGCTGTTGCCGCTGGTGGGTTTATTCCGTAGTGAAGTATTCCATTGACGCTGTTGGTGTTTGTCACGTGAGTAATCACATGGTGTTGTGGTGTTGTTGTTTTTGTTTACCTTTTAACTTTCACTTACCGATTTCCTTTACACATTACTTCTTCTTCTTCTTCTTTTCTCTCTCTCTCTCTCTCTCTCTTTCTCTCTCTCTTTCTCTCTCTTTCTCTCTCTGCAATGTCCCGCGGTAGCACGAATCCTATACTATAGGTACAGACACCTAGGCACAGGGAGGGTCTTCGAGACGGGTTAGCAACGCGCTTTCTACCTCCCCACCGGGGCCACAGGCCTACCCGATGCAATGGATAGCGGGACACCCGAAGCCGCCCGCAGGTACACGGGCGAGCCACCACGATAACAATACTAGGGGAACCGTAGTGAACAATAGCTGGACTGCGGAAGCCTTCCCTGTTACACGACACGCCACGTCTTTGGCGTGTCGTAGGGTGGCTGGAGCCCTGACAGAGCTTTGGTGTGCCTCCTTAGAGCTCACTCCTAATACGCTAAGCCCTGGACTATAGAGCCCATTGTGCTCGTCTGGTTTTTAAGAGGCATTATAATTCTCTCTATATATTTATTTCTTATTGACAAACTTGAACGAGGTCGGAACTTTTCAATGGGTCAGGGTTTATCGTGTTCATGAACTTCAGGTTTATTTCCGGCATCACGTGATTTTGTTTTGGGCATGTTTTAAGTATAGCTTTTGCTGGTGCTTCACAACCTATTTCAACTTCGACGTCCAGTTCTGGTCTTTTAGAAATACACAAAAGGCTACAAGAATAGTTATGAGGAATCCGTTTTTAACACCCAAAATGAGTAGACTATGCGATAATTGATAATCCAAATGTTAATCGCGTTAAGTTAAATTTAGTTTGCTGTAAAAAAAATAAAGTAGAGTAGCGGTTCTTGTCTTTAAAAAAGACAACATAATCTATAGATAAATAAAGACAGAAAACGAAAATTCTTTTGCATCAAAGAATAAGTTCGAGAATAAAAATATTCACGTCTGATGCTCACAGTTCATAGTTCTTTCTTGGCAACATCTTTAGGAAATGAAATAAAATTGTATCCCCTACATCTTTTCTTACTCGCAGTACAACTAGTGATGCAACACACATACATTGTTTGTTAGTAAATGAACGAATAAAACCGGAAGTGTTGGTGTACGCCAACCTTTTAGGTTCACCATGAATGTATAATCACTAAGACTTGTCAATTGTTTTTTTTCCGTCGCTCTTTTTATTTCTCCTATCTTTTATTATGTCTTCTTTTCTCTTTCTCGTCCTATAGTTTTTCTCCTTCTCAAAATATTACAGTATTCGTCCTCTTTTTTTTTTATACCTGTCCCCTCCTCCCCCCAACTTGACATGCTGGCTACGCCCCTGAAGCTCGTCCACCTCTGGAGACCATCTGCTATTGACTTTGTGATTTTTTTTTTAATGTACAAACCATCAATGAATACAAATCAGCCTCTGTGCGTACCATTGACCTTTAGCCAGTAACCCGTATGTATCCTTGGAGATTAACCAATCAGATAAAGGAGGACAACGGGGAATTTCCGAACGTGGGCCTCCTGGGATATCATCTAAATCTACAGAATTAGTGTTCTAAAATCTAAAAGAGTCTGTCTTGGCAAACCAAGGCATAAGTGTGACTGTGTATATGTGTGATCATTGATATAGCTTTATATTAATTATTCTCTGATTCTATATTTACTTAACTCGACGATATAATTTTCAACACAGTTTTTTTTACATATTTCTACCCTTATTAATCGTATCTTCCATTAAGAATTGTAGGTGTTCTCTTGGGCTCAGCCTAGTGCAGAGGTTGGCAACCTATGGCACGCGTGCTAGACTTGGCAGGCAGAGACATTCTCAATTACACGCGGAAGACCCCCTTTCCTCCCCAATTAGACAATTCAAAGATCTTCTACAACATGTAGGTTTTTTGCACGCCGAATGAATTAGAAATCCTACTTTGCTACACTATAATCAAAACGTTTCCTACCACTGGCCTAGTGTTCAATTTTTTAAAATACGTTATAACCTTCTGACAATTCGTGAAGGGACTTCTCATTTAGCCGCGTGGCCTTATGTTTTACACACTTCGCATTACTGGCCACATGTAGTCCAAACAAAGAGACTCTACAGAGCAATGTACGCAACATTTTGGTAAAGTAAGTCTCCGCCGCCAGATCCAATTTGATCCTATAGGGCCTGCGACTCCTGCGACGTAGCGTTTTACAAGCATCCGTGGCCACGTCACACGAGGACACTGTGGCCAGCATTTACTTATCCCCAACAGATGCCTTTCGTATGCTATTCGCAGTCATAATTTGTATTGTGACTTCAAGCGCTAAAAATATCTTTTCAAAGAGCTAAAATTGACATATTACACGTTTCCTCTTAATAAGCTTTATTAGATTATTACAACCATTGTTGTCATTTCTAACCTAATTTTCAAAACATTATTGGCGTCAATGACCTACTTTCCGACGATCGGTCCGACCATGACCCACTTAATAACTACCACGGCCGCCGGTGATAAAATTAAAACATTTTAAATAGCACTTCTACATAATCTGCTGTCTGGACGCCGTCACCTACATTCCAGTTATCAGCTAAATAATCCAAAAAGTAGGAACAAAAAAGCAAAAAAAAAACAAAAAAATAAAAAACATAGATCTACTACAATTAACAAAAAAAAAGACTTTAAATCAATTCCTTTTCTTTTTTTTTCGCCATTGATAAAAATCCTGTGTGTCACCCTAGTGCAAGCTAGCAATGAAGCTAAGTCTCATTTGTATAAAAGCCTATGACTTATTCATACATTCAACTCACCCTGTCTCACTTCACGCACACGTACTCACACTCATCGCATAGCCCTCGCCATTTCAAGTCTGAACATTTTTGTTTTAAAACTCCCGCTGTGTTTTCAGAGCTGTAAGCTAATGCTGCCCCCCCCCCCCACACACACACACACTTTACAGAGATATCAACATATATAATTACCGTGAGTTTGTTTATATGTTTGTTTATATATTTATTTATATATATGTTTGTTCGCTATAGGCTCCTAAGCCGTTTGACTATTTGGGCCAAAAATTAAATGTATAAATTGGAAACGTCCTCCAAAAGATAATTTTATTTTATCACTTATAATTATAATTGTGTTGATTTAAAAAATCTAAAATGTCATATCCATCTATGCAAATAAATATAACGGTACATAGCAAATGGCCACTTCCGTTCAATTACTATGTTGAACGCGACATTCACTATGTTGAACGCGAGGGTCTTTCCGGATTTTCCCAATTCTACTGTTGTTTTTTTAATGTGGCAAGACCTTTTTTAAAAGTTACGCACCGCAATTTGGCTTGGAGAGTTTCAATGGTTTACATTAAAAAAAATACTAGCGTATGACGTAATGTCTATCAAATTATTTCTTTTTTCATTATTGATGTTTGCATTATCCTAAGTAAAAGTAACCAAATGTTTTAATTATTTAATGGATTTACGTCGCTATTGAGAATATCCTTTAATAGGCGACTGTATACACTTTATAAATTAAATGATTCGAATTATAAAAAAAACAAGTTAGGCCTATAAATGATTACTTTCAAATACCGGGTACCATAAGCTTGACAGCAACAATATAAAATAAAAACTAAATACCGAAAGAAATATTCTCAATACTGTTTTATTGATACAGTAAGCAAGAACATATATTAAATACCGAAAAATCTTTCTCAATTTAGTTTTTTATTGCATTGAAATATTATTTTCTATTTTTTTTTTTAAATATTATTTATCTTTTTTATTGTTTTGTATTTATGTTTTTTTTCTTTTAGGTAGTATATTATTGTTAATTTAATATTATAAATAACAAGTCAAGTCACACAACTGTTTGCTACATTTTCATATCGAATTAAAACATCTCTTAAAAAAACCTGAACGAGCCTTTCGGCTCTTGTGTCCAGGGCGTAACGCTTAGGATTGAGCAATCTCTGTCCAGGCTCCAGCCACCCAATGACACGCCGAAGGCTCCAGCCACCCAATGACACGCCGAAGGCGCGGCGTGCCGTGTAACGGGGAAGGTTTCCGCAGCGCAGCGATCGTTCACTGCGGTTCCCCTAAGGATCATTATCGTGGTGGCTCGCCAGAATATCTGGACTGTCACCCGGTAGCACAAATCCTATAGGCCTACTATAGGTACATGCATCCAGGCACCGGTTAGTTCTCGAGATGGGATTGCAGCGTCCATTGCTTCCTCCCCACCGAGACCAGTGGCCTCTCGGCAGTGTAATGGACCTCGGACCCGTTGCGGGGGCTGTGCCCCATGCGTTCGACCGCCAGTGTATTCTTAATGGGAATGTATCGGCGGTTTACACACACGCCAGTCCTTGAGGCCACAATTCTTATGCATATATGCATCAGGTCGACCAGAAACAATTCAAAATAACAAAATCTAAATACCGAAAGAAACATTCTCAACACTGTTTTGTTAATACAATAAGCAAGAACAAAAATTAAATACCGAAATAAATCGTTCTCACTTTAGTTTTTATGGTATTGAAATATATTTTTCTACGCTTTTTTAAAATTATTTACATTTTCATTGTTTGGTATTGTGTTTTTTTTCCCTTTTAGATAGTATATTATTGTTTATTTAATAGTCTATTATTAATAACAAGTCAAGTCAACACAACTGTTTGCTACGTTTTAATACCAGAAGCTTGACAGTAACAATTATTATGCATATGACCGGGCGACCAGAAACAATTAAAAAGAACAAAACCTAAATACCGAAAAGAGACGTTCATTGTCTTTATTGTAATAGTCTCTTTTCTTTCTCTGTTAACAAAACACATTGTAGTCATTCGTTTCTCCGTCATTTTGACGGGCATAACCACTAGTATAAAATAAAAACAATGATGTTTTCTTGCTTCTCATTTTGTGGCATAGGTCTAGTAAGTAAATGGATTTATGTAGTTGTCATTTTTATGTTGTAGTATCTGTTGTTGTAGTTTCTGTTGTTGTCCTTTTGCATGTGACTGATGCAATAATCTTCTTTATAGAAGGAGCGTCTGTAATGTATAAGATAAGATAATAATTGAGTAGACACAAAGATAATCGATTTGACTTTGATTTATTGGCGGGGGGGGGGGGGGCGGGCGGATACGGAGAAGAACGTGGTGAGGTATTTGGAAAAGTGTTGATATTATGTTTAACATTAACTCTTACAGTCCCGGGCGCGTATATAGCGGAACTGAAGGCAGCATTATGCAGCATAGATAGAAGTAGTTCGGTACGGGAAGGGTTAATACAGTTGTAAGAACACGCTCCTTTACTGGCCCCATAGATCGATTAGGTCCGTCGGGATACTTTACTTCTTACTTTTTTACTTGCTGCTCCTCTTCACAGTGACTCTAAAGAATTCCCAGTTTGGCTGGACACAAAAAGAAGTTTCTTTAGAGTGAACTCGTTTGAATCTGTGGCGCCTTCTTACATTGAACTGATTGCCTTTGACACTGGGGGATTTTGAGACAAAAACGTAATTTAAAAAGAAAAAGACATTACTCTTTAACGAGTGTTTATTTGCCTTACTTACGCCTGCATATTCCAATGAAATTTATATCCTGAGTACACTGAGCCATGCTAAATGTAATAGATTGGAGAGAAGTATTATATAAATGACAATCATCATCATCACAAAAGACTATAAGGATGACCAAAGACTATAAGGATGAGCAAAGGACTATAAGGATGACCAAAGGACTATAAGGATGACCAAAGGACTATAATGTTACGAATATCGGTCATAGAGGAATGACGTAGTAAGGCATTGACCTCTTAACAAGTGCGTATCAGAGTCCAAAGCGACCAAGGTTTGACCTTTATGCCCTGAGGGCAGTTTAAATAAAATAATTCGTTCAAATCCCGTGGAAATTGGAGGATAATTCTGGATCGTAGTAATTATAGAGAAAGAGGTTAAAATGCGTATTAAGACCCTGTAGAATCTTCGATGATAGTTTTCTTTGTTAAGTCCCGACCTCCTTAAAGTTAGTTCAGTTTAAACGTTTGTAGAGTGAAGTCGCTATATTCATTTGTATATTGTATGCCATTGTATTGAAACTTATGTTGCCATCAGTTGATGAAGTTTATTGATCGTTTATATTGAGTCTACAATTTAAATAAAATTGTTTATTCAACAACTGGAGTTGTTTGATCTATCATTGTTGAGAAAGGTGTTGAAGATAATTATCACGAATATAACTACATTGCTGCATAGACCTGTCAGTCAAGGAACCCCTAGCTTGGGCTACAGATTAGCAGAATCTAGAGACTTCTAATAAAAATACAACTATATTCATTGAATCCGATTTAACGAGTCGTAATAATAGTCATTTAGAAGGAGGGCCGTAACAGATTTGCGGGCTGCGTCCGATATAGTTGTATATTGAAGCATATATTCAAGTTGTGTTGTGTGTAAAGCCGTGACCTACTGAGCAAGCCTAAGAACGCTGAAATTATTCTTCCGATTGGAAAAACGTAAGTTGGAAATTTACTACTTTAAAAATCTCTTAAACTAAAGAATGGAATTTATTGAAAATCCAGAAGAAGAAGTTCTGAAAACTTTATCAATAAAGAAGTTAAAAGAGATCGCTGAGATCTTAAAGATAGAAGTTACTGAAACTACACCATCGAGGACTGTGTTGACACAGCAGATAAAAGATGTGTTGATTGCAAGTGACAAGTTGAAAGTAGAATCAAGAGCGGAGGGATATCAAGTTGAAGGTCAGATGTCTGAACAGTTCCGATTTCAACTAGAAATGAAACGGCTTGAAATGGAAGAAAAACGTCTTGAGATGGAAGATAAGAAAAGTCAAAGAGAAATAGAAAGTCAGGAAAGAATAGAGCTAGCGAAGATAGGAGCTACTAAAAAAGAATCTCATAATGATGTAGAGATGGCCAGATGGAAAAAGCTAGTCCCTACCTACATTGATAAAGAAAGTGAAATAGCTAATTTCTTCCAGACCTTTGAAATTTCTTGCAGAGATTTTAAATTCCCAGAAGATAAATGGGGAATATTAGTCAGAACAGCTTTTACTCAGGGAAGGGCAAGAGATTGTATTCTATTGTTAAAAGAGGAGCATTTAAATGATTATGAAATCATCAAAGATTCTGTACTTAAAGCCTATAACCAAATACCTGAAAGTTATCGGAAAAGGTTCCGTCAGTACACAATGTCCCCTTACCAAACACACTTAGACTTTCTTCGAGCAGAAGAGAAGTTAATGGATCAGTGGATAAAATCCAGAAATATCTCTACATTAAAAGAATTGAAAGATATCATTCTTTTAGAGGATTTTATTAACAAAGTGAGGCCGGATATAAGAATGTATTTATCCGAGCGTGACATCACTGACCCACATAAGGCTGCTGATTTAGCTGAACAGTATACACTGTGTCATAGAACAGCTGATGGAAAGAATTTTAATAGATCACAACGGCAAGGAGAAAACACACAAAAACAACATCGTGAAAAAGAGCATTTTGTGAAACAAAATGATGTTAATAAAAGACCTGTCAACAAAAACGTCCAATGTACTTTTTGTAAAAGAACAGGACATAGCATCGAAGACTGTTGGAGCATAAGGAAAGATAAAAGACCTAATAAAGTGGTAATGTGCCTCAGACATGCACAAATACAGAATGTACAAGAAAGCGAAAATACAAACGAACTGAATTCGAAGAAAGATTCTTCTAAACCAGAAACACTGAGGGTGGATTTGCCTGAGAGCAAAAGTCAGAAGGTAGAGAAATCTACAACTGAAGATAATGAGGATAAATATCCTGATTATAAATACAGAATGGCTACTATTGGATTAATTGTCCAAGTCCACAGAGACGAAAAAGTAGACCAAAGTATTTTTGACTCGAACAAGAGTCTGAAGCCATCGAAAGATGAAAAAACACCCGAAAGTCATGGTCAAGGGAAGAATAAAATTGACACAGAGACCCTGTGCAGTTTTCAACCGTTCATTAGTGAAGGTTGTGTGGCCTTACAAAAGGAAGGACCACTGAAGTCCGTAAAAATATTACGAGACACAGGGGCATCATTAACACTGCTGCTTAAAGATGTATTACCATTGAATGTGAATACATTGACAGGACAGACTGTCCTATTGAGAGGTTTTGAATGGAAAGAAGAAATACCTCTACATAGGATATACCTATCATCTGACTTGGTGACAGGATATGTGACAGTTGGAGTAATATCAAAACTTCCTGTTGAGGGCATATCCGTTATCCTAGCAAATGATTTGGCGAAAGGGAGGGTGAGACCTGAACTGATTGTGAAGGAAAATCCAGACCCTAGTCCTATTGTGGAGACAGGAAAAGAAAAAGAACTTTATCCTGTAGGTGATGTCATAAAAGGTATGACACCACAGAAAAAGAAAGAAGAAATTCTCTCACAAGAAAAGAAAAAGAAAGAGGAAATTCTCCCACGAGAGAAGAAAGGGGAAGAAGAAGTGGAACGTGATACTACTATTTTCTCCATGATTGAAGATTGTCCGAAAGGAAATGATCAATCAAAGAAGTCATCACAAAATGAATTGATTGCTGAGCAGAAAGTAGACCCAGAGTTGCTACAGTTGCATGAGAAAGCTGTCGACGAGAAAGAAAGTCCTACTACTGATGTCTATGAACAGATAGACCACAGCATGAACAAACAACAATGCAAACCTGCAGTTGCCGGTACAGATGAAGATTTGAGGAGCATCACTGAAGAAACGAGTGCGGAGAGCTGGACCGAAACTACCAAAAGCTATGGGTTACCACAATCCATACCGACAGATCGAAGGACCAACTTCACCTCGGAACTCTTCAATCCAGTCTTAAAGAACTTATGCCTGGAGCATGAGATGTCAACTGAATCCTATCCGGAAAGTCGAGGAGCCTATGGACCAATCTTTGGACCCACTGTCCGAGGACCACTCAAACTACTTCCAGAGGAATGGCAGACCGAATTGGATCTCCTTGGGCTGATCAAGTACCTAGATAAGTACATAAATTTTTTGTCTGACATAACTGTGTTTGTTAGGAAAAAATTTTACACTGCTCACATGCAGATGCCATTGTTGTGTGATGAAAGAAAGGCAAAAATATTATATCATTTGAAAATGATAAAGCCTTACCTTCTGAAAACAATTGGAATAAGCTTGATGTTGTTAACATTGTTACTCTTATTTGTAAAATTTATGCCTGGAGTTCAGGATGAATTGAATGACAAGTTCACTGATAGTTAGTTACCAAACTTACTATTTTAAAACTAAATCCCTTACTTGTGAAGAAAAAGGACTGAGTAAAAGTATTGTTAGAGTAAATATCATTATAGTGTGATATTTCTAAACAAACTTGTTAGGTTGAGCATTTAAAATAATTGCTATAAGAGAAAAAGATCAGTTTTATCCGCAGAATTGGTTTCTAAATCAGAGGACATTATAAATGTGGACTGATTATAAGATATGTTTGAGAATCTCTGGAAATGATAATTGAAACATTTGGCAGAGAGGATAATTTGATTGAAAAAGATGTAAATGGTTTTGAGAAAAGAGAATTTTTCTATCACTAAAGTATTGAGAAATGTTTTATGATTGTACTATGGATTTATTTTATCATGTACTGTTGTTGAAATATTGCACTGAGTCAAGATGCAAATTTCTTCTATGTGAATTTATTCATTTATTATATTATCATTGAATGTATGATAATGTAGGGTAAAAAAAATAGTTGCAGCAAGGCAGAACTATGACTAACAAGAATTCCAAGAATTGTATTATATATGATTTTTCACTTTTAGGATACTGTTACATGAAAAGCAGACCAGAAGTGAAACTAAAGTAGAAACTAATAAAACTTTGTATCCTTGTTTGTATAAATTTAGGATATGTGCCACTGACTTGACACTGTAAACCAGAATGGTTGAGAATGTCATGGTTGAGAATTTATAATGTTGACACACCAATGTTCAACTAATGTATGATTAATTAAGGATTTCATGTCAAGATTGTAAAACTAATCTATTTTTTTCTGTATGAGTTAAAATAGATGGAATGAATTGTACTGACAAGCAAAAGATTGGGTAGACCTGAACACTGTGAGGAACAGGAGAACCTAGAATCTATGCTATGAATAAAACCTTTATGGAAAATGGAAAAGAGCAATGGATTCCACCGTACAAACTGGAAATGGAGATGGAATGGTTTCACCACACCAGTCAAAACCAGCAGTTTGTTTTGTACATAAATTGTTAAACTGATTTCTGTCTGAAAAAAAAAAAATGAATAGTCTATGCTCTTTTAAAGTCTTTAATCTTTTGTACGTAAATAATATTGTATTTGAAATGTCTTTAATGTAATCTAAAGAAAATAAGAACTTACTGTTTAGTACTAAGATTGTATGAAGATAATATAATCTGCTTTGATTGATAGTAGTTAATTAAGTAAATTAACCAAATTTGTTTCAAGTAAATCCATGTCTGCATGAAAGATAGAATGTTTCAATGTGAACTCTTTTAAAAAGAAAATAAGGACGTCGAAAGGTCATGGTAAAATGAGAAATTGAAATATTTTTAATGATTTTTGCTATAAACTATTTTAATTCGTGAACAGACTATGTTTAATTTCCTTAAACTAACATAAATGAATTTAATTTTGAGATAATGGTTGTTAAATAATGCTCATTTAGTACGATAACTATTTAGTCGCGTAGCAATTTTTTTTTACCTAGGCTGTGATGAGGTAAAAATTTGCATAGCGATGTCAACATTATTAGAATCAATTGGGAATGAGAGAGGGTGAAAAAAGGAATAGAGAGAGAGAGTGCGGAATTGACCTACATTTTGGGTTTTGACACAGACAGTATTGTTTAAAGTTTAATGTGTTAGCCAGCCTACAAACATGAAAAAAAAATACTGTCGAAGCAATAATATTTTTTGTTGTAACGTGTAATTAGGTCAGGTCTAGTATGTGTTCTATCAGAGCGTTTGGTTTTTTTTTCTCCTTATGAAAAAATAAGTCGTGTCTGAATAGACATTAAGTGATTTTTCTTTTGTTGTTTGATTACAAATGTAAAAGATATTAGTTTATAATTAAATGGACGAGAGAGGTTTTTATTAACGTGGAATGTTCATGTAATAGAAGTTATTAACTTGTATTATATTATATCTATTAAGAATGATTATGTATTTTTCTTGTATACAAGATTTAGATAAACAATTTAATTGTCCATTGTTTTGAATTAAAAATTGAATGATTGAATGACTGTAGTTAAGCCATTTGATAAGATGAACTTATATTGCATATATTATAGGTTATTATTATCAGTTCGATTGAATTATTGGGATAGCCAATTGAACTGTATTGTTTTCCCCGGAATATTTTCTTTTATAATTATTCCTTAAAATTAACATTGTATTAACAATTAACAATGTAAAAGAAATAATTATAAAACTTTAGAAGGAGGGGGATGTTACGAATATCGGTCATAGAGGAATGACGTAGTAAGGCATTGACCTCTTAACAAGTGCGTATCAGAGTCCAAAGCGACCAAGGTTTGACCTTTATGCCCTGAGGGCAGTTTAAATAAAATAATTCGTTCAAATCCCGTGGAAATTGGAGGATAATTCTGGATCGTAGTAATTATAGAGAAAGAGGTTAAAATGCGTATTAAGACCCTGTAGAATCTTCGATGATAGTTTTCTTTGTTAAGTCCCGACCTCCTTAAAGTTAGTTCAGTTTAAACGTTTGTAGAGTGAAGTCGCTATATTCATTTGTATATTGTATGCCATTGTATTGAAACTTATGTTGCCATCAGTTGATGAAGTTTATTGATCGTTTATATTGAGTCTACAATTTAAATAAAATTGTTTATTCAACAACTGGAGTTGTTTGATCTATCATTGTTGAGAAAGGTGTTGAAGATAATTATCACGAATATAACTACATTGCTGCATAGACCTGTCAGTCAAGGAACCCCTAGCTTGGGCTACAGATTAGCAGAATCTAGAGACTTCTAATAAAAATACAACTATATTCATTGAATCCGATTTAACGAGTCGTAATAATAGTCATCATAAGGAGGGCCGTAACAATAAGGATGACCAAAGACTATAATAAGATGGACCGCTTGCTCTATTTTTACAGCTTAAATGTTCTTTTTATCCGTGCACAACCAATAAGGCTGTCTTAAATGACTTCTACACTCCTATGTTTGCATTAAAGGTTACCACTGTATACAACTTTTGATTGTCTTTTAATTGTATTGTCTGTTAGTTTACTTGTTATAGTACCTGCGCATTAAATTCAACTCGCTTTTTATATTAACAATGTTTTATCTTTTGTTGTAATACATTTTAACTTCCTTTAAACACACTTGTTTGTTTTTTTTAATTATGTTTACACAAAAAAAAGGAAAATTAATTTTAATTGAATAAATATACTTATTGGCATAATATATTATAATAAAGAAAAGACAGCCAGCCAGAGACATAAAAGAGTGATTAATATATATATATATATATATATAGAGAGAGAGAGAGAGAGAGAGAGAGAGGGAGAGAGAGAGAGTGAGAGAGAGAGAGAGAGAGAGAGAATGAGAGAAGCTATTAGACGTCTGGTTTGTAGTTTTAAGTACATACTGGTTTTTTTTTCACCATCACAAACATCGCGCCTCCATTGATTTGACGGTAAACTTTGTTGACCATATCAATCCGTCCATTCATAAAATGTTATTCTTCCCCCTCCCTCCTCCCACCACCTACCTGTGTACTGTTGTTCAACTTCTTACAGGTACCACAGGTGCTGCTTCTCTCATCCCTCTCTTTATCCCGAACCCTCTGATCTCTGCCGTCTCTCTCTCTCTCTCTCTCTCTCTCTCTCTCTCTCTCTCTCTCTCTTTCCCTCTGATCTCTGCCGTCTCTCTCTCTCTCTCTCTCTCTCTCTCTCTCTCTCTCTTTCCCTCTGATCTCTGCCGTCTCTCTCTCTCTCTCTCTCTCTCTCTCTCTCTTTCCCTCTGATCTCTGCCGTCTCTCTCTCTCTCTCTCTCTCTCTCTCTCTCTCTCTCTTTCCCTCTGATCTCTGCCGTCTCTCTCTCTCTCTCTCTCTCTCTCTCTTTCCCTCTGATCTCTGCCGTCTCTCTCTCTCTCTCTCTCTCTCTCTCTCTCTCTCTTTCCCTCTGATCTCTGCCGTCTCTCTCTCTCTCTCTCTCTCTCTCTCTCTCTCTCTTCCCTCTGATCTCTGCCGTCTCTCTCTCTCTCTCTCTCTCTCTTTCCCTCTCTCTCTCTATAACTATTTCGTATTCTGTTATTTCGCTCTAAAGTTTATCTGATTTGATTTGTTTATATCATCAGTTAGTTTTGTCTCCTAGCCTAGAGTAATGTCCGTGTTCTTAGTTGTATGTTAAATGCGCTCTGAGCTTACATTATGTTTGTTGGCAGCGCTAGAAAAATATTATTATTATTATTATTTCAATTTACATCCTAACCTTTTCAGGGCGAAAGTAGAAGTTTACAGTAATTATCCTTGAAGAATTTTCTTTGAAGATTGGTAAGTACGAAGGCGCTATAATTTTATTTTTTTCAAATTCACTTGCCTATAAAAATATTTTTTTATTAATCTCTTTCTTTCTCTATATTACAACAAAGTTAATTTATATTTTAAACAATTTCTAATTTCGTTATTTAAAAAATGCTTCTCTCTTACTCTCTCTCTCTCTCTCTCTCTCTCTCTCTCTCTCTCTCTCTCTCTCTCTCTCACACACTCGCTTTTTCTCTCTATCTCTGTTTACTTGCGAGCAAATGACATTAAGGCACAACGGGAGGCGCAATATAAAAATAAAATGTTAAAAAGCACAAAAAAAAAAACCTCAAAAGAAACTTCAATCCAGAATACAATAATATTTTAAAAATATCATTTCCGAATTTCAGAACCACAATCTGAGTTCCAGACAATTCTATAATTGGATTTGATTTAAAAGAAAAGAAAACTATACAATGGCAACATCGTAAAATAATGTGTATAGGTCTGTCATATTATCAGTCTATCTGACTGAATTTCTAATAATTATAATCTCTTATTTATCTATATTCTATCATTTTTCTAATATCTATATAATAATATATTATCTATTTATCCTCTTTATAACATCTTTTTATCATCTTTTTAAAAACTTTATATATCATCTATTTAGCATCAACCTATTATCTTTATTTCATATATGTTATCATTTTATCATCTAGCCTTTATATATGTATATATATTCTGTTAGGGTTTACTCCCTTAGCCTCTCCTTGAACAGGTATAGCCGCGAGGCAGCGGAGGTTTGAGATCAGAGTTCCCCTCTCCTAGATGAGCTACCTATCAAGGTTTACGAGCCCCATCTGCCCGAAGCTGCTGGTTTTAAGGCGCCATATTAGCATCATATATCTATTATCTAATATCAAACTATCTTCTATCTATCAATTTATTATTTATAAATCTATCTAACTACATTTCTTGAAATGTCGCTTTTTCTATCACAATGCCCAAATATCAATCAATCAAAGAAGTAATCAATTAATTTTATATTTCTTTTCATGCATTTTCCCCTTTTGTATGCCTGTATGTATCCATTCCTCTACGTTTACATTTATATCTATTGTATAATTGTGAGCGAGTATATCTGTTTCTCAAACAGCCACAAGCACCATAACACTAGTCTGCTCCATTTACATTGTCCATTTATTTTGTTCTCACGAATCAATAGACTCATTCTTCTTGTGATAGGGAGAGAGAGATATTTCCTGAATAAAATCAATGAGAACTCTATAACAAAACGCTTAAAGGCTAATGCTTATACAGTATTGTGATATTTACTGCGAGATACAGTGAGGTCTGTCTAAATCAGCGCTTTCCCAAATTCCGGATCGTGACTGGCACAAATAAAGGTGAAGAAGAAAATTTCAATATGTTAGTATATTTAGGCCAAATGTGACATTGTGTGGTCTCTCGAGTGTAGACAGAAATTGTCTTTCAAGAAAGTGTGGAAGTGGCCCACGAAGGACAAGTATAAGTATAACAATAACCGAGTCATAATTGAAAAACACTGATCTAAATTAAAAAACAACAACTCACAAACAACTGGTAGCATAAGGCAGGGATTGGCAACATACGGCACGCGTGGCGCACTTGACACGCAGATCGATTGTCAATGGCATGCGGAAAACCCCCAAACAGGCAATGCAAGTATTTTATTGAGTGCTATAGCGAAATACATTTTAAGCTCTTGGCACGCTGAATTAATGTAAAATCCTACTTTGCTACACTATTATCAAAAGGTTGCTGACCCGTGATGTAAGATAGATGGGCCGACTGGAAGAAAGGCAGGCAGAAAGAAAGAAAGAAAAAAAGAAAGACTGGTGTTTGGAAGGACCAAATGACATGCACATTGAATTATTAATTGATTTACAACGCGATAGATAGATATATAGTTTTTATATATATAGATAGATGCTAGTTAGATAGAAAGATACATACATAGATAGATAAATAGATTGATGGATAAATATATAGATAGTTTGATAGATAGTTAGATACATAAATAGAGATATTGGTTAGATAGATAAATAGATAGATAGATAGGTATGTAGGTAGGTAGGAAGGTAGGTAGGTAGATGGATAGATAGATAGATAGATAGATAGATAGATGGATGGATAGATAGATAGATAGATAGATAGAAGTGTTCTTTTATTATCGAAAAGAAGGAGCAATTATCCTCTGAATTGAACATATTATCAAACTTATGAATCTGTTTCAATATTTCATCACCTTATACCCTTACCTCCTAGCTAATTATGTATGAAGTGAATGTAATATTCCAATCTGCTTCTTGTAGCTTTATACTACTTTATACCATTCATATTCTCTCTAAGTCATATCATATGAATGCAGGCTACATTAGTTAGACATGGAGTATGGAACACATACAAGCTTCCTAGTTTTAGAACGTTACTTTCAGTTCGCAAAAACAAAGTATTGAAATCTTCAGAGATTACAATTCTGGATTAAAAGCATGGTCTTCATGTCTACTAAATTATGTATTTAAAAAAAAAGTAAGCTCTTACTCTTTCCACATGTCTGGCCTATTGGCTTAGAAAATTTCTATAAAGCTGACAAAAAGGTTGTTTTTATAGTTCATATCTCTGGCAGGCTGTTTGACCTTTTTTTTTTTCGTCATGCTATTAAGCTGAAATAAGGCACATACAGGTGTTTCAATAGACAGCGCATTCTTAACCCTTACAGTCCCGGGCGCGTATATAGCGGAATTGAAGGCAGCATAGATAGAATTAGGTCGGTACAGGAAGGGTTAATAAGTTGTAGGTCACATCCCCACCAAAATCAGTTTTGAAATGTTTTTATTTTTTTTTACATTTTATGGTGCGCATTTGTAAATCGACATTATAGCAAATGATTAACCTTGATGTCAAGATGCTGAATGCTCTGTATCTTATTGAGTTTCATGTTTTATTTTAATATTGTTTTGTTCTTTTTCTCTCGTAACAAAAAACATTGCAGTCATTCGTTTCTCGTCACTTTGACGGGCATAACCACTAGTATATTTATATATATACTATATATATATATATATATATATATAAACGTTGTTTTGGTGTATTTTTTAATTCTAACACGAAGCCTTTTGGCCTTTGACATTGAAGCTTAAAGCCCAATTAAATAAGACCTTTTTACCCCTGTCCCTTATTCCACCACTTTACAGCGAAAATTGAGTATATTTATGATACATTAAAAGTTCCATTTTGAATGACACATCTTCAATCTACCATCTTGAATATTCTATCTGGAATGTTCCATCTCCAATCAACCATCTTGAATATTCTTTCTTAAAATTTCCATCTCGAAAGAATAGGCTTGACAAACAGTTGCGTTCATGTAGGGTGGGGGTTGGGGGGGGGGGGGAGGGCGGCACCACGCACTCGCCTTTCTTATAGCTCTTCGGTTCATGCTCTCTTCGGTTCATGCTCTCTTCGGTTCATGCTCTCTTCGGTTCATGCTCTCTTCGGTTCATGCTCTCTTCGGTTCATGCTCTCTTCGGTTCATGCTCTCTTCGGTTCATGCTCTCTTCGGTTCATGCTCTCTTCGGTTCATGCTCTCTTCGGTTCATGCTCTCTTCGGTTCATGCTCTCTTCGGTTCATGCTCTCTTCGGTTCATGCTCTCTTCGGTTCATGCTCTCTTCGGTTCATGCTCTCTTCGGTTCATGCTCTCTTCGGTTCATGCTCTCTTCGGTTCATGCTCTCTTCGGTTCATGCTCTCTTCGGTTCATGCTCTCTTCGGTTCATGCTCTCTTCGGTTCATGCTCTCTTCGGTTCATGCTCTCTTCGGTTCATGCTCTCTTCGGTTCATGCTCTCTTCGGTTCATGCTCTCTTCGGTTCATGCTCTCTTCGGTTCATGCTCTCTTCGGTTCATGCTCTCTTCGGTTCATGCTCTCTTCGGTTCATGCTCTCTTCGGTTCATGCTCTCTTCGGTTCATGCTCTCTTCGGTTCTTGCTCTCTTCGGTTCATGCTCTCTTCGGTTCATGCTCTCTTCGGTTCATGCTCTCTTCGGTTCATGCTCTCTTCGGTTCATGCTCTCTTCGGTTCATGCTCTCTTCGGTTCATGCTCTCTTCGGTTCATGCTCTCTTCGGTTCATGCTCTCTTCGGTTCATGCTCTCTTCGGTTCATGCTCTCTTCGGTTCATGCTCTCTTCGGTTCATGCTCTCTTCGGTTCATGCTCTCTTCGGTTCATGCTCTCTTCGGTTCATGCTCTGATGTTCATTTCTAGCTCCTGAAACCAGTTCTTTCACAACCACTTCAAACCGTTTGCCATAAGTGACCTGCCCCCCCCCACACACACATGCACACCGCCTTCCCATAGTTCATAATCCCGTATAACTCCCATTAAATCGATAGTTCGATCTATAGCTATGCATTCTCGTTGCATTTTAAAGCTAAAACAAAAAATCAATGTGAATTTGCACGGGTTTTTTTTTTCCTCAGAAACGTGACTTTGAGAAATTCCGTCTTGTTTATATCGTTTTCCGGACATCAGAAGCTAAAAATAGCACGGGAGGGAAGGGGTGGTTGAATACTGGTCAAGGCTAAGATTATTTTCTAGAAACCAGAAGGGCGTGTCCCTTGAGTCTAAATCAGCTCTAGCTGGAACCTGAGATTAGTTGAAGACAATTAAAGACGGCTGGGCATTGTGCTGGACACACAATCCCTTCGTATGCTGTGGCCACGGAAACTTGTGAAACTGCTTCACAGGCGATGTGAATCAATTTTTGTCCGACGTTGTATGCTTTACTACTTTACAGGCAGTTGTTTAAGAAATCCAGTTATCTTAGTTCTCTGCATAAAACGACTCCCGTTAAACTAACCAGTAAAAGAATCTTTCTCCTTATTTATAGACATAATTGTTTTCTGATTGTGACATCACTTATCTTATCTTATATATTACTGACCAGAGGCAGAAAAATTCTGTTAAAAATAAAAAGTATAGGCTAGAATGCAAGTCTAGCAGGCCTATAGTATGTAGTCTATACTATGTCACTATGTCCTTATCTTATCTAATATATTACAGACGCCCCTTCTATAAAGAAGATTACTCCGTGGTCCGAGTCTAGAATTGCATTTTTTAAAAATGTTTTAAATGATGTAAAGTCACTGGTTTTCCTGGTTTGTTTAGGCAACCCATTCTATGCCCGAATGCCACTCGTGACGAACCAGTACTTATATGCATTTGTTCTCGCATAAGGGATAAGGAAAGTGTTATTTGCCATTATGTTTATCTGAGCATTTCAACAGGTTGTTATTGGGTTGTATTTCTAAATTGTATGGAGAAAAACTGGTGTTTTACAGCGACCCATTTTAATAACGATTTTCCTTGACGCAAAACCACAAAAAATCCAAATCTCTTGGCCGTTCGAGATTTTTAATTTTCCCGGCAACGAAGGTACGAGATATCACAAACTGGTAAAGCGTTTAGGAACAGGTCATAGTGCCACGTGTTCTGAATCTTAACCCGAGTCTTATTTGAAACAAATTGGTTAAATATAGTGTTCAGTTCAGCCATGTTTTGTTTACTTTCTGTCCCCATTGAAATGACACTTCCGGTATGTGGCTCATGGGATTGCTCCCCCTTAGCAATTCCTAATCTTGTCACATCGGACTCATTTAAAGTATTACTTTTTTTTTGCACTCATACAATTCGAACGACTAATTTTAATACTATTAAATATCAAAATAACCTATTACCGTAAAATCTCGATTATAAACCGCACCCTCTTCCTGGATCGAAATCCTTGGCTTAAAAAAAATGCGGCTTTTGCCCGAGATTTTACGGTAACTAAACTTTGACGAAATACTTTTCAGTTGGCATTTAAGCTACATTATCGATTAATCTTTGGTGCCGGCTCCCAAAGCAAGCAATGTGTGGTCAAACAAAAAAATGACCATTCTAGATGTCCCGAAAAGCAACAATACCCGAAGCTCACGATTCCACAGCTTTTGCCTACTACATATAAAATGCAAGAGTATTGTGTGGTCGGCACAGTGACAAAACATCATTCCTTTTTTTTTTAACACCTTTTGACAGGTATCAACCATAGCTTGAAATACAATACAATAATAATATGTTATAATGCTCAGATCAACAGAAGGACAAAACGCATTGCTTAACCCCTATGTGAGAACAAACGCATATAAGTGCTCTTTCTTTCTGAGTGGCACCCGGGCATGGAATGGGTTGCCTTAACAAACATGGAAAACCATTAACAACATAATTTAAAACACTAATAAAAATGCAAGGCAAGTTTCAGACTACGAATGGACGTAGGACGCAATTATCTTCTTTCAAAAAGAAGCGTCTGTAATGTACAAGATAATAATAAAATCAGGTACTTGATATAATAAAATAGAACAGTTTTGCACTGAAATAATTTGTATATCTTTTATCTCCCCTCACACAGACATTTTAAATTCTTTTAACCTTTTTACACCGATTTATTTCCCCTTCAAACATCATCATTTCGCAATAATTTACTTCTAAATGAAAATACTAATCGCATTGACGGATTTGAATGCCCCACTTCGTCTGGAGCTACGAGGAATTACTTGTCTTACACACTCTGACCTATGCTTTTACTACGCATGACATAAGATGACACTTCAGTAGGCAATGACATTTCATGGCAAGGGTTCCAACCAACAGACAAAAAAAAAAAGAAATGGAGTGTGAGCCATAATGCCAGGGGGAAAAAAGCCCTAATCCGCTTACGTTGATGCCAAAAGCTTTGATGCGTGTGACGTTAGAATGCTTGCGTCACGAAGGGGGGGACATATCCGTAACATATATTATCTCTACTTGCGAACGTAACATCTATTATTTCTAAATTGCTCTTTTTGTGATACGTGTCTGTGCCTCTGTGTGTGTGTGTGTGCGATGGAGTTTAGTTAACAGTACAGTCTATTTATACGTCTGTGTTTTATGGCATGAATGGTTCTTTTCATTCCTTTTTTTGTTTAAATAAGAGGATTATTTGAGGATCGACAGTAAGACAGGCTGGTGTACTTATAGAAAGACAAGTAGATGGATGTACGGCCAGACTGGCGGATACGTTGCTAGAAGACTACTGAATTAAATAGAGAAAAAGAATGGAGAGAAAAAAAATAGAAAGGCGATTGGACAGAAAAGTTTTAAAACTGTATAGATTGATTGATTGATAGATAGATAGATAGATATGTAGATGGATACAAAAAGAGATATATAGGCAGATAGATAGGTAGATAGATATAGAGTATGTAGGTAGGTAAGTAGGTGGGTAGATTGGTAGAAAAAATATACATAGGTAGATAGATAGACAGCTAGACACAAACCGTCAGTCAGGTAGATAGGTAGTTGACATCATTATTTAGATCTATCGATCTGTTTATATATATATAGCCTATATATATATATATATATATATATGTATATATATATATATAGGCTATATATATATATAAAAGCTTAACCCTATAACCCTAACCCTATATATAAGACTAAAAATTTATTTCTAAACAAATCATTCATTTGACTTCTATTAAAGTTTTTTTCCAGACATTGTACTGGTCTATTTCCAGTTTTGACAATGTCTCCAAACAGTGGCGTAGCTAGAGGAGGGAAGGGGGGTCCAAATTCGAAAGTCCCCCCCCCGGGTACCTACTTGAGGGGGAAGCCCCAAAGGAGTGTCCGAAAACATGTTTTTGCAGGGTCCCCTAAAGAGGTCAAGCTCTCCGGGCCACCAAATCCTTAACTACGCCACTGTCTCCAAATGTTCGTGTCTTTACAATAATGCTACAATGTCTTCTTGCACCTTCTTCCAACAAGTGAAGTTCATTACTCAGATATTCATT
Source organism: Anisus vortex (assembly GCA_949126835.1). Taxonomy (NCBI): domain Eukaryota; kingdom Metazoa; phylum Mollusca; class Gastropoda; family Planorbidae; genus Anisus; species Anisus vortex. The sequence continues at coordinate 13,198,646 of OX421505.1, forward strand.
TATACCGGCTGACTGTTGATTCCTTTAGTTTATATGATATCCCCCGCCCCCTGTTTTTTCTTCATTGAATTGAAATGCCAAGAGTGTGAAAATCAGTAGATTTAACATTATCTTTTTGCCTTTTGTTTTTCTTTACTTCGATAACCAAATAAATATTTTGTATCCAATAGATCCTTTGTCCACGCCCCCCCCCCACCCCCAACCCAAATAAAGCAGCCTTAACAAATCCACTTTGTCATACCCAATCACAACCGCCCCCCCTTCCCCCACCATCACTACAATGACGTTCGTGACAGGCAGAAACTACACCCACAGAGGCACGCTTCACACCCACAGAGGCACGCTTTACACACACAGATAGGCAGACACGCTCATTCAAACCATTTCCTTTTTTGGTACCTTGGTATGATTGGAGGGTACCCAATGCTACAGCCAGAACTAACAAGAACTAAAAGTTGACAAAAAAATGAAACTGTCTACGAGACGGTCATAAAAGAACGAGCAAGCAGCGAGGTCTAAATTAGCTTCTGTGTTGACATGGCTACCCTTACCCCCTCCCTCCTCCACCCAATTCCGGCCCCCACAATCCCCTGCCAACATCCCAGAAGTCTCTAAGACTTCCGCCACACTTGGTATCGAAATATTCCCTTATATTGGTCAAAAATGTGTTGGTGCGGGAAGGGGATGATGGGTGGTGGATGGTTAAATAAGAGGGGTGGGCGGGGGTCGGGGTTAAAGAATGGGGCGTCTAATGGGGTATGCTGGGGTAGAGGAAATGGGGAGCTGAGCGAATAAGAGTGCAGTCCCTCCAAGAATCCATTATGAATCTCTCTTGTCAATTAGTAAACAAATTTTTCCTCTTTTTTTTTAAACAAATTTTACTTTATTCTGGAAAAAAATCTCTAAAGAAGTGTTCTTCTTCCATGAAACAAAATTACAACGACATAGTTACCAGGAATTTTAAAGGGGAATGAAAGAGTGAATCGGATGATGCCAGAAAAGTTAATTACACATTTTACACGCACATAAAATTGTTTTCGCTTGGCCAACTGAATCATTTTGTTGAGGCTAAAGTTTTTAAAATGTCATCTGTTATTTTCCCAATAAGAAATATTAATATAGAGTCTGACTGCAATTTAGCGAACTGTCATTCAGAACTTTTATTCTCCCCCCCTCTCTCCCATTGAATCTTCGCCCCTCGTCGGCGCCATGAGCGCCAATGTAATTATTAGCCAGTTGTTGTGTCCAGACAGGTACAAATGGGTCAAGGAGGTGCTATGTTCTCAAGTAACGTATTATTTTTTTTTGTTGCTTTTGTTTTTTTTAATGTTTGCTAATAGCTTACAAAAGTGGCATTCTGGCATTGAATGGGATGCCTGAACAGACCAGGAAGATCAATAACTTAATAACATTTAAAACATTAATAAAGGTGCAAGACTGAGACTTGGACCACGGATGAGCGTAGGACGCAGTAATCTTCTTTCTTGAAGGAGCGTCTGTAATATATAAGATAAGATAAAACTGAAAAGCCACACACACGCATACCTTTTTGACTGAGTTAGTTGAGCAAAGGGGGAAATACATAATATGAATATTTACAACTATCGAAGGTATAGAGTTCGAATTAAGATGAAGGCTAGAGTTGGCTCCCGGGGTCTGGAGTGTGTCCCTGAGTTTACCCATCTCTGTTGGGTACCTGATAATAGTGGGTCAAAGTATAGGCGTCTGGGCATAAAGAATTAAGATCCAGTAAACAACTCAGAAAAAGAATGATCTAAAAACATTTACCGTATATACTCGCGTATAAGTCGCACATGTGGATAAGTCCCACCCTTACTTGAAGATTATTTTTCTTATATGTTGTCATTGACCCGCGTACAAGTCGCTCCCTGACTTTCAGGAGTTACACTGCCTTTTAACTTCTCCAAAATGCATTTCTTTGAACCATAAAAGTTACTAAATATTCACCCTTATTGGGAGGCTTTCCTTAAAATTGGTTTCAGTAATCAAATAAAGTCAGCGCTTCATTTATTTTAAACAACAGATCAACATGAGAAAGTAAGGTAGCCGATCTGTTTTTTCATTTAAGTCCCTGTCCTTACTCATGTTTTTATCCCTATAGTCACACTATAGTGGGCCGACACAAAAAAAATCTTTTGAAGTGACGGCTTTCCAGACTTGTGTCTAGACTGAACGGCGCCGGTATCGACGTGTGCTATACACGTGCCATTATTACCATTAATATTGTTTGTAATGATTTATTTTTCAACTCTTACATGCTACTAATGAACAATGAAACGGAAGTTCTGAAAAACCTGAAATATTTGTCAATTTTAGTTATGTGAAGATAGTATATTTACACATACGAAAGTTTTCTTAATGTAAAATGTAGGCCCACGCATATCCTAGTAATTCTACATCACTACAATCAACTATGCGGGTTATGTAGGAAACTGTTTGACAGAGTAGTGATGTTTTTCGGACTTTTCAAAAACAGTGTCGGGTGTATAAGTCGCACCCATACTTTTTGTCGAAATTTTCGGTAAAAAAAAGTGCGACTTATACGCGAGTATATACGGTAGATTCTTTCACATGCAAGGATGATATTATTGAAGCTCTTACTTACTGGGTGGTATCTGGGGCATGGAATGGGTTGCCTGTAACAAAGCTCAGTGATCAGATAGACAAAACAACAAATTGTCTTCACATTTTTAATTTTAAGAAAACACATTGGCCAGGTCTCAAAATTTTCTGACACTTGCTTGGTATTCTATGAATCAAACGGTTTATTAAGTCTACTCTCTTTATGTCTCTACAACTGGGAATTAGTGATAGATGCATAGCTAGATAGCTAGATAGATAGATAGATAGATAGATAGATAGATAGATATGTTAATTTATATATAGATATGTTGATAGATAGATATATAGAGAGATAGATTTGTTGATAGATAGATAAATTGATAGATATGTTGATTGGTAGATATATATGTGGATAGATAGATATGTTGATTGATATATAGATATGTTGATAGATAGATTAGAAAGATAGAAAGATAGATAGATAGATAGATAGATAGATAGATAGATAGATAGATCGATAGATCGATAGATAGATAGATAGATAGATAGATAGATAGATAGATAGATAGATAGATAGACAGATAGATAGATAGATAGATGTGTTGATTGGTAGATATATATATATATATATATATATATATATATATATATATATATATATATATATATATATATATGTTGATAGATAGATAGATTGATTAAATGATAGAAAGTATTGTATATAAAACACCCTTGATAATTTTATTTTGTTTAACTGTACTAAGATTTATGTATTGTTTATTGTTGAACTTTACTCTGGCATTGCAATATTTAGATCTACACAAGATAGTCGGTTGTCATAAAAAATAGACGTTGGGAAACATAATAAATAGATTAAAAATAGACTGGCAATCTAAATCGATTAATTTTTCATAAATAAATGGGCATATTTTTAATGTTCGCTTTTTTTTTTCATAATTTAATTTAATTTAATTTTTTTAGAAAAGTCCGATTAGTATTTCATATGTCTTATTTTTGGCCTTTTTTTTTCTTTTGTCAACAGCAACTTGTTAAAAATTCTGGCACATGAAAAACATCACGGGAGGACAGCGACATTGTTTTATATGCCAGGGAAGACTGATAGTGCCTCGTGAAATGGGACATAAAAGGGACGTAATTGCACCATTCCTGGTCGACGGCAGACGATAATAGAGGTGGAAACCGTCAAGTGTCCGCGGGAGACTGGCTTTGAAGGATAAATAATGACGCCATTTCAGCTTGAACTTTGGCCTTTGGAATGGTCACTTGAACATCTTGTCGATACTTTGTGAAAAAATTATTTTTTGAAACAGATTTTGTCAACAAAGGATAGAATCAGTTGGTTTTTGTTCATTTTTTGTAAAAACCTTTAGATCATTGGTTACAATAATATGTTAAGGGAATACAATTTTGAATGGCATCTTTGAAAAGACATTGCATTTCCATCAATTGTCGTATACTTAAAAATAAAAGTTTTGGAATGAAGAAAAAAGTAGAAAACGTTTTGGCTTACAACAAAGAAGCTTTTATCAAATGACAGCTTGGCGCCAAAAAGCCCATCGACGAAGCGCCGTTATGAAAAGGCATAGCGTCAGCCAATGTTTTACAAGAAGATAATCAGAAGATGGAGTTAGGGGCTAACGATGCATGCACTACAGATGTTGGATCGGGGCCGGCGAGAGGTCATGGCACGCATGTTACAAAGAAAGACTTATCACAGAAGCCTGGATTGGATGCAGCCGGAGGCAGGTGGAAGCGCGATGCCGCCAAAATTGTTGAAGAGGGTCGTGAAGCGGAGGACGGGGGAAAATCTGGAATCGTTAGCAGGTTCTTGGCGTCCGTCAAAAGCCAGGACTTGGGCGAACGTTTTCGTAAGCCGGAGGATTGTAGCGCGCCGGGCAACCTGCCTGGTTCGCCGGATCGTAAGTCGCGGTTCCACGCCGTCGTTGTGGACGCGTTTCGTCGCAGCAAAAAGCGTAAATCGAGCCAGCGTTTTGAAGGCGGGCAGCGCTATAGTGAGCAATGTGGCGGAGACAGGCACGAGCTTACTAGTGGACGCACGGACGCGAATACAAGGGAAAGAACTTTAAATGAACCGATCTCTGGTGAAACTATTGCCTTGAGCCACTCTCAGAATGCCAGCCATCCATTTGGTACGTCCTTGAGCAGGACTAAAATACCAGTCTTCGCAGACTTAAAGAAAACACGCGCCCAACCTAATATTTTAACTGAACAAACAGACCGGAAGTATATTAACAGGAACGTCTCGGCTTTGGACACCGACGGGCAGACCGACGTGGGTGGTAGACGCAATCGAAGAGGGTCAATTAAAGGTCATCCGGTAATAACCGAGAAAACACCGGAAAGCTCGATAAACTCACAGTCCGCTGTAAGCCCCGCACAGCCGACCGAGAGAGACATTCCACAGAGCATTAGTGCGGATTCCGGAATCGGCAGCCCGACGGATGCGGCGTCTGGCATTGGATCCGTCGAAAAAACGGTCGAAGGAGAGACAATCAAAGCGCATGAAGGCTCAGATCTTGCGATCGCCTCGGCAGACAATATCGCCATCGGTAAAGATCAACCGCAGACTGTCGCCACAAGCGGGGGCCCTTTTGCTCCCCCGCCTCCTACTTCTATCACAGACGTCATTCCGAATTACCCACTAATCCTTCCACGAGATCGCTTGCACCCCTCGCAGACGCCTCCGGGCGAGACGTGCGAAAACGATTCGGCGGGAGCACGTTTGACCGGTGGGGTTGGAGTGGACAGTGAGCCGGACTCCCCCCGCTCCTCACCCGACCAGCGGTCAGCCGCTAGCGATACATGCTCGCCGGATGTAATCGCGGAATCGATAATCGAGAAAAACGATTCTGGAGAAGACAATACAAACAAACGAACCCAAAAAAGCAATGACCACAATTCCATCACATCGGAATTCACTTCTGACCAGGAGTCAGAGGATGAAAACCTACCGGAAAACGTAGATGGTCCAAGTCCTAATGTAGCCGATACCCTCATAAGTGACGGAAACATCGATTCGGTATCGAGTTCTGCCCAGCCCGATACTCCAACCGAGTTCACGTTAAGTAACATTATACGGACTTTGATCAGTAATCAAAACAAGCGTCGGATACAGGACCTGGAGGAATCGAATTCGTCCTCTGAGCAAGCGGTAAGTATTATAGATTTTTTAGCCATTAAATTTGTTGCATCTAGTTTTGTACAGTTTATATCTTTTATCTGTTAGTCTGTCTATCGTTTTATCTATCTCTGTATCAATCTATATGTAGGTCGATCCATCTATTGGTTTATCTACTTGTGTGCCTATCAATCGATCTATCTATTAATATATGTTTATTTATCCCTATTTATATGTGTGTGTCTTTCTCTGACAATCTATCCATCTGTCTATTTATCCATCTATCTACTAACCTACATATTTAAATATCTATTTATCATTTTATATACCTACCAACCTACCGACCCACCTAAAACGATCTTTCTGTCTATCTCTCAATCTATATATCCATAATATATCTACCAACCTGCCCACCTAAATATTTATATTTTTGCCTCTCTATCTGTCTATCCATCTATCATCTACCTATCAAACTAAAAAAAACTTAACTATTCTTCTAATATCTAGTTATCTAACTATCTTCATGTCCGTCAGTCTAAACTAAATATCTGTCATTTGTCCGTCATTCTATCTGTCTCTTGCAGTCAATAGCAAACAGACAGACTAAGAGGTTGATTTTATTATTTTTTTACTTGTTTGCTCTTATTGTTAGATAGTTGTTTATAATTGTACAGACGGTCCTTCTAGATAGAAGGGATTGGGTGGCAGTAAGGCGAGATCCCAGCACGTCGTGTTGACAGTCCGGTGTACTAACCACATGACCAGCTAATTTCAAGGGGAAATTATGTATGTCTGAGATTGTCTGGAATGATATCCGCTGTTTCGTGTCTGTCTTCAATAGACACAATAGAGACAGTCGTTAAATGTTACAGACATTCCTTCTAAACAGAAGACGATTGCGTCCTACGCTTACCCATGGTTTGCGTCTAGTCTTGTATTCTGATTAGAGTTTTAAATGATTAAAAAGTTTCTGGTTTTCCTGGTTGGCTCGGGCAACCCATTGATTGATTCAGAACTTGTAGGCATTTGTTTTTGCATATGGTATAAGAAAAATATTTTTGTCCGTTTGGTCATCTGAACATTGTAATGGATTTTTATTGTGTTATATTTCTAAGACTAAGTTAGAATTGAATGAATTATGTATTATTACTACTTTACTCTTCGCCATCTAGTGTTTCTAGGTCTAATGATTTAATTATTGGCGTTACTCTTGTCAGTTAAGTTGTGAATATTCGCTAGTAATGAACCTTGCAGCTCTTTTCTGGATTTTTTTCTATTTTTTTTTTTTTGTTTTCTATAGTAGATGGGTCCCATACAGATGCTGCATATTCTAGTATAGGTCTAATTAATGTGAGATAGCATTTTACATTGACTTTCTTATTTTATAAGAAATCTTATCTTGTATTCGTTTGTCTATCTACAAACTGTCCCTCCTCGCTCTATCATTATTTCTCTCTTTATATTTCTCTCTTTCTCTCTTTCTCTCATTCTTATATATCATTGTTCAAATGTAAAACTTTAAAGCAGTTAAAGCTTGTTGTCATGAAACTAGTCCTATTAGCTTATCGGTCATAGACATTTTTGCCTATTACAAACATCACGCTTGCTGGTCCCTAATTGTCGTTTTTTTAAACTCTAAATGAAACAGACATTAACATATTATTCTCTAAGTCACATTAACCGCCCCTTCAGTTTCCAAAGCTCACTGAGTCTCCCCCTTCCCAGACACTATCCCCCACCTCCCTGAACAGCCCTGAACCCTTTTCTTATTTATTCTCCATCTCTTTCTTCTGATTTTTGCCGGATTGACGTCATTAGTAATTGTTTACATGCACCGTTCCTCCCAATTACGACTTCCGGTTGAACTGTTGCTGAAGGCGTAGGGTCTCCTACCAACCCCCCCCCCTCCCCCCCCCCTAGTTTTTATAATTCCTTCTTTTTCGTTTGATGTTTTTATTTTGGTTTCTTAAAGGGAGGTAATAATAAAAAAGAAGACGACTACATGCGTATATTATGAACACTAGAGTCGTCTCCCTTAAGTGTATCGCTTTTGCTGTTGTAGTTGTGGTTGTTAGTTTGCAAATTAGTCTGGAGTCAGGACTCATTCTTACCAGACATGATTTTCTAATAATTCCTACTACATAAAACAGACAGATAACAACAAGCAAACAAACAGGAATAAATTAATCTAGACTGACAGTGATGCATAAAATGATACACATTTAGTTGAAATCATTAAATTGTTCTCAACAAATGCCGTCAGGGACTCGTCAATTAACTATGCCAACAAAGTCTTATCTTACAAACGTTCCTTCTAGTTAAAAGGTTATTACGTTCACTAGGCCCAAAACTCCTACAGGGCGGCAGTAAGCGGTTGGCGGCAGAAATAGAACCCGCGACCGACGTGTCGTTTGACAGTCCGGTGAACTAACCGCAAGACCAGCCGGCCACTCCCAGATAGAGGAAAGAGAAGAATAATAATTTATACAACGCTTGCATCCATGCTATTACTCGTAGCATGTGCAGTGCTATCTTGGTATAAATTGCAGTGGCAGATGAATGGGTAAACAGCCACAGGTTGAAGAGAAAGGTCTATAAACTATATTTAAAAGACTCTTTTGTCTCAAAATCGCTCAGTGTCTGAGGCAAGCTGTTCCATAAAGAAGGCGCCACAGTTTGGAAACGAGCGCACTCCAAAGGAATGTGAGGGGGGGGGGGTCTAACAATGTTTGACAGTTGTCGACAAGGGGATTGTGGTGTCTAGATATACTTTGACGTAAGCAATGTTACGCTGATATAGTAAATAAAAAAAACAACAACACTATATTATAATATAATATAGAAAAAGTTTTCATTGAAATATTCAAATAGGCCTACATGTTAAAATAGCCAACAAACATAGACTAATTAATTTTCTAAAACTAAGTGCTCATCTTATCATTTTTATTAAATCTTTAAAACAAAAGAAAGGGAGTTGGGATTTTCAACAGTTTTATTTCTGGAGTCCTTAGAGGTATTCTTAATGTTGACAAAAGGAAATAGGTGGCAGGCTTAGAATTTTCCCTAAAAATTATTGACCTACTTACTGGCCAACCTCCAATAGTAGTAAAAAAAGCTTTGTCTGGGAATTTACCTCGCCGATTCCCAACTAACCGATTCCCAACTCACCTTATTTCCGAATCAACTCACCAATTCCTGGCTAACATCACTTATTCCCGACTCCTCCCGGCAATTCTCCATTCGTCTCATCAGTTTCCGAATCACCTCACTAATTCCATATTCACCTCGCTAATTCCATACTTACCTCACTAATTCCCGACTCACCTAACTAATTCCATACTCACCTCACTAATTCCATATTCACCTCACTAATTCCATACTCACCTCACTAATTCCATATTCACCTCGCTAATTCCATACTCACCTCACTAATTCCCGACTCACCTAACTAATTCCAAATTCACCTCACAAATTTCCGACTGACCCCACCAATTCCCAATTCACCTCATTAATTCCTGACTCACCTCACTAATTCTTAATTCACCTCACTAATTCCCAATTCACCTCACTAATTTCTGAGTTATCTCATTAATTCCCGACTCACCTCACTAATTACTAACTAATTTCATTAATTCTTGACTCACCTCACTTATTCCCGACTCAACTCGCTAATTACCAGATCACCTCTCTAATTCCCGACTCACCTCACTAATTACCAGATCACCTCCCCAATTCCAAGCTTTAATTTCCCTTCTCCCACCCGTAATTGAAAGAAATATACCCCTTCCCCCTTTTCCGATTTCCCTCTCGTCTTTATTTGGAACAACATTCAAACACTAGAGCTGTGGATTCATCCCCCCCCAATCACTGGACTATTTCATTGAACACGCCTTTAGATGTTATATCATAGATAGACTATAATATACAAGGACCACTTGCTTTAGTTTTTTATGCTATTATCTTCTTTTTTTTGCAATTCCCGATTCTAAATAAAATAATTGTCATACAAGTTCGGTTTTATTAAATCGATTTTTTTCGACTTTAAATGAATACTTGTAGGTCTATTAATCTTATTATCATTGACTATAATAAGATGGACCGCCTGCTCTATTTTTAGACCTTATGTTCTTTTAGGTGCGCACACAACACTGATCTATAAATGTTTCCGCTCTGTACAACTTTCGATTTTAATTTTTCATTGAGAAACTCATAGCGATTAAATAAAACGGAAGTTGTATTTCAATAACTTTATTTCCTGTATAGCAATTACGTTATTTAGAATCGGGAATTTCGAACATCAGTGTTTCAAGTCATCATATATCAGAAATACTAAAGCAAGCAGTCCATGCATATTATAGTCTATGGTTATATACATAAACTAAATTAAAATGTTGAAACGTAGCCTATATTACAAAGGTAAATAACGTAAAACTAGATAGCTGTGATTAAAAATTATTTATTGCATTTATACATTTATAATCGTTTGTCACGATGCAGCATCCGTCCCAAGAGCAAGCAAATGTGACAGACTCAAAGGTTCAGATTGAAGAGGCTGGCCCTACGGACACAGACCTAGCGACCCGCGACAAAGGTGTTCCGGAAAAGCCTGTCAGAAGGAAACTTACTTTTCGTAACGTGAGTTGATTGTTTGATCAAATTTCATAACAAAAGCCAATTGGTTGATCTATTTTCGCAATGTGAGGCCATTGGCTTATCTTACTACCTAACATGAGTTGATTGGTGGATCTTTTCCTTAATGAGAGTTGATATGTTGAAATTGTGTCTTAAAATTTGCTTTGTTTAAGGTTGATGTCCATTTATATAAGCCATAGAGTACAGCTAATACTGGATTTTTATCATACAGAATTAAGACGAATGAAACATTCAAACAAATGTATAAATAAATACACTTGGATAGTCTAGTTTGATGTAGTAAATAAAGTACCATTCGGACCAAATTGATAATAGGCCTAGGGCCTTTGAAGCAGCGTTCATCAGTTTCTGTGGTCACGGCATTTGAGGGGATAGTGTGGCCAGCACAATCCCCCTGCCCTTTTACTTCACTCAAGCTCATGTACCCATCAGAGCTGGGTAGACTCAGGGACACCCTCCAGTGCCAGAGAATAAATCCTAGCCTTCACCATAATTCGAACCCAGAACCTTAGGAACGTCAGTCGAACGCGCTGCCAGCTCGACCACCGTGCCTCCCATAATCATGGAGTACTTATGGGGTCGGCAAATATGTTTTTTACTGCAACCCAGATATTATAATAGACAACATAGGCGTGGGATCCTCAACTGATTACAGCGGAAATAAAGAAAGTGGGGAGGGGGTGGGGAGGTAAGATACGTTTAATAAAAATCATGATGAATTTATTATTTAATAAAAAATAATATCAAACATCATGTCAGATAACTATAAATTAGTATTTATAGCTAAAAAATTGTATCAACAATTCATTATATTGAACACGAATTAAATGGGGCAAACAATGAATTATTTCATTTTCTTAAAATGGAAAGTGAGCCATGTAAAACGGAGGGAGGCACGAGCGACAATTCCCCCTCCCTACGTGGTCTAGAATAGGGATGTTAAAACCGGTTTTTTTTCAAAACCGGTTTTCGGATCTACAAAACCGGTTTAAAACCGGATTTCGGTTCCCCCCCCCCCCCCTACGCAATGTCACAAGTCACAGGCCGGAAAAGCCAAATGTGCGTAGCTTTGTAGGAATATTTGAAAAATAGATCAAACTTACGGTAATTAGTGTTTGCAGGGTATTCAAGAGGTTGATTTATCTGAATACAATATGATTTTGTACACCTTACCATAGCATTCTTTAGAACAAAAATAAAATCTGGGCTAATTGATTAAAACCGATAATAGCTTTTAATAGTGATTAAAAAAAATGTGTACACCGTGGAATTAGTCTAGATCTAGATTTGTAAAATAATGTATTGATGAAAATGATCGCGAGGCACCAATGAAAAGAATGTGTATGTAAAAGTGCCGTTCATAATAAAGCACAGACGCGGTTTCTAGCCGAATTGTTCAGGGTCACAGGACAAAACTAGTTTGCGTCTCTTTAAAATATTGCTTACATCAAAGAGTCCGTCGTCGTCGTCGGCATTCGTCAGTCTCGAGAGACGATGGTGTAGCTTCATCAAAGAGAAGCGGAAATCTAAAAGATGAGTCGACAAGTAAAAAAAAAATCCTGTTAATTGTAACTGTAACTTAACATTTGGTTTGATGTTTTTTTCACAAGCCATAGTTGGTATTTGGAGAAAAAAGAAAGACAATATCTAAGACAAATTAGATTCATTTCCATCAGAACAAAAAAAAACACAAAAAAGGTGTGCTACTTGAAGAAATGATTACCTTCCAACCAACAAACCGAAATCCGGTTTTGAAAATCAAAACCGGTTTTTAGTTTCAAAACCGGAATCCGGTATTCCGGTTTTCGTTTAACATCTCTAGTCTAGAAGCTAACTGAGATGGGAAAGAAAAAGTAGAACATAGTGCATGGCTTGCTAAGCACCATGCAAATTAATGCAAACTCAATTATTACATAGAAGAACGCTCAAAAAATAGTGTATAAATTTACTAGACTAACCTAATAAAGTTTAATTTTAAAGAAAGTTTTTTTTTTTTTTTTTTTACAATAGACGGTTTTATAGTGCTGATGATGCATTCATTGTTAATGGGATGAAAAAACAAACAAAACATAAATAAACAGACATCTGTTGCGTGGTGTTTAATGACCCTATGAATGATGGGTTCTGGCCCATTGCCCACAGTCAAGTGATAAATCTACAGCTGGGCTCAGATTTATCTCTCAAAAAATTATGCCCCTTCAAGTACAAAGCACCAAACGCACTTGAAAAGAGTGCTCACTCATTAAAACAGCAGTGTACTTAATACACACAACAGCAAAGAAGAAAGAGAGATTAATACGCAGAATTTAACATAATGCACTCGTCTTGATTAGCACTCGTAATATGGCTCGATGATTAATGTATATTTATGATTTAAGATCTCAGTGGCCATGCAGAGTTTCTGAACGTCATATCTCTATCTAAACTTTATCGATTATTGTTTTGGGCTGCGTAAAAACAAAAACTTTGAGGTTAAGTTTCGCTGATACTTCTCACCTCTTGTCCTTCCAGGTCAGCCTTCAGGACGTCATAGCGCTAGCCGACTCGCCCAACACTGACCGGAAACTCAAAGGCATCCTCAAATCTACAAGCGTGCCCGCCCTGTCGTCAGGCCTGGAGTGTATTTCTGACCAGCTCCGCGAGACCAACGGAGCCTTCAAATCGGAGCTGCCGCCCACATCGAGGTGCGTGTCTTTCAACAAAACACACATTAAGGTAAAAGCACTTTTAACTATACAACATTTTTGTTGATGACAGTATAAGGTGTAGGATTTAATATTGTATCATTGTTGTTGTTCTTTCTGTGTGTGGTGCATTCAATGTGTTTAACGTCCATGGCGTCCTTAAATAAATCGTAGGCCATTCTCATTTATTGTATTTGCTCCTTAGTTTATGTTTGAAGCTAAAATCTCAAACGCTACCTTAGTTGCTTTCCACATTTGAGCCATGATAAGCAATATTATCGTATACTTTATTGTATGTACTTACATTAATCTAAATAAATGGACAGCAATATTTTTGTAAATATAATTCATTTTAACCATTGTGCCTGCTATTTCTATATATTTCCTCTCTTTGACGCAATTTCCATACACTTCTAAATGCAAGATAACTCTGAGTTTACCGGGGAAAAAAATGATGTATGATTCTAATTAAACTTTCGGATCCAACCAACATTTGTGGACAAGAGGCGCTGAGTATGCTAAATATGACAGCATGGAAAGTCGCGCTAATACAAATGACCTTTAACCTTATCATTATTATTCTAAATGTATATTATTTAATAAATACTTACTTTAAATATATATATATTATGTTCCTTTAGGCCTATATTGTATGGTGTTCTATATTTAAAAATGCACATCATAAACAAAGTTCACGTAGAGTTAGCCTTTTGTGATATTGAATTCCGACAAACCTAATTACATGTATCTAGTTATTGGCTAATTAGTTGACCATACATATCATGACAGCCTGGTAGGAAATCTTATTTCTAAATTGCGGGCCCGGGTACTAAATAGAAATGTGTGGCCAGTACAACACCAAACGGAATTCACGCTCCTCAAATGAAGTTAGTTTAAGCGTAAGGGGGGGGGGGAGAATAAAAACAAGATTGATCCCGAGATCTTATCTTACATATTACAGACGCTCCTTCTATAAAGACGATTATTGCGTCCTACGCTCATCCGTGGTCCGAGTCTAGTCTTGCATTTTTATAAATGTTTTAAATGATGTTAAGTTACTGGTTTACCTGCTTCGTTCAGGCAACCCATTCCTTGCCGGGATCTACGGAACGGACACCCAACTCTTTACTGTCAAATTGTTTGACCATTCCTGTTGTTTGTTGTTTCATTTAAAACGCCAATAAGTTTCTGTGAGGTTTCAATTTGGGATTTTTAGTTTATATTTTCTTGCTTCTTTTTTAATGTCTATATATTTTTCTGAGTTTTCAATTGCGTTTCTCTATGTTTATATTATCTTGTTTTTTTTTTCTCTCCAACAGAATACTTTTAGTTACTATAACGATGCATTTGAAGGGGAGGTGATAACGGAACCCAGCAAACGGCCAAGTCTAGCGGATGTAGTCAGTGAGTATGCTGGCAGTCTTCTCTTTAACACACATTGACCTATGTAGTCCAAAATAATAATATAAACTCAAAGTGGTAGATATTTAGGGCTGGAGAAGATACATTTACCGATTAGAAGCTTAGATTAGTGACAGAAGTCTTCATAGTTTACCCAAGGACATCTCTGAATTTCCCGAGTTCGGCGATTACGGTTCCTGAAATTGAAAAAGGCTGTGAATTATACTGGCCACACACCAGCTAATTGGCCGCATTATCTGTCGTGTCATCATTGCTAGCCCTGAGTTCAAAAATCTATGTCAAGATCACATTATTAAAACCACAGATATCTTATCTTATATATTACAGAGAAGAAAATAATATTGCGTCCTACGCTTATCCGTGGTCTGAATCTGGTCTTGCATCTTTATTAATGTTTTAAATGATGTCACTGGTTTTCCTGGTTTGGATGCCACTCGGGAAGAAAGTAGTTATAAGGATTTGTTCTCGCATAAGGGATAAGGAAAGTGTTTTTGTCTTTATGTTTATCTCATCATTGCAGTAGGTTGTAAATTATGTTGTATTTCTAAATTATTCTTTTGATGCCTATTGTATTATTACTACTTTACTCTTTGCCCTTCTACCCTCTAGTGTTTCTATCCATCCATCCCTATGGCACTACAGCCCATGTAGATATTTGGCCTGCTCCACCACCTTCTTTCCATTCGGGCCTATCCTTGGCTTTCCTCCGCCATGCCCGCACACCAAGTTTTTGCAGATCCGATTCTACAGCTTCGAGCCATCTTTGTTTCGGTCATCCCCCTAAGCCTCTTTCCTCTTGGTCTCCGGTGATGTACTGATCAGGCTGCTTTGCCTTCTGCCATTCTTTCCAAGTGGCCTGCCCACCTCAGTCTGCCCTCTTTATTTCAGCTACCACCTTGATAAATACTCTTATTGTGTGTTGGGTTAATATGCACTTAAACGCAGTGACACAAACATTGGAGTAAACGTTTCTGTGAAGTTAACATTGCCTAATCATGTTAAACACAAATTGTTAACACAGAACACCATTGTATTCTCTATTAAATATGCGTACCTCCCCCGATCCCATTAGAAAAAAATAAAAGAGAGTTTTTGATTGTTGGAAAACAGTTGCTCACATAAATTTAAGTAAGTTGTGCAGCTCACAGTTGGCACAAGCTAACAACATTAAAAAACTGAGCACATGCATTTGGTTATATAAGCTAAAATGCTATCTCACAATAGTTAGGCCTATACTAGAATATGCATCTTCTGTATGGGACCCATCAAATGAAGAGAACATTTTTAAAAAAAATACAACGAATCCAGAAAAGAACTTCAAAGTTCATTACTAGAGAATATTCACAACTGACAAGAGTAACAGCAATAGTTAAATCACTAAACCTAGAAACACTAGACTGCAGGGTTCGGCAACCTACGAAACGCGTGCCAGACTTGGCACGCCGAGAAATTTTCAATGGCACGCGGAAGCGCCTTAAAGGTCTTTTTAAGTCTCTTTTACACGAGATTTAGTGCTACAGCAGGATGACTTTTAGGCTGTTGGCACGCTGACTGAATTAGAAATCATACTTTTGGCACACAGTTAACAAAAGGTTGTCGATAGTAGTGCAAATAGTAAAGTAGTAATAATAATAAAGGCATTAAATTCTAGGTTAAAAATACAACGGAATAACAACATATTACAACGCTCAGATAAACATAAGGAGAAAAAAAAGCAACACTTTCTTTATCCCATATGTTAAAACAAATGCATATAAGTATACTCATTCTTATCCAGTGGCATTCGGGCATGGAATGGGTTAAATAAACAATCATGGAAAAACAATAACTTTGCATTAATCAAAATGCAATACTACACAAAAACATCGGCTAAGTGTAATCTTCTTTATAGAACTTACGTCTTATCTTATATGCAAAATATAAGATAAATTAATAAGAACAATGCAAGAGTTAAAATTTGACAAGAGAATAGTTCAATCGCAAAGACAATCCTGGTTTTATGGTTTAGTATTACGACTGACTCATATGAGAAACTGAAAAAGATCTGTGCAAAGATCATTTCGTTATTGATTCCGGAAAGGGGTTGGGGGGGGGGGGGGGGATGGGGAGATAAGCACGCATACCTGAATCAGTTATATAACAATGAGCAAAAGGCGTTTATGTAGACATGAGACTATGCTATGATAAGACTATTAATGGACCATTCTTTTTATTTTTCCAACGAGCCTTTCATTAAAGAAGGCTGTAAAAAAATTAAGCTTAGTAATTTTTTTATATAATAATAATAACTAGTGCTATATTTATTTCATAAATATCAAGGGAAAATAGTTTTCAAGGTGATTTGTGTTATACATAAACAAAGTATACATATATTACAAATTTCTTGTATTTTCATTTAATTCTCTATAAAAGTTCGCTAATAAATATACTAAATATGTTTATTATGTTTGTCATTTATGAATTTACGTTACTAAGTTAAAAAAAATTACAAAAATTATAACAAAAACAAATTGGTGTATTACTTCCCTTGAAATAAAAAAAAATTAAAATGTACGGATAATAGATAAGTTAATAAGTAATAATAATATTAATTAATATTAGATTTAAACATCAGAATCTGTATTGATGTAGACATCTATAAATTTTGTTATAATAATGCTTAAAAATCAGAAACAGCAAGGTTTTAATAAACAGGAATAACAATAATTATTAGTCATAATATGGGCTATAAGTGGTGATATACAAAACCATAATAAGACCAGTGGTGATGTATAGCAGTGAAACATGGACAATGACAAAATCCAGTGAGACCCTGCTTAATACCTAAATACCATAATCCCTTCTGCGAGAACAAATGTATATAAGTACTCTTTTCTTACCAAGTGGCATTCGGACATGGAATGGGTTGCCTGAACAAACCAGGGAAACCAGTAACTTAACATTAATAAAGATGCAAGACTTGGAAGACGGATGAGCGTAGGACGAAATAATATTCTTTATCAAACGAGCGTCTGTAATATATAAAATAATATAAAAAAAGTTCTGCGGAAGATATATGGAGCTGTGCAAGACACAGATGGCTGGAGAACAATAACTATATGCTCTGTACGAGGATCCAACGGTGGTAGCTGGTGTTTCTAGGTTTAGTGATTTAACTATTCGTGTTACTCTTGTCAGTTTGGAATATTCGCTAGTAATGAGCCTTGCAGCTCTTTTCTGGATTTGTTCTAGGTTTTTAATGTTTTCTTTAGTTAATGGGCCCCATACAGTGATGGAAAGAAAATGGAACTGTACCAATTCGCTCCCTCTAGCAAAGCATTTGAAATTTGACTAATTTGTTTGAAATGTTTAGGTAAATGTTTCCTAAAGTTTATATTAGATGTGACCTCCCTTAGGAACAATTTCGGCTTACGACCGCGATTAATTATGTCGCCTTTTTTTTTTTTTTTTTTTTGGGGGGGTGGGGGGGGGGGGTCGGCAACCTACGGTACGAGTGCCAGACTTAGCACGCAGAGCAATTTTCAGTGGCAAGCTCAAGTCTAGCCCCCCCCCCCCCCCCCCCAAAAAAAAAAGGCAATTTAAATATTTACTTTAAGAAATTGAGTGCTAGATCCGAATAATGTTTAGGCTCAGTGCAATCTGCATTAATAAGAAATTCTACTTTAGCATACTACTATCACAAGGTTGCTCTCCCTTGGACTATTCTATGGAGTTTTGTTTTATTTATTTTATCTGAATAATCAATCCATGTTTTGCAGTACGCACACACAATTCCGTTGCTTTGACAACTAACAGCAAAACAACATTTTTTTATAGATAGTATGAAAAGCTTTTAAAGTTCGTTTATGCTCTCCCCCCCCCCCAATTGCTCTTTCCATAGGGTGGGGTAGGGTGCAGTGGGGGTGGAGGGCTTTTGTTTTTCCCCATTTGCGTCTGTGGTCGTAAACTTGTTAACGCACGTGAACTTAAAATGACCTACTTCCTCACATAAACTAGGTCAAATCATGAGGCAGGGAGCCATCATCGACATGGAGGACGACAACAGCCACCCTTACGGCCGGGACACCAGCCTCACCGACCTGATCACCGGGAAAAGGCGGGACAACTACAAGATGGACGCCGGGAAGATGATCGTCTGGCTGGTGTTGGCGGTCATGCTCGTCTGCCTGGCAGGAGGGATCATTTTCATGTCAGGTCAGTGGATTTCTAACCTTTTGAACTCTATTACCCTTTTCTTGAAATACAGTGTTTCTCTGTTCGTTTGTTTTGGTTGAAGGTTATAAATCTAATTGTTGTGGCTGTAGCTGTTGGTGGTGTTTTTACTGTTGCTTACGTGACTGGTTGAAGTTGTCGAACTCAAAGGCTAAACTATGGATAGGTCACAATAACCTATTTTATTTTGGCAAGATATACTGGACCACCCTGGGTCAAGGTTGCACTAATGAGCAACTAGCAGTCAGAAATGTCAACTGCATTGTGTATTATGGAACATGCCTTAGAAAATCTGAATATAGAATGGGTCGTACATTAAATATGTCAACGAAAAATGGAAGAAGGTGTTTGATAAAGTTTGACAAATGTTTACATGAGGTGCAAGGGGGGGGGGGGGGGTGTCAAGATAAGTTGACGTCAACAAAATGTTACTTTTATAATAAATAAAAAAAAAATGGAAATTAATTGAGCTTTATGTAATAGATGAAACTTGAAAAATTAGGTCGATTAATTAAATACAATTTTTTGCAATTGTTGACATTATTTTATAGCAGCTGTCTCTGAAAGTTTGACAATAGGTGACATGGGGTGAGGTGGGGGGAGAGGGGGTAAAAATTGCCTAAAAATTGTTGACGTAATTAATTTACGTCCTCAAACATACAGAAATGAGCGTCCGCGTAAAGTTTATCTAGGAAAGAAGGAGGGGGCACAATGATGTTGACGTTTTGTAAGGGGTTGCAAATTTACTTATTTAAAGAAAGTGTAAATAGTTTGACAAATTTAGCGAATCCAGGGCTTTTGCTCCAACTTTTTTCAAGACGCCCATCGCCCATGAGCACAAATTATAGAACACTCCTACAGAATGCATGTCAATACCTTTGGATGCCATCGTGTATAAAACTATGCAGTTTATCTTTTGTGAAAACGTCCATATTTCGGGAACTTCCTATTTCGGGAACTTCTCCGTATTTCGGGAACCACCATATTTAGGGAAACTCTGTATTTCAAAAACCTCCATATTTCGGAAACGTCCATATTTTGGGAACTTCTCCGTATTTCGGGAACCGCCCATATTTAGGGAAACTCTGTATTTCAAAAACCTCCATATTTCGGAAACGTCCATATTTCGGGAACTTCCTATTTCGGGAACTTCTCCGTATTTCGGGAACCGCCCATATTTAGGGAAACTCTGTATTTCAAAAACCTCCATATTTCGGAAACGTCCATATTTCGGGAACTTCCTATTTCGGGAACTTCTCCGTATTTCGGGAACCGCCCATATTTAGGGAAACTCTGTATTTCAAAAGCCTCCATATTTCGGGAACTTCCTTATTTCGGAAACCTCCGTTTTTCGTGAACCTCTTTGTTTCGGGAACCACCATATTTAGGGAACCATCTTAAAACGATTTCTCACATTCTATATTATATTTATTGTGTGGATTACTTAAATCTCTCTCTCTCTCTCTGTCTCTCTCTCTCTCTCTCTCATTCTCTCTCTCTCTGTCTCTCTCTCTCTCTCTCTTACTCATCCCTATCTATCATGTTGTAATTCCAATAATGCAAATCGCGTTAATAAAAATAGTATACATCCCCCCTCTTGTTTTCTCTATTTCTCTAGGTCTCTGTAGGCCTACTCTCTAATTCTGAATGCCCACCACAATGTAGTATACCCACTTCTGTCATATTAATTAATTCCCCTTTGTCAGTCACAGTTGTTCACTCCCTTTTGTCCACATTGATTTTTCCCCTTTCCCTGTTTCCCTGTCAGATCACTGTTTGGTTTCTTTACATTCTCCGTGACGTTACAGGCAACTCCCCTTCCATTGTCCCTGCCCTTATTTGTCTATTCTTTCTCTCTCACAGCGTCTCTGTCTCTGTACTTCTTTCTTTCTCTCTCTCTCTCTGTCTCTCTCTCTCTTTCTTTCTTTCTTGCATTCTTTCTGTTCTTTTCTATCTATCTATCCCAATTTATCTTTAAACATTAGCCTACCCTCTCTCTCTTTCTATATTTTCTTTCTCTTTCTTTCTCATTGTCCACTTTCTCTTACACTTTTCATTTCTCTCTCTTTCTCTCTCTCTCTCTCTCTCTCTCTTCATCTCTCTTTCTCTCTCTTTCTGTCTCTCTGACTTCATTATTCTCCCTTTTATTGCCTCCTACTATAATTATTACTCTTCTAAATTTTACTCTTTCGCTTTCTAACTCTAAATATTTCTATCTCTCTTTCTCACTTACTGAATAACTCCTCTTCCCCCCCCCCTTCCCCTCTACACTTTTTGTTGCTTCCTCCCCCATATACAACCAGCGCCAGACGTTTTAAAAAGCCATAAAGTGCCGGGGAATAAATTCTGTCCCGCCATTAGGACTTTCTCTACTCCATCAACTTGAAGATTTCTCGTGTAGAAAAAAACAAACAACAACCAACAACAAACACAATTCTACAACAACAAGAAAGCAGTTTAGCGTCCGTAAGAACCTCTTAGTGTCACAGCATCGTGGCGTGGAATGCTGGCAATGTCTCACATCCCTCCCCTCCACGTCCTCACCTCGTACTCACTCACACTCATCTCCCACCCCCCTTACACTCACACACACACACACAACCTCTTCTCATTGGCATCTTGTAGTTTTGGTTCTTGTTTTTTTTTTTACCTTTAACTGTTAAATTTTTGCAAAGGCGTGTATACATTGTCCCCCCCCCCTTCCCAAAAAAACAAAAAAAACAAAGATACTTTATGAGCGTACTACTATAAAGAAGAACTGTTTTAAGTTTTAATACAATGATAATGACTGTAAAACTTTTTTTAAGCCTTTCGCACGCCACTCTCCGCAGCAACACCCACTTGGAAAGTCCTACCAATCATCGCCCCCTTAGTGACATATATTATAGACGCTCAGATCCCACAAAAGCCTATGTAGCGCCCCCCTTGCGTACTTTAACTGCTATATTTAGACTATATTTGCCGCCCCTAGAAGTGTCGCCCCCTCTGCCTCGCCCCCCCCCCCCATCATGTGAGGGCACTGCAGACGCTCCATCTATTAAGAAGATTAATGCGTCGTACGATCATCTGTGGTCTGATTCTAGTCTTGTTATTAGTGTTTTAAACGATATGTTACTGGTTTTACTGGTTTGTTCAGGAAACCCATTCCATGCCCCGATGCCACCCTGAAAGAAATAGTACGTATATTATGTATTTGTTCTCGCATAAGGGATATGGAAAGTGTTTTTGTCTTATGTTTATATGATCATTTCAACAGGTTGTTATTGTGTTGTATTTCTAAATTAGAGTTTAATGCCTTATGTATTATTACTACTTTACTCTTTGCCCTTCCGTCCTTTAGTGTTTCTATGTTTAGTGATTAAACTATTAGTGTTACTCTTGTCAGTTGTGAATATTCGCTTGTATAATGAACCTTGCAGCTCTTTTCTGAATTTGTTTCAATTTTTGTATGTCACTTGGTGTTAGCTGATAGATAGTCGACGCCTATGGCTATCCCTTATTTTAAACTTTGTGAACTTAAACGTACATTTAGCCTTGAGCCATTACAGGAAATAAAACAAATGGCTGCTTTAAAAAGAAAAAACAAAAAAATAGAAAAAGAGGAATTTCTTAAGGTCCTGGGTATTGAAACTATTCAGGGGAAAGCACTAATGCAGGGATCGGCAACCTAAGGCACGCGTGCCAAACTTGGCACGCAAAGCAGTTTTCAATGACACGTGAGAGACCTCCAAGAGGTGTTTTTATTGGTTAAAAAACATTTTCCGGTTCTGAATGAGAAAAAACTGACTGTTGAAGCCAAATGTTTCTGACTGACATAGCGGCACATTTAAGTGAGTCGAAGTTGCATTTACAAGGACCTTTGGAATGGATTTGCATTTAAACTGGACATATCTTGCCGTGAAATCAATTTCAAAACATTTAACTACATGCACATCCCTATATTAAGGCATATATTAAGATAGATAGTTGAGCTTTTTTAGAAGTACATTGAAACACTCAAAGGTTAGATTTTTTTATCCAAGGCAAGACTTTCAAATTGAGGGGCTCATCTTTTCATACCACATCCAGCCTAACTGGTTTGATATTACTAGATCCAGGGGCGAAGCCAGAATTTTTTTCCAGGGGGGGGGCTGAACTTTCGCTTGGCAAACATTTACCAAATTCCAATGGGGGGCTGAACTTTCGCGTGATAAACATTTACTAATTTTTTTGCGAATTTAGTACATATTTAAACAAAAAACTGTTGAAAAACAAATTTTTCAAAAATTCCAGGGGGGGGAGGGGCTTAGCCCCCCTCAGTTCCCCCCCCCCCCTGTGGCTTTGCCCCTGACTAGATCTACAACTTTCTTAGATGTAGATATTTTTTTAAGTGGCGGAATATTGGCGATTTTAAAATGCAGCAAGTTGAATTTTAAACATTTAAAAAATGCTCATCCAAATGTTCCCATTTGAAGAAAGAAAATCTGGAAGAAAGCTGCTAGGCATTCGCTTTTTTACTTTCAGCTTTTGGTTCAACTCATACATGTGAACAGATTTTATCCACATGCAAACATGCAAGCTGTTTTAAGCTTTTAAAGAGGTCACCTACACTTGACCGCTCATTAATTGATATAGATTAATTAAATGTAAAGACCAAGTGAAGAGCTTTTTATCAAAATTGAGTTAACATTTAATTTTGATAGTAAATAGTGTATTCAGCATGTTAATAAAAATAATTTATACAAGATATTAAAGATACATATTAAGTAATTAGTTCACTACTTGCACTAAAATGTGCGTGTTTTTCGGAGGAAAAATCCAAATCTCGTAGCCATTTGAGATGTTTTTATTTCCGGCAACATAGGAAAGTGACGTAAGAGAAAGGATTCCGACTAGGAAAAATGAATATTGTCACGTGTTTTGAATCTATTGCCACATGTTTTGAATCTTTTCCCGGTTCTTATTTTTAAGAAAATGGATAATCGTACATTCGCTGAAGTGGGAAAGTCGGAAACTCAGAAATTCCGAGTAGGAAGTTTTCCCATTTGCGAACTTGGTGCATTTTTGCATAATATTTTGTCACTTATCTATATAATATGTATAATGTGAATTAATTACATCTTCCTTGACGACGTTGAAAATTAACATAAAATATAGAAGAGTTACCTACTTTGGGGATGTCCATTAATTACGTTTTACAATTTTTAGTAGATTTTTACCTATGGTTCCTACCATCCTCTCCCCCCCCCCCCAATTCGCCCCTCCCACATTTTTTTCAAATCCGAAGATTTTAACAATAGTTCTGTTATTTCTGTTTACTATTGTTCTTTTCATAGAAAAATTTCATCTTTTCCAATTTTACGTTTAACTAAATGAGCTTTTGGTAGCCTACAATGTTAATTGTTCAATAGACCTTTTCATCATCATTGATATGCCTTCTTCTACAGGCAATTTTTCCTTTGCTTTTTCTTCAAAATGATCGAACATATCCCGGTATCCTTTAACAAAATGCCAAAGTGAAGCATATCCTACAATTCCCTACAAGGCTACATATAGCCTAGACTAATTTGGGGGTCTGGCAGCGATTGACTAGTCTTGTAAAATTCATCCAGCAAGTGATTTTGCACTCATTTTATGGTGGTTGTGCACAATATTAGCCATATTTTCCCCTGTGTGGCTACCCATATCTAGGAAAGTTAGAATATAGGGAGCCCATCATCTTGTGAAACATATAGGCTATATACTATAGAGCCACTATAGGCCTACCTCACAATAACAATAACAGTGAGCTGATCAATATGGGACCGGTCTGTAGTGGAATCTACAGATAAACTGAAGTACCCTGCAGTTCTTATAAATCCTCCAAGATTGTGTATCTTACTTTAGTGTGCCATAATTTTGATAAACTTTGTATATTTAAGTAGGCTAGGCTATATATATATGACAATTACTCACTCGTAAAATTTATTTTTGGAAACCCTAAGTTATTTCTTGTGTAGCTTATAAGTAAATACTGCACTGTCCATACACAGATCTACAAACTAACAAGATGAACACAAAAAGGACATGTCAAATCCATAATTGATATAATTTGATTTGTATTAACGTAAAACCATGTTTTAACATGTTTGCTATGTCCTATGTGGGCTAAGTAGGTGGCCTACGTAGTGGCACAGGACACATGTAGAATTGTGTAATAAATTTGTATCATTTTTTAGGTAATAAAAAGTAACATTGTTGATGTCAAATTTTCTTGACCTCCCCTCTCCCCTATGTCGACAATTGTCAAACTTTTTCAGACCCCTCCCCCCTATTTGGTTAACGTAATTAATGGACGTCCACTTAGTTACGGCTTTGATAAGTGATTTTATCTTAAACGTTATAAGCCGAAGAACTTATATTTCACAATAATATATAGATCAGTGCTTATGATGCAAACATATTTTTTACTCTATTTTGAAACATAATTTTATTTAAAATGATATTTTTTTAATTTAAAAGAGCAATGTACATAATATTTTTCTTTATTTATAATTTTAAAAAATCTTTAAAAAATAAATAATTTCAAGGTTGCTAATGACGCATCGATAAAACCAACAGTTTTAAAATGCACAGTGTCAGAACATGGAACATTAGGCTATTCTATTCCTACTCGGAACCTCCGAGTTTCCGACTTTCCCACTTCGTCGAATGCCATATAAATATAGATTTATAGCGTCGTGTTTTTTTTAATTTATTTCCTTTCTCAAACGTCACCTCCGTATGAGGCTATTCTAAATCTCGTTCCTTTGAGAAAAACCTCTTCACTTGGTCTTTAAAAGAGTTTTTATGCTCATCTTCTTTAATTAAGCATAAATATAAGTACTTCTTAAATATTTTTATTTGTATTATTAATTTAATAAATATTAATATAATAAATTCAATAAATATAGCACTATATTATGTTATTTATGTAATTATTAATGTTTAAAATATAAACTCATTAAATTTAATTAATGCAAGAAATGTTTATTTACAGCGGTTTAATGTAAATTATTTTTTAATCCTCTAATAATGAAATCTTGTAATGAATATCATATTGTTGGATTTATATAAAGAAATAATAATTAGTCAGTAATATTTGTTATATTATAAAACATAACTTGTTTGGCATCACTATTGACTCAAATATGGGCATGTTTTTTTTTAAATTAAAGGGAGCTAATATTTCCAATATGTTTCTTTTCTTTTTTTTTCTGTTATAAAATAATTAATTGCTTACAATTTATAACTTTTAAATTATCAATTGTAAAAATTATTTGAAACTTATATAAATATTATATGACTAAAGAATTTATATGTATATTTTTAAACATTACATTAACTACTCAGTTTGTATGATTACTACGAATCTATTCCGCTAAATGGTAATTTGTCTTTGAGACATATGTCTAATACACATTAAAGGACATTTCAATATAGATTTCAATAGATCAAAATATAAATAACATTGGCAGATGTTAGATCCTCAGTTTGACTATCAAATGATAATGTTTGGACAATAAATAACGTAAACTCTTAGTAATAAAATATTGTATTTGATATAAATGCAAATAAAAAGCATGATAATCCAAACCACATTAAAAAAATAAAAAACGCTTTCATGATTTTCTATATTAATAATTTCCATTGTTTTATGGCCTTGGTTAAATTAATTGTTCTATAATAAATCATTTTTAAAAAGTATAATGGAGCAGGTTAACTCTCAGGCAATTGGCACGCTGAATGAATTAAAAATCCTAGTTTGGCACACTGTTATCAAAAGGTTGCTGATCCCTGAACTAATGTATCAGAACATCAGAAAAGTATAATAAACTTGTATCAATGGCTTGCGTAAGACACACACTGAGCTTCTGTTGTGCAGAAGAGGGCGTCTGTAACATAATATCTTAAAATGTATATATACAAATGTAGTTGTGTAAGATAGAATGCCCCGATTTGATATCAATACATATTATTGGTATTTTAACAAAAGCGTTTTAAAATACAAATGTAATGTACAAAATCATATTTTTCAAAAGGTCCTTATAGTGCCTAGTAAATGATTTTAATATTAAGATATTAAGAAATATTAAGAAAATAAAACATTGTCTTCGAAATGAAATCACAGCTGTTTTTGTATTCGTTTCAAATGTACTTCTCTTATACAAATGCCCCCGTTTCTAATGTACTTCTCTTATACAAATGCCCCCGTTTCTAATGTACTTCTCTTATACAAATGCCCCCGTTTCTAATGTACTTCTCTTATACAAATGCCCCAGTTTCTAATGTACTTCTCTTATACAAATGCCCCCGTTTCTAATGTACTTCTCTTATACTAATGCCCCCTTTTCTAATGTACTTCTCTTATACAAATGCCCCCGTTTCTAATGTACTTCTCTTATACAAATGCCCCCGTTTCTAATGTACTTCTCTTATACTAATGCCCCCGTTTCTAATGTACTTCTCGTATACTAATGCCCCCGTTCTAATGTACTTCTCTTATACAAATGCCCCCCTTTCTCCTTAACAAGACCGTGGGCATGAGAGCCCTCTATATATTTGGCCTGAAAGTGTGGAATTATCTCCCCATTCAGCTTAGATAAACAACATGCATCATCAGTTTTTAAAAGAACTTAAATATTAACTAATTTTTAGAATTTACATTGCTTTAAGCATTTTTACATCCCTACAGTTCATTTTAATCTTAAGTTGGTTAAACAATTTTTTTTTGGTTGTACCTTACGTTATTTCGTTAACTTTTGTATTATTCAAATGGCGCTATATCTTGTGATGTACTTTAATAAAAAAATTTGTAGACTTGTGTAGCCTAGAGCAGTGGTCGGCAAGTTTTTGATAATATCGTGACAAAGTAGGATTTCTAATTCATCCAACGTGCCCAAACATCTTAAAGGTCATACTGCTCTTGCAGTCGATTTCTCGTCGTAGAGACCTGAATTGACTTTTTGGGGGTCTTCCACGTGCCATTTAACATCGCTCTGCGTGTCGAGTGTGGCACGCGGTCCATAGGTTGTCGACCCCTGGCCTAGATAATTGAAGTCAGATCTTGTATAAAAATTAATTCTATTTAGGTTTCTTGGTTTTAAAATGCGCTCTATTCTTTCAATATTTTTGTTGCCAAATATTCAAATTTATTATTATTTCATTATTATTATTAGTCAATATTTTCTGTTGGGGTGGTATCCTAAGATCATAAAACATGTATAGCTTATAAATATCCATACATGGATATCTGTAATGGGCTTTATTTTTATGACTAAAAAAACGTATTATAATACCACAGGAAGTATTTTGTCGAGTAAATTAAATTCTGACCAGATAACGTGAGTCTATTTATAGACTTTTTTCTTGGACATTTTCGGTAAATTTTAAAAACGAAAATATCGGACCTTAAAGTGCGACAGATTCTTAACATTTTAATTTTGTGTATCCAAATAGTGATGTTACGGTCGAAAATCCATAATGGACGAAACTCTAATTTACTCATTCTCGTTTTGAATCTCGCCTAAAAAAATTATTTAATAACTAGCACATTTTTCGGTGGCACGGTGGTCGATCTGCAGCGCGCTCGACTGGCGTACTGAAGGTTCTGGGGTCTCGAGGGTGTCCCTGAGTCTACCCATCTCTGATGGTTGTGCATTGTGCTGGCCCCACAATCACCTAGTATTCCGTGACCACAGGAACTGGTGAACGTTTCTTCGCCGGCCCCATGATCAATTTGGTCCGAAGGGTACATTACTTTATTTTACACATTTTTCTTTGGTAGTATATATATATTTTTTTTTAATTGTGCATAACACCGTAGTGAGTGCATCGAAGGAGTAAGAATACGATGAAATACGGGCAGGGTACCCAGGTCTGCAATTTTAGTCTGTAGTCAATGCATAGAAAGTTGCTTCAAGTTTATTCTACTTCATTTATTGACTCTGCACATCGGGAGAGAAGACAGTGAAAAATGTGACCTCAACTCCTCATCCATAACCTGTTGCTGTTGCGTACACGTGCTGAAAATATCTACCCTTTGAAAGACAAATGTGTTGTTTCCCCTTGAGCTAGGATGTTTTTAAACTTTGCAGCTGGGTGGGAATTTTTCTGGAATTTAGCCAGTATGGGGAAATACTAAGTGTGTTTGTGTAGGTGGGGGTAGGCTGTGGGTTGTGGAGAATTATAGAGCTTAGGTTTACTTATGCTTACGGCCTGATTAATTGTATTCCTTGGGCCCATTTTGTTAGATTATACGTTCTAGCAACTTGATGAAAACTAGTATCAATAAAGCTGATAGAAGCTTAGACAATACTCATGGAAATTATTTAATGTGGGCTATACAGTAAATAAAAAACGTATCGCATCGGACCAATCGATAAAGCAACGTTACCAGTTTCTGTGGCCACTGTTTACTAGGATAGCGTGTGGCCAGCACAATGCCAAGCCGCCTTTACTTTACCACTACAACTAATTCAGGTGCCCATCAGAGCTGGGTAGACTCAGAGACCTCCTTCCCCCACCCGGGATCGAATTCTAGCCTTCAACAGGATCCAAGCCCAGGACCGTCGGTACGCCAGCCGAGCGCGCTGCCCGCTCGGCCACTTTGCCGGGACTTTGCCCCTTATACAGTAAAAAAAAAAAAAAAGAACTCGCAATCAATCAAATAGGCAATAATATGGTGGGTTTTTTTTTTACTAAGCATAGTATGATAGAGTGTACTTATTATTACTATAACTCACATTAACTATAGTTTTGTGTTTGCCTACTAAATATTACTATAAATCACATTAACTATAGCTTTGTGTTTGCCTACTAAATATTACTATAAATCACATTAACTATAGCTTTGTGTTTGCCTACTAAATATTACTATAAATCACATTAACTATAGCTTTGTGTTGGCCTACTAAATATAGAATTGTACTTCATTTAGATCATAATGCATGTGTATACAATTATCTGTCTCTTTGACTATTATAGGACTATACCTATCTCTCTCTCTCTCACGCACATTTACTTTCACTGCTCTTTAACTCTTTTTCTGTTTCTTTCTCTCTCTCTCTCTTTCTCTCTCCCGCGAAAAGAGAATATTATATACACATTTTTTTTATCTCTATGTCTCTCTTTCTTTCCAACCCCACCCCTTCTCCTAATCTATGTCCAGAGTTCTGCACACACAAAACAAAAAGCGCACGAACACTCACTAAAATTCTCTCTCTCTCTCGCTCTCTCTCTCTCACCTTCCCACTCTCAAGCCTTCCCACATCTCCCTTGTCTCTCTGATTGAGCCTGATCAAGCAGAAATGATGACGAAATAATGAGGATTACAACTTTTTTTTTTTTTGCCGGCGAAGAAAGAAAGAAATCAAATCAAATATCGTTCTGATTGAGTGGCCAGATTCCTCTACCACGATATTCCATAATATTAAATCAATAACTATAAATAAATCAACTTGTGTTGACACAAGCATGGGGGATTGGGGAGCGGAAGGGATAAACCAACGCCTAAAAACATAAAACAGCCAGAATGTATTCATGTTTATTTTTATTATAGAAATATGTTTTTTTTTCTCATTTACAAAGCTACCGTTTTCCAATTTTTTTTTTATAAAGTGCTTCATCAGAACATCTAATGAATAATAATTAGGATGACATCGTAATGAAGTTTGAAATAAAGTTTCCCAGTGCATGGAGCTAAACCTTCCTAAAGCCTAAAGCCTTAACGAGTAGATTTAATTACAGAAAATTATGATGACAGCGTCATCACTGAAATGCTCTGAAGAAAAATAAAAATGGCATCGGAAAATTGGCGTCGGTAAACATGGCAATCTTTAATCAAGTTATGTCATTTCCCTGGAGTGTGTTTGTTTATTTATCGGAACAAAAAATTAAGCACATTTTTTTAATTGTAAATATGCCAGAGTTTGTTTGTTTTTTTGTTATGTCATGTAATGCTGATAAATTTGTTGATTTGTAGTAAATAAACATATGCTTATGCTTTTAAACTATGATGAAAATATCAATTATAATTGGCAAGTATAAATATGTTGATATTTTACGTGAAATATAAATGTACACGATTTAATTAGGAAACTGAATTTTCATTTCAGGCTTAGGATTGAAGGAACCCACCATTGAAGCTAAGCATAAAGATTACGATATTTCCCTTTCTATCCCGAAAAGAAAAAAACCTTGCCACAGTAATGATCCACATGTGGAAGCAAGTATGTTGCACGGTAGCCGAGTGTCAGCGCGTTCGACTAACGATCCGAATGTCCTGGGTTCGAATCCTGGTATAGGCTAGGATTTTTTTTTCCAGGACTTGAGGGTGCCCAAGAGTCTACCCAGATCTGATGGGTACCTGACCTTAGTTGGGGTAAAGTAAAGGCGGCTTGGCATTGCGCTGGCCCCCACAATCACCTAGTAAGTCGTGGCCACAGAAACTGGTGAGCGCTGCTTCACCACCCCTATGATAATTTTTGTCCGAAGGGTACTTTACTTTACTTTACTTTAGGGAATCAAGATGGCGCTAGGTTAAGCAACACTTGGGAAATGGGGCAGGAATTCCATTTAACTTTCGGGTTCTAACTCACAATTTTGTGGACATGAGCGCCCTGGGCATGCTAAACGTGATAGAGTGACAATCGTTATGTCAACTTTAACGGGTGTTGTATTTATTTTTTCTTTCTACCCAGAAACGTACAACATGAACAACGCAGGAGACAACGACGCTGCAGTATCAGTGGCGGAAACGACGACACTTTCTAAACTGCCGAGGTGACACGGAGGGGATGAGCCAAGTCTCTCAGCTGGTGCCAGAGAAACAGTAGTCTCCTTGTTATCAGCAAGACTTCAATGTGCTTACCTGTGTGTAGGCCTATATAATACGTGTGTGATAAACCTCGGCGTATATTGTTTACCTGGAACAATTCATTCCAATGCCAAATTACCGGACAATAATACAATCATTGCTTGCATGAGGTCAATGTAAAGTGCATTCGAAGTCTAATATTGTTATAATGAATATCGCCACATAAAACGTAAACTCTTCTAGCTGGGACCTCCACACAAAGTTTCTTTTTTAACAGTGGCGGATTAATAAGGGGGAAGAATGGGAGTAGCATGCTCGAGCTGCAGACAAGGAGCTTCCACCACCCCCCTTTCTCAGTGTATTTTTTTTTTTTGCGCGCCCTGAAAAGTAAACTATGATCAAAGATTTTGTTATATTACAGGGGCAACACAAATTTTGTTATATTACAGGGGCAACACAAATGGGCCCAACTAAAGAGCCCAAGAGCAGTGCCGTTGCTAGGGATTTGGGGGCCCGGGGATGGCTTGACATTATTACATAAGAAAAAAACAATTCGGACACTCCTTTGGGGGCACCGCTCAAGCAGGGGCCCGGGAGGGGGACTTTCGAATTTGGACCCCCCCCCTCCCCCTCCCCGAGCTACGCCACTGCCCAAGAGCCTACCACGCATCTTTCAAATGCCAACGCCTTTAAGTTGCTGGTGAGTGGTGTAAAAAAGGTACGCTGTAAACTTCACGTATGTCTATGTGACCGGTGAAGCTAAATAGTAGATAAAGCCGTGGTATGCTACTAGCATCTTAGAGTTCGAAATATTAATTTCGAAGATCTATAGTTATCAAATTATTATAAAAAAAAAACACTGTGTAATCCCCCCAGTGGTTGCTGAAGGCCAGCCAATGCCTCCCCCCCTCCCTTCCGATATTCGTATATCACAAGCAAGGACGGTATAACAGGACCGAAAATCCTTTAGATGTAAATCCTTTAGATGTCAAGGCCACTGATTTCTGTGGGGCTTACAGTAGACACCTATAAGAGCAAGCATTGCTTATAAATTCCATTACCATTTCCTTTACGCTGTCTGCTTATCAATTTTGCACCATCAGTCATCGACTTTATCATATTCTCTAAACGTAATAATCTATTCATTCCAGAATAAAATACTTCTAGATCTAGATAATAGTACACTTTTTTTGTAAGAAAAAACATGCACTGTGTAGATCAGGGATCGGCATCCTATGGTACGCGTGCCAGACATGGCACGCATAACGATTTTCAATGGCACGCGGAAGACCTCCAAAACGGCAATTCGTCTCTTCTACAAAAAAAAATTGAAGTGCTAGAGCAGGATGACTTTTTAGGTTTTTGGCACGCTGAAGGAATTACAAATCCTACTTCGGCACTCTATCATCAAAAGGTTGCCGACCTCTGGTGTAGACCATTAAACTATATCTAATAAACATAGAATTGTTGTTGTTTTTTTTTTGTTTTTTTTAAATACGAAATTGTAAATAGATTCGCCGGAGTGTCGTAAATATGGCTGACCAGGACCGGAAAGCCCAGAGCAATGTAAAAGAATGTTCTATAACATTGTAAATATTATGAAATGATTAAAGGGTAAGTCCTGCCTGAAAATCAAATACGTAAATTATATATTTTCTGAAAGCTTATTTAAAAATAAGATTTATCAAATATTTTATTTATTTTTATTCTTTTGAAAAATGTGTTTAATTCATTAATAAATCGTGTAATTATTGATTGACCTAAAAAACGACCATGCAGTGACTTCCCTTCCTTGTGACGTCACAAGTGTCAGACAGGGTGAAGTCTTATATTATAGCCTACTATTTGATTGCCGTAAACATTTTGTGCGAGAGGATTTTGTAAACATTCTTGCAGTCGAGAAGGGCTTTCAGAAGAAGAAATCTTGAATGCCTTAGAAAGCATTCCGTCCATTCACAAGGATATATGTTCCTTAAAAAGCAAAGTTAGGTGGTAAAACAATTACAATGCAGGCCTAAATCTAAGACTGATTCGGAAGCACCCTCAAACAAGACAGACGATCGGAGAAAAGAAAAGCATAGGCCTACTCATAAGAGATTTGAAAAATGAATTATTATCAAAGGTAAATTTTTTTAAAATTCATAAGACTCTTATTACTCTACTCTTTGGCTAAGCAACTACATTTTAAAAAAGTTAATAGACTGTTGACTTAGGCCTATACCTGCCTATGACCTATGTAAATGTTATAGCCTAGTCTATAACTATAGACTCACTATATTATAGTGTCTATAGAGTAGGCTATAGTAGGCCTATAGTATAATTATAGGCTTATAGGTATAGACTACTATAGATCTAACTACTACTATAAGTCTAAGTACTTTAAGTGGCTTTAGGCCTAGCCTATATTATAGATTATAGCCTATTAACCTATTATATAGTCATGCAGTAGCCTATATTAGACTACAGTCACAGACAATAAATGTAAAGGGCTTTATTATATGACCTATTAGTTTACAAAATCTATAGGCCTAAAGTTTACTTGTAATAAACTGTATCATAGCTAAAAACCCATGTTGTAGGCATAGTAGGCTCATATAAATAATGCAAAGGCCTATTTAATCTATAGGCTGCTAAAAGCCTAATGCCTAATGGTAAATACTAAAATTCTGAGTAGAGCCTATGCTTTCTTTAAAGGTCTACTATATATCCATTACATGCCATATATTGTTAGCTATACTTTGCTATAATTTGCTTAAGATGTTATATTAGTGTAATTGTTGTAAATAACAATATATAAAAAAATTATGTGGTTGTAAAAATGTAAAATATACTAGGTGATAGTAAAATTTGTAATCATTTTATAATCAGGAAATATAATCCACGAATAGAGAATCTCTTTCAATGGACCCAATGCCACCGCCACCACTGAGTGAAGCTTTGACTTGTGAGAACCAACAATTGCGAAGCCATAATTTATGTCTGTAGATCTTCAGATCTTATGTGGATCACAGTTCCAAAGAGGACAAGATGATACAGACAAATCTCATATTCAGAATGAATCAGAAGCAAGGGTAAGCATTCAAAAATACATTAATGATAATTTATATATATATAATATATTTAATATTTTGACTAAACCTTATATATATATATAGCTATATAACGACTATAATATATAAATACTTTTTTTTTATTTCACTTTTACTCATGCCATTTACTTTGTAGGCCTACATATATTACATTACAACCTATCTAACAATACTTTTTAAGGAGTACAAACTGGGATTAAAACATGCAAGTCTGTAGAAGTTCAGACCTGTGAGCCATAGCCGAGGCAAGTCTTCAGTGACCTACACCAATAACTAAGTTCCAGATAAAGGTGAATATGAAGACGATGAATCTGATATTAGCGAAATGTATCTTATAAGATAGACATTTTAAATTAGTTTACTAATTAGTCTTATTAAATATCTGCAATATTTGTCATATTTAATTAATATTGCTAAACTTTGCTTTAATTTTAATCCTATTTAAGAACAAATATTTCATACACTGGTATTAGAAGTCTTGAAACATTTTGTTCAACATTGATATAATAATTCCTTTAAATAACTTTTTTTATCAGTGAAAACTAGGGCTGTGGAGTCGAAGAGTCGGAGGAAATTTAAAGTACCTGGAGTCGGAGTTGGAAGTACAAAAATTTGAAAATTTTTTTGGGGGAGCTACCATCTCCTACCAAGGGCGTCCCCAGGTGGCGAATAAGGAAATGGTCTTTATATATAGAGGTCAGTTGTGAATACTGAATAAGCTGCCGTGGACCAACTGGTTTGCTGCAATGGAGGGTAGGTGGGATATCCCTTGTTAAGAATACTCTTTTAAAAGTGCCTAATGCTCATAAATCCAAGGAAATGACTGCAAAAAAGTGAACAGAGGATGATCGACTGTTTTCCAAATGCACTACCTATTAATTATCAATCATGTTATTTTGTTTATACTGTGTTTAAAAATGTATATAATACATGGGCATATTTGTTTAAATTAGCAACTATATTGAAAGCAATAAAGACATTTCATTCAAATTGAATCCTTTTATTTTATAACTGTTCAAAGAAATATACTAATACTTTAGAACTAAGCCTGTACAGCTTATTCTTTATCAATATCGGCCCATTTGAAACCAGTTAGTCTGCCTTCTGGATAGGCCAACATTATTTTGTTTAAAGCACAAGCAGGCAGCGGTGTGTGAATTTCATGACCAAGTATGCCAAAACACCAATAAACTGAGTTCCTGTAACTGTAAGCTGTGTATCACATTGTCCTGAAAAAAAAAAGAATAATTACTGTTTAGGTTTTAGTCAATACTTTTCATAATTCAGCTGTTTTTTTAACATATCACTATTTGATGTATTTTTATATAAATCACATATAGGCCTACAACTATATTTTTTAAAACCCTTCTTCGGTATATGAAATATTTTTATAGTATAGAGCAATTGATTCAATTAAACGTTGAAATGCAAAAAGTGTTTTTTTGTTTTGTTTCAAGCTTGAGCTTATTAAATATAGCCTAACTATAAATTGGGCTAATTTTCATTATTTTATCTAAAAACTGTTGCCAATGTAATCTTTTAATAATCAAGATCAAATACAATTAATCCTAAGTAGCTTTAAACATTGAACAGATAGGTAATAATCACTGGTGGTAAAGATAAGAGGATTGATCACACCCTAAGAAGAGGACCAGGAAACAGCTAGCCCCTATTATGCCTGTTACGGCCGGTATTCCTATGTCAATAGTCTACCTTTACCGATATGACGATATGTAGCTTTTTTTACAAGTATAATTATTAGTCCGTCACAATTCATAATAACTAGGCTACTTAGTAACGTATTCATTCTAAACTAAATCGTACAAGTAAGCCTCCTATAGTCTATAGTCTATAGCCTATAGTATACCGGGTAGTCATACAGTCACAGTAATTAGGCCCTAATTTAATATAGTAGGCAATAGCTAGCATATACTATTCATATAGCTTAAAAGTTCCGGTAGTAAAAGTGAATTTAAAATTCGTTTTATGTAGACTAGTGTGAAGATTACCTACATAGGCCTATCTTTAACGTAAGTCAGAAACTAAAAAATTGATAAAGTCAAACCCTAAGGCTATGATGCTAAGGCTAAGCCTACTAAAGTGTCGAGAAACTGCATAGTCATAGTATATGGCATAGACTATAGACTTAACATAGTAGTTAGTAGAACTGTAGGCTGTAGGAGGCTAATCAAGTAGGCCAACTTACCATTTGATATTTCTCGATTGATTGATATATGCTGAATTCAGCGTTAAAATTCCTTTCGTCCTCGTTGTCTGATAGATTTTTTTTATTGTTCAAACATGCAATACGTGTATGGTTCTACGTCGCGTGAAGCCATGTCGATTATAGCATAGTCGATTGATTGTAAACAAAAATCTTGGAAACTTGTGACGTCACTACCTGTTCGTGAGTTTCCGGCCCGTGGTCGACAGTTTCCGTAATTGGCAATGTAATTTAATTAAATTAACACATTTATCGTCCACTCTCAAAAGAAAGACTTGTATATTTGAAAATTATATTTCAAAGGCTTTAATATGAAATTAAGTTACTATTAAGGCAGGACTTACCCTTTAATGATATTTTGTCCTTTTTACTTTTAGCTTTTTCCCACTATTTTAGTTCATAAGCATGTATGTAAGTGTAGATGCATATCTCCATTGTATAGCCATCAAAATAAATCACCCCGGCGTACCGAATGTCCCGGGTTTGAATCCTGGTGAAGACTACGATTTTTTTATCGGGTCCGGAGGTTGTCCCTGAGTCTACCTAGCTCTGATGGGTTACCTGACCTTAGTTTGGGTAAAGTAAAGGCGGCTGTGCATTGTACTGGCCTCACAATCACATAGTAAGCCGTGGCAACAGAAATTGGTGAACTCTGATGAGTTTGGTCCGACGGGAACTTTTTTTTACTTAGTGTAGTCGTATTGAGCAATCTCAATAACCAATTAAACAAGCTAGGGCTAAAACAGTGTATATATAATAATATAATACATATAATAATACATATAATATACAAATGATGCAAATAGTATAAAGCGTTATGGATTATTTTATACTGTGGTTGAAAAATATCATCTTAACATTTTTCATTAAGAAGCTTTTTAGTTCTATTTTCTAAAATATATGGAATCATGTAAAGTTCCTCCCGGACCAAATTGATCCATATTGCCGGTGGAGCAGCGTTCATCAGTTTCTGTGGCCACGGCATACTAGGAGATGTGTGGCCAGCACAATGCCCAGCCGCCTTTACTTTGCCCCAACTAATGTCAGGTACCCATCAGAGCTCGGTAGTCTCAGGGACACCCTCCAATCCCGGATAAAAATCCTAGTCTTCGCCAGGATTTTAACCCAGGTCCTTCGCATCGCCAGTCGAACGCGCTGCCGCTCGGCTACCGTGTCCCGTATGGAACCATGTACTCAAACAATACTCTGTAATTGTTTCTCAATTTATATTAGCCTATTTTTTTAACTTTTAATATTTTTTCAGTTGTTTTCGTTTTATATTATCTACCATATCTTTCACTACACATTTTGCTTAGATGATATAATGTACTAAGATATACATTCAACTATTTATTGTTCATTTATCTAAATATCGATATGCAATATGTTATGTATCTGGTAAAAATGAAGCCACCTTAATATATTCGACTTTTTTATTCGAAATAGGATGGTGGGCAGGGGTGTAAGGAATCCTCATGGCTGCAACAGGTCTACAGGGAGACACCTATGTCATGCGCCCATCCTTATAGTATAGGAGGTTCGGTGCGTATGCTCTTCCCCGCCTAAGGCTACGTTGTTTAAGTCGATATAAGGAGTTTTGAAACATTACTAAAGATGACAATAATTTATTTCATTTTATACTTGTACATATGTTTCATTTTTTTCAAATAAAACAATTAAAATTTATCTTGACTAAAAGAAGTTGAACATATACAATATTTTTAACGTAGTCTAATTGTGTTAAATCTGTATTAATTAATGTGAGCCTTCACCTAAAACATACTGTTATTAACTTAATGTATGCCTTTAAAATACAAGAGAAAAAAAAAATAATTTAAACCATAGGTTCTCAACGGGGGCGTTATCGCCCCCCATGGGGCGGCAAGAAGCTTTAGGGGGGCGCTGTTGTTTGGGGGGGGGGGGGTCGGTGATGGTCAAGGGGGCGGTACAAACGTACCTGATATAATTTGAACACTTCAGCTATTTGAATTTGAATCGATTAGTTTTGGGATGAAATATGATGTAAACGCAAGTGCTGCTAAATATCTGATATCCCCCAACAGTAGGCATACATATTATTATACTAATAAGAAATAGCAATCGCATGGACTTTTTGAAGAAGTAGGGGTCAGTATTAGACAAATCCTGTGGTTGGTTCACCTGACTTTCAACCGACCACCGACACGTCCCGACTTGCGAGTTCTGTCCCTGACGCCCGCCGATCCCTGTCGTTCTAACATCTTCTAATATTAAT
This sequence comes from Anisus vortex, assembly GCA_949126835.1. NCBI lineage: Eukaryota > Metazoa > Mollusca > Gastropoda > Planorbidae > Anisus > Anisus vortex. The sequence goes on from OX421505.1 coordinate 13,237,741, forward strand.
GATACATGTAATTTGATTTCAGTTTAACTGAGATGAACTTACTCAATTTATTATTTTCGTTTACATGATACATATTACACTATTGATAAGAGGAATAGATATGTAGTAATCATACAAACCGGGTAGTTAATGTAATGTTGGAAAATATACATTTTTAATCAATATAATATTTATATAATTTTTAAATACTTTTTACAGTTCAAAGTTAAAAATTGTAAGCCATTTTTTCTTTGTTTATATAATTAAAAATAACATTAGAAATATTAGCTCAAATGAAACCGTTTAATTAGGCTACCTCCCTTTAATTTGATTCAATAGTGATGCCAAACAATTCTGTTTTGTAATATTACAAATATTACTAATTATTATTTCTTTTATAAATTCAACATTACGGTATTCATAAGATTGAATTATTAGAGGATTAAAATAATTTACGTTAAATAGTTGTCAAAAAAGAAAAACAAGACAAGCGGCAAATACTGAATTGTGGAGACCCAAGGCTTTTGCAACCAAAATTGAAACAAATATAGACAAACTACTAGCACCATACCAGGCAAACGATTCACATTAATATTGATATATTTTGAGCCTCTTGTTTAGGTAATGTTTGTATCTATTAATTCTTACGAAATGTTTCTTTATCATTTTTTTAAGAGTGGACTCTATAAAAAGTTGGGGGGAGGGGGGGGCGGTGAGCGGGAAGAAAATGTAAAAGGGGGCGGTGAGCCGAAAAAGGTTGAGAACCTATGATTTAAGCCTTGCAGATAAATTATTTTAAAAGAAAAAATAAGTTTATTTCGTGCATTGTGACAAAAGTTAGCTCCATTATCCATTGTCTCGATTTCAGCACAATATCAAGTATCAATAAGAGTCTTAATGCAGTGGAAAAAAAACGTATTGTCACATTTTGTTCTGAACTCCGCTGGGTATTGCTGAGATTTCTTCATTACGGCTTGTCCCCTATGTCTAGGATTCCCCGTAGGCCCGGTAGTGTTTGCGAGCTGGTGAATACAACAGGGGGGGGGGGGCTAAATCTGAAGTACATGCATGCCATGTGAATATTCCCCCAACCCCTCGCGCCCCTCCCCTCCCAAACACAGCCAGCTATTCGCACGTATTAAATATCGAACATGTAGACTAATAGTTTAAAATTTATTAACAAGTTAAATTGCTCGGCGTTGTCCGGGGAATAAATACAAAGGTCTACCTAAAGCCTATAGTTACAGATAAGAATTGTATAAGCTACAACTACAATGAACAGAACGATATAATAATTGTAACAAAAACTATATATAATATAATTATTAATTATTTACTGAAAACATTGAGGCAAGTAATTTTTTGTTTAATATTGTAATCGGGTTAAAAATATGCATGTCTTTTTTTTTTTAAAGTTAGGGCTGAGAGTCGAAAACCCATCGCCCGCATATCTAAAATATAATTATTAGATTTTACTTGCTGAAAACATTTTAGGAATGCTGTCCTGAAATGTTTACGATAAAAAAAAAAAGTAAAATTAATGGAAATGTTAAAAAAAAAGTAGCCTTCCTATATTGCTATTACAGAAAAAAAAAGTTGGGAATAGAACACAGGTCACCTGCATGGCATTTCGGGACGTTAACCACTCAGCTAGGGAGGACACATGGAGAAATCGATGAGGTCACGTGTATTCCAAATAACCAATGGGAATCGGAATCCACACACACACGTCCTACTTTATATATGCAGATATAATAATAATATTTCATGATGATAAAAACAAAAAAAAATATTTTTTTTAATCCCTATGCAAAGAATAAATTTGCATTTATTATCTTTGTGAGTTGTATTCGGGTTATCAAAATTCTAAAATCGTAATTGATTGTGATTCTTTAAATCTATCAGTCATTTCAAACAGCTTAGCCCACTTATAATTGTACCAATCGCAGTAGCCAGCTAAAGCAGTACACTAAGAGATGGACAGAGTGGCTAATTAGCCACAGCGAACCCGCTACAATGAGTGTTCACGTTAAAAAAAAGAACCCTCTTATTGGTCATTTACCTCCTCCCCACCCTCAACACGCAGAGTTGGAGAGAAAGAAAGAGGGAGATGAAGAGAGAGAGAGAGAGAGCTTTTATTCCACAGTGTACGAAACACTAATGTAGACGTTGACAACCTACACCACGCGTGCCAGACTTAGCGCCCCCCCCCCTTCTCAAAATGCAATTATTGTCTCTTCCAAAAGAAATTGAATGCTAGAGCATGAGTTGTTGGCACGCTGAATGAATTAGAAATCCTACTTTGGCACACTTGCATCAAAAGTTTGACAACCCTTGGACTAATACACATACATGGCGATGTAGACACATGTTCATTGCAGAATATTACATTTCCATTTGACAGTCAGAGAAACGATTGATTTAACTGACTCGGAAAATAAGAGCATCTTTGTTCTTTAGTGATCTACACCACAGGAAGCATTACCAGCGCAAGGGAAGTAACTTAGTTCATTGCTCAGTGTTTCTTGATTCACTCCCCTCGCATTTATCATTTATTACAACTGAGCTATACTATTTTATTATTATGTCGTTTCTTTTTGCTCTCTTGAAAGAATAGTGCACGGAACAACTTAGCTTAATATAAAAATATCATTAGTCAAGTGACTGCCTACTTTTAAGCAAATTCTACGATTCCCTGGCTTAATTCGCATAATCATGAATTGTATTTGCGTTTGAATTGTGACTAGCTTCAGAGCATTGATTCTCAAAGAATTTTATCTTAAAGGATTTCTTACCTGGTGGTCCCTTAGAAAAAAATGTAATTACTCGCGGTCCCATTGAAAATGTACAACAAACGTTTATGACATAACGGTAGGTCTTAACTCACACTGACCGAAAACAGACACCCGATTTAAGGACCTAAATTAGACAGAGACTATATAACTAAGAGAGAGAGAGAGAGTGAGAGGGGAGTCGGGAGGAGAGTGAGAAACCCAGTTTTTAATTAGAAAGCTTAGATCATTGGAAAAAATACGTAAGACAACTATCAGAGATGACTAATATAAGCATATAGAGACTCTGTGGACTCGTAGATACATGGGCTCAAAGCTTCGAACTATGTAAGTATTTTAAGTGTAGTCTGCCGTTGTAACTGCCAGAGTTACTTGCGTGCATCTCAAGATCTACTAGTATCGGTTGTCTTATAAAGGCGTGGCTACTGTAAAAAAAATTCTTTCCACCTTATACTCAAAAGTATTAAGGCTTTTTTTTTATAGGCCCATATTTAATAACCACTGCTAACGAGTCATTTGACACCCCTGACAACTGGAATTTTTTAGTATTTAAAATGATTATGTTATAAATGACAACCTTAGACAAACCTACAGTGTTGCTATCTATATACTCCACTCAACCCGAAAACCTTGTCAACAACTGTCCATTTATTTGGTAGACAAAATCAATGTTCACCATGAGCTGATCATGCTGTGTATGCATCTATCAGAAGTCCCTTGATCACTCCTCTATCAAAGAGTCTCTTTTCTTTCATGAAACAGCCTTGATCATTTTTTAATACATTACATTTTAATATTTTGTTAATTATCATAGAAAAAAAAAATAAAACAATAAAATATTGCAAAAAATTTTATTTTGTTATTATAAATTATATACAACTTCAGCAAAGTTTCATGCCAAAAAAAATAAATTTTTAAAACATTCTCTATGAAATCTGTCATATTTCTAGCAAGAAGATGGTGAACTTACAATATGGTCATAATTTGTGTATGTTAATAATTTCATATACTTACACACAGACAAAAGCAAATCCTAGAAAACAATAATATTTATTGTATGTTAAAAAAAATAATTTTGAAAGCTATTAAGGATCATTTTAACAGAATTTACTTTTTATAAATATATTTATCATTTTCTAAAATATAATTTTGAAATTTCATTGTGCAAAAGCTTAGACTAGTACATTTTTAAAAGTACATTTTTTTTTACATTATCTTATCTAATTAACATTATGCTAAAATCAATCACCAAAAACTAATGTTTATATAGGTAAGTGAAGTTTCTCATGCCTAGGGGAGGCAGAGGTCAATTAATTTACATATTTTATTTATGAGCAGTAAATTAACAAAAAAAATAAAAGAATGTTTAATATGCTTCTTTTTTTTTTTTCAAATCTCATTTTATTTTTTTCATCTTCTCCATTTATTCTTTGTTTTATTAGTAGTGAAAAAGTATAAGTATGTACAAAAACAAAACTGGATGTGGCAGAAAATATGATCATCAAACTTCACTGACATCTATATTTATGTATGTACACAACAAGGCATCTTTGATCAAGAGCTAAAATTATTAAACTACGAATGAAAATCAACTTTAACAAAAAAATGGCAGAAAGAAAAATATTTATAAAAAAAAATAATTTCAGACTAAACAAAACTTGTGTGAAAAGAAATGAACCTGTGTATACGCATATATAAAGTACAAAAAATGAATAGTTACACGTATTTAAACTTTATACAAAAATTTGAATGACATATTTAATGGAATGTTTCAGCGGAATGTCATTAGCTGCAGGCAACGAGATTCTAACACCTTACGTTGAGTTTTCATTATTTTTCATATAGCACTGAAGAGCTCTAATAATATTCGTACATTTAACAGCGAGATAACAAAACAAGAAAACGTTATCTAACTTTACAATAGTTTTGATTAATTTCACAAAACGTGAACATTCAACTTTTTATTAAACCAACAGTAGTTTAAAGACATTTTTTACTACTCTGCATTATATATAAATGTAAAACCATTCTTTTTTTAAATAAATCTTTTGAAGCCATTCAATGTATATTATAGGTACACTAATTAGATGGGGAACATTAAATTGATTTTTAATTTACATATAGTTACTAGGCTTGGGTGGAAGCCTGCCTTCATTTTTCATGTCCTTCCCTGCGAGCATCAAACAGATTGCGGCAAACAAGCAGAGCCACCCCGACACGCAGCACAGGCCATAGGACCAGGACAGGAGGTTCATGTCAGGCCTGGGAATCCAGAGTCTGTCCTCCTTGTACACACCGAAAACAACCAGGGCAATGAAGATGACCACAACTGTGAGAACAAATAAAAAAAAAAGCATTTAAGGCTGTGAAAATTACTAAGTAAAAGTAACTAAAGGAGGGAATAAACAACATGTAACTATTACACTTTAAAGCCACTTTAAAAAAAAAATTGTTGTGCTGCATTAAATGTATGAAAGTGTTGGCATTACAGAAAACAGAAGAGAAAATTTTCCATTCTAAAAAACATTTTTTTTTGTGGTCACTAAATAAGCAAGGGTAAAAATCAGTTTTATTGAATTCACAGAATAAATCCTTTTGTCTGAACTCTGTAATAAACCACAATTTACCTGACTAGTTTTGGAGGCCTGAATTATGGATATTCACCTCTAATTAGCTAAAGTAATTGTCAGGTACCCATTTTGATAGAATCAGAGACCCACTTAAGATTAGAGCCTAGCTGGAAAATGCTCCAGAAAGTTATAATTAAAAGTTAATTTTATAAACAATCTTTTAATCTCTATATATGATAATTGTATATAAAAGATGTGCTGTGTTGCTCACTAGGTATTTTATTTCTAAAATCTTGCCCACCTGCTGAAAAGGTTGGCCTACCATGGTTTAAATATCTTTTCTTAAATTAATTAACAAAATAGACAAAATGACAATAACTCTTTTGGAATCAGTGAACCCTCCTTTATAGGTAGATAGTAGATAGGTTCCGAGACTGGACGCGATAGCTAAAAATCTGCAAAGTGTGGACACCATATTTACAGTATTTATTTAAAACATGTATTCGGACTTTTAAAACCCTCCCTTTACGTACTGGTAACTAACCAAGCTTTGTGTTTTCCTAACAACAGGGTACTGGTGCTGTAGGTACTGTATGGTTCTTTTTTTGTCATGTTAGTTAAAAATTCAAATACAAGGTCGGCCTATGTGTTTTATACTATTTCACGCTTGTTTTGTTGTTTGTACACTAGGAAAAAATATTATTTTATTAATTTTTTTTTATGGAATTAACGACATATTTTGTAGAATGAACTAAATATTTGGGTCTTCATATATCGCGACTATTTTTTAAATTTCCAGAAAATCCACAATATATTTCTCATATATAATATAATGAAAAATGTCTGCATAGTCGTGAAGCAACTAATGTTGAACCGCAAAGTAGCGAGGGCTCACTGTACTGTAAAATCCAATACATTCTACCACAAAATTTGTATACAGACCTATAAAATAAAAACATTGATAATCTAAAGACAGCCTAATGTCATTGTGCACCTACCAGTAAAGGCCATAGCTCCGCCTGTTATCAGAAGCACAGCATACTCCAAATGTTTCGGGAAGAGTTTGAAACTGTTTAGCGTCAAGACAACAGTGACAAGGAAGATGAATAGAAGAGCTGCTGACACCATGACTTGCACTGACACGAACCAGGCTAAGAGGGAAATAAAAATCATAATATTTAGTTAACATGTCATTTTAATTGGAATTTAGCAGACAGGGACCAAACATATCATTTCATAGCCTTTTAAAGATGTTTTAAAACGCAATACTGGTCAAGGCAGTCCAGAAGTATGTGCCCTGTAGCCTTTCTCTTTTTTTCTTACAAAATTTAGGACACTTACTTCAGTAAACCTGATCTAACTTGAACCAAGACAAGCATTATTGTGCCTTGTAGATCTACCACCATATTGTTTTCAATTATAAGCAGTACTACATAAAATGAATTAAAATCCTCAGATAGGTGTTGGAGATAACATTTTTCTAGTATTCTATGCCAAGGGTTGGCAACCTTTTGATAATTGTGTGGCAAAGTAGGATTTCTAATTCTTTTATTAAGTGTACCAAACAACCTAAAAGTCATCCAGCTCTAGCACTAATTTTTTTTAGCCGATCTTTGAATTGCCTTGAAAATTGAAAATCGCTCTGCTTCCATAGGCTGTCGACCCATGTTCTTTGGAAGGAATATTTTGTTTTAAATGTATGGAATGGGCTGCATGTTGGGAAAGCCAAAAACTTTAACACCATTTAAAACACTTCATGAAAATGTTGTTTATTTTTATTTTAAAAGGGCCAAAATGGTACATATTGGACGGACATTAAAATTTAAAATTCCACTTGATGCTTTTTTTTTTAGTTAGTAAAATTTTTTTTAATTAAATGTCTTTTTAATTGTGTCTATATTACATATTTTGTAACCCATGACTGATATCGAAACAGTATTTTCTAAATCGCTATTTACTTATTTTTTTTAGGATATCCAACTGTTTGTACATATATGATTTACGGCAACAAAATAGTAGGCTATCGCTTATAGTTTTAAACTAAATTTATGCAAACTATAGTGGTTTAAACTTAAAAAAAAAAAATTATATAGATGAATATGCAGACTTATATCATATCAAAACAAATTATGAATATATATATATCTTATAGATCATACAGCTTACAGATACTGTGACAGTAATAGTGACTCTGTTACTGTGAGTAAGTAAGGGACGATGTAATTATAAAATGACTGAGACTTAGTTACCCGGTGGACTATATTATAATAAATTGTAATGTGTTGACCGGACTTAGAAACCTGACAGGTCTGTGTTATTGTTTATATGTCACTGGTTGGACATAGTGAGTTGTGTTCATCTTTGAGTGAGTGAATATTGAGTGAATGTCTAATGTAACAAAAAATATATCCTGTTGGACCAAATTGATCTATAGGGCCGGTGAAGCAGCGATCACCAGTTTCCCTGACCATGGCATACAAGGTGATTGTGTGGCCAGCACTATGCACAGCCGCCTTTACTTTACCCCAACTAAGGTCAGGTACCCATCAGAGCTAGGCAGACTCAGGGGCACCCTCCGGACCCGGGACAAAAATCCTAGCCTGCACCAGGATTTGAACCAGGGCCCTTCAGTACGCCAGCCGAACGCAATGTCTAGAGTAATTGGCTATAAAAGGATTATATATAGAATGAGAACAAAAGGTTAGTTGGTACACTGACCAGTGTGTTGTCAAGTTATACTTTTACAGATAACGTCATACTCACTAATATTTCTCATTCAATAAAATATTTATAATGCTCAATAATGGACTCTTTTCTGATTCTAATTCTATATTTGTATTTTATTATAAAATCTGTTTAATAAATATATGATTTTTTTAAACTATAAATTATAGCAGGCTAATTAGCCTATAGTTTTAAAATGTTTTCAGAACAGTTTTCATGATTTATATTATGGGAATATTATCGCGTTATGATATAATATATTATGGTTTATTATGTTATAGTTATAAGTTATAGGATTATAGGTAGGCCTATAGGCCTATAGGGCATAGCCGCATAAGGCCTATACTATGAATAAAAATGTAAACTCAAAAATAGAGCCTACCCAAAAAGATGATAATGATAGTCATTGGTCAATACTAGTCTACAGTATAGTTGTATAGTATAGTAATAGTATAATCAAGTATAGCCATCATAAATAATTATCTCATAACTCATAACTAATAGTAATAGTACTAATAGGCCTATCATTTATAACTATAATAATTGTAATATAGGCCTATTTTATATAGTTACACTAGTTAAAAAAAAGTCTATAGACTGTCATCTAATAAAAATATATAATAATACTAGGCCTATACAGTCTATACTCGATACAATAATGTAAAAATACTTCCGGTAGCCATTAGTTGACAATCGCTTCCGCGTTGATTGAACTGATCACAATACATATAATATATCCAAAATGTACTTGACCATTTCAACTATACGAAAAATACGCACCGTACATAAACGCTTATATTTAAACTAATATATGTATTTTCAATAATATAATACTTACGAGGAGAAACCCACTCCCAGATAGGTCGTATCTCAGGGGAGAAAACGTAGAAACATCCCAGGTAGCGCTTGCCATTGTAATCCTTGTAAAATGTGTAGTCGTTGAAACAAAACTCCCACAGCCCGAGCTTGACAAACGTCCCTTTGAACTCCTCAAATGATTCCACCCAATAAGGACTGGCAAACGCGACTATCATGAAGAGAAAGGCCCCGGCAGTAAAGCCGAAACCGATGATGGTCTGCATGCCCATCTTCAAATTTTAAAGTCTTTTGCCTTCATAAAAGCAAATATAGGTCGTACACCTGTCCTGTTGATTTGGCGACAACGGACGAGTCTATTTCAATGTCGTAAAAAGGGGAAGCAAAAGACTTCCGTAGTGTATTCAATTTTGCGTCCGTGAGGGGGAATTGTAATTTTACATGGGCGCTTTGAAACTGTCAAGGCTTATAATTATTGTTGTTATTTAAAAAAAACTGGGATACATGGGGCAAAAAATTAATACGGTAATTAATAGGATGGAAACGTAGGCCTATATGAAAATTGTATATAGGCTATTGTAATAAATACATTTATTTAAGTAGGCCCTACATATAAAAATGTGCTTATATTTAGGATAGGCCTATTGTATAGGCTATTTTAAGAAGTTGAATTTATTACTTTAATGTGATCATATTCACGTATTAGAGTAAAAAAAGGCCTCGATTTTAAAGAAATTTAAGTAACAAATCAACACTTAAAGCATTTTTAGTCACATGGCCTAATAATTGAGTCCTCTAGTCTGTGTTCCCCGCGCTTTTAATTAAATATGCGATTAGAGTAGGCCTACAAAGAATAAGACTACATGTAGTGTAGACTCCAACCAAACGCATATTTATATAGGCCTATATGATATAAGATGCAAAAATCTTTTGTAGGCCCTATAGATCGACGGAGCGCTTCTGTAAAATATAATCAATCTTGTAACATGCCTATTTGGAGGCATGCTTAAATTAGATCAGATGTAATTAATTATATGAAATTAATATAGGGGAGTAGGGCCTACACATTTTATTAAAATACCATTTCGAAATGGTCTTCGGTTCGAATCCTACGCTGGTTTTAAAAAAAACGTCTGAATTATATAAAGTAGGCCTATTATAAAGTATTTAAAGGCCAGTGGTGACTTTTGGCAGTGAGACCTGGACACTCACAAAAAGTACAGAAAACATATAGTAAAGATCTGGGCAAGAAAAGTCCTCAGAAAAATTTTTGGACCAACCAAAGACGAAAATAGATGGAGGATGCGCACCAATAGAGAGGTCTACGAGCTATACGAAGACCCTACTATTGTGGCTGAAATCAAAAGGGGCATACTACGCTGGACAGGCCACCTGGAACGAATGCTTAACAGCAGAAGAGCGAAAGTGACCCTATGCTCAAGACCCCAGAGGAAAACGACCGAAAGTCAGACCCAGACTGAGATGGTTGGACGATGTCGAGAGAGATCTGCGACAGATCGGGGTACAGGCCTGGAAAAAGAAGGCAATGGATAGGTCCGAGTGGAAGGATGTGGTGAGGCAGGCCAGAGCCATCCATGGGCTGTAGCGCCAAAGATGATGATGATGATGATTTGGAAGCAGTCACATCTAAAAAAAGAATAATATATAGGTCAGTGATACAAATATATACTCTTTTGAGTCTACCTGTTTTACCTTGACTTGAACTCTACCTGCTTTTACCTGTCGTATGTAGGCTCGGTGTGTTGACAGGAAGACAGTCGCCCCCCAAACTAGGTCAACATTATTTTTTCGCATACACAAAAACATTTTGGTTCTCTTTTTCCGCTTTCAAAATGGCTAACTCTGGAAGGGTGACGGGCTGGACGATAGCTGGGACAATCCTCATCTCTGTCTCTGTGATAGCCTTGATATTCGCCAGCGCCTACCCATACTGGCAGCAGGCTGAGAAGTCGAGGGACACGGGTATACCGAGCATCGGGCTGTGGGCCATTTGTTTCAGGGCCGACGGGTATCCTGCCCCCAACTGGGCCAACGACATCTTAGGGAATCGTTACTACGGCTGCAATTATGTGTTCGACAGAGATCTGAGAAAAATTGTTGATTGGATTTATCCAGGTATTTACTTTAAATAAAATTATAGTCACTTGTTTGCTGATGATTTAAATTTAAAAGTCATATGTCAAAATCAATCACTAGTTACACTAGAGCGGCTCACTAGCCTATCTACTATCTATACAATACACTGTTAATACAGTTTATACAATCTATGCCTATACTTATACTGTTATACTACCTATAGGCATAGGCCTACACATCAACATTCTACAAAAACTACAACTATAAAAAAAAATTAAACATGAATAGGGCCTAGTAAAAAAAACAGTTCTAATAAATTAACTAAAAATAGAACTAATAAATTGGCACACCTTCAATAAACCGAAGGTCCCGGATTCGAATCCTGATGAGGGCTAGGATTTGTTCCTGGGTGGCGGGTGGAGAGGATGTCCCTGAGTCTGTGTCAACTCAGCTCTGACTGGTAACTGACTTTAGTTTGGTTAAAGTAAATTTGATTGATAATTGTACTGGCCACACAATCCCATAGTGCGCCATGGCCACAGAAACTAATGAACCCTGCTTCATTGGCCCTATGGATTAATTTGATCTGACAGGCTACTTTACTTTACAATAAATCAAAATCAGAGACACGGTTATTTGTTTTGTCCAAGCATTTATATCAATAATAAATTTATAAACAATTAGTGTCCATAGGGCTTGCAGAGCAGACTTCATTAGTTTACCCTTTACAAGGGGACATTTGATAGGCCATCATGTTCCATAGAGTTAAAACATATATAACTTAAATATTTTTGTTTGTTCCAGCTTGGTTCAAGGTTGTGGTTATATTTGTCACCCTCGGACTAATCACACAGCCGCTGTGTATAATATTGAACATCCTGTACTACGCAAGGATTGTCAGTGCCTACAGGGAGCATATACTGCTGTTTGTCTCATCTGTAATCAATGTAGCAGAAGGTGAGTTCAGTTTTGATTTTTGCTTTGCATGTTCATAATTTTTATTATTATTGTGCTATCCAGCTAACCTTGGTGCAAGCCCTTAACATGGGTTTGCACCAAATAGCTTTTTACACAAGGTTGCACCCAAAAGTTGTTCCAGTATGATTGTGGAGTAGTACTTCTTCTCTTTCTCTCTCAATATACATAGCATCATTGGCTTCCTCAACCATACTTACTTGCTGCCTGTATTGCCAAAGGGCAGCAACAAATCCTTTCATCTTTGCCTGTCGCATGAGACAATTCCAACAGTGCCCCAGGAGTGACCGAATTCCCTTAGTTCCTGTTCTACAGTTGTGCGCCAGAGGATTTCTTTGGCTGCCTTCTCTATCTTTCACTTTGGCATCCAGTGTCATGCTGTTCTCAGCACATGGCCAATCCATTGCCTCCGCCTTTTCATGCTGCTTGTGTCCATGTCTTCATGGTTGCATTGAGATATTTTCTTTGGCCAGAATAATAAAAGATTTTAAAAAACTGGATCCTTAGGGTTTTAACAAAAGTATTTTTTTTTCAGTCCTTTTCAGCACTAAAAATCTTCTTTTGTTCCACGAATAAAATAAAGTTTTAATCTACTTTTTTTAATTTGCATTGTGTTTTGTTTCTTTCATTTCAGGTTTTCTGATAGCTATAGCCATAATAATATTTGGTCTGATGTCTGCCAAGGATACCAAGTGGCTGCCCAGTCCAGAGTCTAATCACCTGTCATATTCCTACGCAGTTTGCGCCCTGGTGCCAGTGCTGTGCTTCCTTGCCGGGATGTGCCACTCGGTGGACTTTTTAAGAGTCAAGTCCTACAAAGACCGTGATGCTAGAGCTAAGACCTATGCCCGTGGAGAATTCGCCAGATATTGATAAGAGTTTGCAACGTGTATGTATACTTCAAGCTAACGGAAATCCTTTTGGATCAATGAGAGTTCACAGGCTGAAGCTAATTTTACTGCTATAAATTTCTTCCTGTTACAGCTAAAGATCGCCAAGGGGAAAAACATTTCTTAACCTCTACAACTATTACACTAATTTTTAAATGACTCTCAAAAATATTTAACAAACAAGTTTCTACACAGACATATTTTTATTTTGTTGATTGACAATATTTTTTAATCTCACATTGTAAAATAATTGTAAGGCTCTGTATTTTTTTTATTTTCTACAAAGGGTTTTAAAAGTTTAATAAATAATATTTTAGATATCAGATTATTAATTGTATGCTTTGTAAATATAATTTAGCATCTTCAATTTCAAGAAGATTTTTAGTTTTGAAGTGAGAATTTTGTGAAAATTTTTAATCTATTGCTAAAATGTAAAAATAAAGCCTGACCACATTTTTTTTAATCTTTAAAAGTTAACATTAAGTTAAACAATATTCAGGACTAGCTTGGATGAAGTAGACATTGAGAAAAACCTGGCAGCTGTAAAATGGCAGCTTGAATGCTAAATATAATTTTACACTTTCTCTCTAAGATTTACTAAGACATTCCAGTTTTTAGTTTTTAAGCTCACTCTGTTTTATGATATGTTCAAAAAACCATCATACATTTCTATTTGGAAGTAAATTGCTCCTTTTTTTAAAAAGTCATTTCTGTTAACTTTTAATCAAAGTATATTTTACTAGCAACAAAGTACCGTACTTCATATTTAGTATATTGTTTTTTTTTATTTCAGTCATTTAAACTCAACTCAACATGTTACTTTTAATAATAAGTTCATAACATTACATGTTATTCACACCAACAAATCTGTATAAAGTCAGATCCTTCTTTTTCATATATATATATAGTTCTTATTTTACATGATGTGGTTCACAGTCATTTGAGTCATTTAAATGTAGTGTTTAATAACTTAAGTAAACCTTCCTATCACAAGTCATGTTGTTGTTTTTTTTAAATTATTTCCTGATATCTGGAAGCTCTTATAGAATCTGCAAAGTTTTTTAAAACTGACCTACGTAAGTTAAGCGTAAACTTTTATCTTCCCAGCAATCTTGAGACAGGAAGTTCACTTTTATAAACTTTTTTTATGTCATGTTACCTCCCATCACTTGAAAGTTTGCTTCTATTGTTCAGTACACTATAACATACCCACATATATATATACATTATTTTAACAGTCTATGTAAAGAGTGATCTTGTTTTACAAGTTGTGCATTTTTTCTGGACAGAGATTGTATTATAATATTAATTTAAATAATTTTAACATATATATATATATATATATATACATATCTGTGTGTGTATACACACTTTTAGTAATGGTTGTTGTACTTTTACAGACTGTAAATATTTCATTAGTACATACCTTACACAGTTTTTTACATTCCATTGAGTTTATTGTCTTTTATTTACAATCAAATCAGTGCCTCTTTATATAACTATGTAAATATCACAAGTTTGTTGACACACTGTTTTATGTTTTGTACCCCATGTTTCACATATTCTTTTACCTTGTCATATTTTTTTAATCAATGCTAAAGCTGCAAAATAGAAACACTGAATTGGAACAATAGTTTTGCTTTCTGAAAACTCATCAGTTATATGATATGTTATTTTTTTCTTTACTGTGATTAGAAAAAGGTCTAGTGACACTTTTGGACATACAATGAAAAACACCTTTTATTTGTTTGGTTCTTTAAATAGTGCATTGAGAAAGTAAAATGTCAAACAGTACATTCTCTTTCAGTTTATCAGGGCTTTTTTATCCTTCAGACAAGACTAAACTGAATCTGAATGCAATTTTTACATTTTTATGTAGATTTTTAAAACTAATGCAAATTTGTGTGATAATGAAATTTTTTAGTTGTTGTTAATTATACAATGGATTGAAATTTTTTAAGCAGAGAGTTCATTTGATCTGTTTTAATATTTTATTATAGGACAAATAATTAAATATAGTAAAGTAAAAAAAAAGTTACAAACCACATTAGGAACTAATAGACTGAACTATGGATTGAAGATTCTGAATTAAATTTGAAGCCCTTAGGGACATTTTATTTTTCTTGATATAATTTTGAGAAGAATTTTATTTACACATTAAAAAATAATAATTTTAAGGATGATCTGCTGTCATTTTTGTTTTATGACTTATCTCCTTTTGCTAACTGCTTTGCTAAAGCAATTTTCTTTCAAACTTATGTTGTTGTTCTTTTAGTAATTGAATTAGATAGTCATTTTTCAAAATGTTATTTCATTTTTTTTTCTATTGGAGAAATGTTTAGACTTTAACCATCGGCTTTGTTTCTAAGATTTCTTGCTATTTTACATTCTGGATTCAACATATATATTTCTTTTTCAAATGTATACTTATTGACAATTTTATGATTCTATTGCACTGTCTAGCTGATTCCAATCTGAAATTTCAGGCCTTTTTTTCTATAAAGCTATATTTTTTCTAACAGCTTGTAAGCTGAAATACATTTTGACTTTGCATGTGCTGTATTTCATTTTAATGAAATGAAAATAACCAATTTCTACATTATAAATATCTTTGACTTGTAGAACGTTTTGCCAGTGTTGAAACTTGGGGCGTGCCATTTATGTTTTAGAGTTAAGATAACATTGCTCATGATTATATTATCCTGGTACCCTGACATGGTAGGGTTCTCCTGATTCATTAAATTCTTAATTGGCAACTATCCATTTTCATCACAAAGATAAACAGCTTTTGGTCAACATTCATGGAAAGACAACCGCATTGTTACCTTATTGTAATAACCTAAGTAGTTGTCTATCTGTAGGTCCAACATGTTTTAGTTTCAATTATTGCATCCTAAACATACTCTAGACATTCCAAGCACAGTTCCTACCATAACCTGAATAGATTTGTGAACATATTTTTATAGATCTATTTATTATATAGGCTATATATATACACTGTAAATAGAGATTGATTTTAATGCTCAATGTATTTGTACAATTTACTAATGAATAATGTTTTATTGTTTCATTCATGAATAATAAATGATTTGTGTCTTTTTTTTAATTTATTGTTTTTAATTTTTAGTTTTAATTAGTTTTGTGATTAACACTAAACCTATATTATCTACACACTAATCTATTAAAATACAATACTAAAAAAGAACAAATTCATTTAAAATTAATTTCTTCTTGATCTTGCGTGGCATCGAGGATCGGAATGGTTTGCCTGAAGATACCAAGAAAGCCAGCAATTTAACAACAGCATTAGAAACCAATTTCTTAATTGCTAAAAACTAAATATTTTTACTATTTGTTGCATAAGTGGATCGGTTTCACTATTTCAGTTTTATATTTATAATATATATCTATTCATCTTTAGGCCTAGATATCTATCTTTTCATTTAACCAGACTGTGTGGGCTATGTGTTCTATCTTTTTTACTTTTCTATTCTAATCTAGTTGGGTTTTTTTTTTCTTGAGGAGATTGGGGCCCTGGGGTGGGTGCATAAACTGGTCACTTTGACTATGTTGAAAGATATACCTACGACAAATATAGATTGATTGATACGCAGGGTAATAAATAAAAACTACAACAATAAATAAACTGACGTAGATGTGAAACCACAATTGATCCTGTTTATGAATGTGTTTTTTATTGAACACAGCGTTAAACTCTTTAAGCTTATAACAAAATCAATGTATTCTTGTGTTGGCCTTATCGTTGACTAATAATAGCGGTAAGCAATGTTACAAATAAGGGGAAGCTACTTATACGAGTAAAAAAAAATATGAAAAGGGAGGAGTTATCTCTATTAATATCGGTGAAAGCCTTCTTTGAAGGAGATTGTTATTACGGTAATGACGTCATTGCACGCTCTCGATTTGCTGTTGACCTACAAATCCAAATTATATAAGCTTATAGTTTTCTCCATCCATTGATAATCTGTTTGTTATGCGGGGTTTAAGAAATAAGGTTAAATAGAAAAAATTGTCATAAATAATAGCCCTACATAAATTAGAAATACAAGTGAAAAATCTAAAATATTTAATTCACAAAGATACAGAGATTTTTTTTTAATTCAAGGGCTAGGACAGGATTCGGCAACATACGGGACGCATGCCAGACTTGGCACGCAAAGCGATTTTCAATGACACGTGGAAGACCCCGAAAGAAGCAATTGATGTCTTTTCTACAAGAAATTGAGTGCTAGTGCAGTGTACATTTTACTATCTTTTTTTTTTTTTTTTGCGCTTGCGTACAAATGTTTTTTTAATTTTGTTTTTAAATATGCTGAAAGACGGAATTTATGTAAGCTAATCAAGTCAAATTTTCATTTGTTTGGATCAAGTAATATATATATACACACACACAGACATACATATATACGTAGGCCTGTAAATAAAGGGGCAAACGCAGCAGAGACTTCCTTCATTTGTGTTGTTGCTACCTTATAGAACCGCCCCTGTACGAGTATTATATAATATATTGCAACAGTAAAGATGTTCAGCGATGGCTTCATAAAGATTGCCTACTAAACGTTCATCTATGTTCATAGAGAGCCTGCACATCATCTCTAGCTTTTCAAACCACAGAGGGTCAAATCATGAAGTGGCCACTTCATCAATCCAACACACTTTGGTAGGCCTGTGGTAAATTATTTTTTTCTTTCGTTCTAATTTTGCACTATGGTTTGTACAAGTACATTTCTAAGCACTTACAGTGTATTTACGTGGATATTTAATTTCGTGAATTATTATATGTTGTGTGCACATGTGTAGGACCCGTATATTCATAGCTATGGCATATACACAACGCGAAATATAGTTTCGCGTGAGAACGTTATAACTTGTTGTTCTAATTCACAATGTAATAATTTCGGTAAACATTTTTGTCGAAAGGATAACACAACAGACTCATTTGTTTTCATCTGGTGTCCAATTCGCTACAATTTTGTTTTCCATCCATTTCTTTCAAGAGAAATTGTAGTGAGAAAAAAATATATTCCCACAGTGTTGAATCATACATGTAGCAGCAGGTAAATAAATAATAATGATGGTACATTAAATATTCATATTTCAAATCACTTGGATTCGGTAAGACTGGTGTTTCAAAGTATCATTTCGCTCATAAACCATTTTTATAACGAGTTGAAGATGGTCGAAGGGGAATGGTGGCCGAGTGGCAGCGCGTTTGGCTGGCGTACCGAAGGTCCTGGGGTTCGAATCCTGGTGAAGGCTAGAAATTATTTCCGGATCTGGAGGTTGTCCCTGAGTCTACCCAGCTCTGAAGGGTACCTGACTTTAGTTGAGATAAGGTAAAGACGACTGGGCATTGTGCTGGCCACACTATCTCCTAGTATGCCGTGGCCACAGAAACTGGTGAACTCTACTTCAGTTTGGTCCGACGGGTACTTTATTTTAATTTGATGATGGTAGCCTAATATTTTGCGAGGCGATTATTGTACTATTAAACGTTATTCCATTAGACCTGTGTACCGTGTACATACAGTTGTTATATAGTAGCCTACATTAGATACTTAGTGTTATTAGACTTAAGACTGGTATTGTTCTAGCGGCTCAGTGTGACTAATAGGATATCTTGAATGCAAACATAATATACAGCACAAAGAACCCTAGAAAATCGAACCTCGATGAGTTACCCCCCTTTGCTTTGGTGGAAAGTAAAACGAAAAATGAATGCATTGTGTTTGTTTTGGTCACACAATCTCTTTGTATGTCAATGTTTTGTACTAATCATGTATATCTGAACTATACTAGAACAGTTTGACATCAAAACCTCCCTTATATAAAGATATATATGGGATACGAAGGCCGGGCGACAGCAAGCACGGCTGTCATTTCGAAGGTCCTCGGTGCGAATACTGGTGAAAGTTTTGAATTAGTTCTCGGGTCTAGAGGGTGTCTCTGAGTCTACCCAACTCTGATGAGTACCTGACCTTAGTTGTTGTGAAGCAAAGGCGGCTAGGCATTGTGCTGGCTACACAATCCCCTAGTTTGCCGTGGCCACAGAAACTGGCAAACGCTGCTTCGCCGACCCTATATAAATCAACTTGGTCCAACAGGATACTAGACTACTTATTTTATATACATATTATGCCTGTTGACGGCCTAGATAATACAGATCACACCCAAGTGCTGTGTAATGCAAAGAAACATTCCATACGATCTGAAATGAACGCTCCACTCTTTTTTTCATAACGAATTCCGGTGACATATTTCGCCTCGCCAAACAGTGATGGTCATGTGATGACAGATGGCCTTAGACAATCCTTCGCGGAGTGACGGACACATGATGTGTCATATGTATGGTAAACAACTTGATGACAAGCACGCGCGCTCTTGCAATATTAACTCCCTTTGTCGTCTGCTCTGAGGGGATTTCCGATAGATCTCTAGTTGTTGCCCTTAGTAGCTTCTGTTTTTTTTCTTTTCTTCTTATTCAAATTGAGCGCATAAAACATATGATAAAGGATTATGGTGGGAATTGTGGCTAAGCTGTACGTCGGATGATTTCTAACAATCGATTTATGCGTTTTGAAGCAATACGCGAGTCGATATTACTCATGCACATACACGTGAGTAGCGTAGGCCTACGTATGCGGAAAATAGCTAACTCTCTTTCAGGGCTTTAGAGATTATAAAAGTCTTGCGCATAAGCAAAATGCAAAGCAATGAAGTAATTGACGCTAAAAAAAAAACTAAAATAATTCGTACATTTACTTCATGGTGCTAATCCAGAAGTTTACCTACTTTTGGGAAGGGTACACACAAACGAGAAAGAGAGGGGTGGTGATGGGACAAGTTAGGGACAAAGTGACGGACAAACAAATAACATTGTTGTTACGACTTAATTTCTATTTTATTCCAGTTAGTGCACTGTCTATCTTTATTTCCCAGGCTCAGACTCTCTCAGGCTTGCGTAACAACAATCAATAACTTGACTCAGAATTAATTGTAATCAATTAAATAAACAACTTATCTACAACAGAATACTTGACCAAGTATATATCGTAAGTATATATATATATAAATATATATATATATATATGTATATATATATATATATATATATATACATATATATATATATATATATATATATATATATATATATATATATATATATATATATCGGGTCGTATCAACCAGTACGCCAGTGACCTTTTTTTAAAAAATAAATCTAACTAATGTGCAGTGATGTATGATAAGTGGCTTCTTTAACACTCTGCAGAGCAACAGCTACTAACTACACGTTTGATATAGGTTTTGGTGCAGAAAAAGCTAGACTAGGTTTACCCGACGTTGTCAGATTGCAAAGGAAAATGCATAAGTTGTCAGATTACAAAGAAAAATGTATACATAACCATAGACTATAATATACATGGACCGCTTGCTTTAGTTTTTTATGCTATTATCTTCTTTTTTTTTTGCAATTCCCGATTCTAAATGAAGTAATTGTCATACATGTTCCGTTTTATTAAATCGCATGTTTTTCGACTTTAAATGAATACTTGTAGGCCTATTAATCCTATTATCATTGATTATAATAAGATGGACCGCCTGCTCTATTTTTAGAGCTTATGTTTTTTTTCCATGCGCACACAACACTGATCTATAAATGTTTCCGCTCTGTACACCTTTCGATTTTAATTTTTCATTGAGAAAATCATAGCGATTAATTAAAACGGAACATGTATATCAATAACTTTATTTCCTGTATAGCAATTACGTTATATAGAATCGGGAATTCCGAAAATCGGTGTTTCAAGTCATCATATAGCAGAAATACTAAAGCAAGCGGTCAATGTATATTATAGTCTATGACTAGACTAGGAATATGTATTACTCTCTAAGCCCTAAGCCATAATTAAATATAGATAAATAACTTGAATTTTAGATGCAATTCTAAATATGCAATAAGAAAATTATCTAAACATACTATACGCATATATCAACACGTCGGGTACCTGACTGTACCTGACATTAGTTGGGGGAAAAAATGGCGGCTAGGCATTGTGCTGGCCACATAATCCCCCGGTATGCAGACGGCCATAGAAACTGGTGAACTGCTTCACCGGCCCTCTCAATTTGGTCCGACGGGTATTCATTAATCTTGACAAACAAATAACAAACAAAAGTCACGCATTCATTATGTTTTCTCGTTTGCCTTGGTCAATATCAATACGTTATTTGTTGTTGTTTTGATTTTAGTACTCGGCGATGGTGAGTGAAGGAGTGTGTTACTATAGTTACACATACACGTAGACAAAAATATCAGTAGACACAGTATGAGTAGCATTGTAACAAAATAGAGAAATAACGCTTGGGATGGTCTGCATGGTGAGAGAATAGGCTGGGATGTTTCGATAGACAGAGAGAGAGAGGGGGGGGTATTAGCGATAGAGAGAGAAAGCACGCGAAAGAAACAGCGAGCATGGGAAAGAGATAGTGAGAGAGGGGGGAACTAGAGAGAACGAAAAAGGAGGACTAGAGAGAGAGAGAGAGAAAGCGAAAGAGAGGTCGAGAGATAGAGATAACTAGAGATAGAAATCAATCGAGATAAAGACCGAAAGAGAGAGCGAGAGAGATGGAGGGAGCGAGAGGAAGATTGAGAGAGCGCAAGAGAGAGAGAGAGAGAGAGAGAGAAGGTATAGTACCCTTGTTGACAAATGACAACTCACGCTATGTTGACAACTCAAGTTCACAGATCGTGTTGTTATAACCAAAATAAAACGTGAACCCTGTGTGTATGTGTAGATCAAGAGATTCATGATACACCAAAACCGTTGTGTAACACACAAACGGTGGTGATTGCTGGTGGACTATGCGGCGTATACCGAGACCACTACTCATATATCTAACATAGCCTTAAAACATTTCAGTTGTGTAAGTAATGTTACCTTTTCCATTTTGAATTGTTTTAGGTATAAAGTTTTAAAATCACTACCTATTAATTTTTCTTTCTAAAATAAACATTAACGGAAAAGACATAGAAATTGTTTTACATCTTGATTTCTTGTAAACTTCAAACGCTCCGCTGTACCATGCCAAACATTACAGCGCATAGAATCTAAATAATATGTAGGCCTATCATAATTGATTTAGTGAGCATATTTTATTAAATTAAATATGTATTTTGATAACAATAAAACATATATTCAAATAACTTTGTCTTGAAGTTGAAAGGATTCAATTTTGAAACACTGCACTCTGTGTTAATAAGACTTTTAATAACTGAACAATTTATTACTTTATAGCCTATGTCATTTATAATGGGTTCGTTTATGGTTGCATTTTCATTTAACGCTCGAGCTGCACATGATCACGGCAACGCCACGGGAGATTTTTTTTTTATAAATTCCTGAAATGGTTGAAAAGATGGCAATACGTTGCATGTGAACTCAAGCTTTCAAATATCTGGCATAGTTGACCCAAAAAAAAATTCCTAAATTCCATCTAAAATCTAAGCTTATTGGGAACAAGCTACATATTACCCGGCGTTGCCCGGGTGAAAAAAAAGACAGGTGCAGATAAAAATTTAAAAAACTACAATTGAAAGAAAGAAGACTTTTAGGAAAGTAATTTAAAATAAATATTGTAATCGGGTAAAAAAATAGGCAAGTATTTTTATTTAACAAAAATCTAAATTTCCCGTAAATTTACAATGTCTTTTGGTTTTAAAAGTTTGAAAAAAAATTGTAAAAAAAAGGTATAATCTAACTGGGGAATCGAACACGGGTCGCCCGCATAGCAGTCCGCTACGTTAACCACTGAGCTAGCGAAGACATGTGTCCGATGTGAAAAATTATTAGACAGTATATAGGCCTAGGCCTAAATAGGTTAGTGACACAAACTCGCGTGTTTTCAAATTGACCAATGGGTATTCGTGGGGACACAAACACGATCTTTATATATATATAGATTACACAATACATTTGAACATTACAATTAAAGGGGAAGAAAACGTCACCATTAAAATGTAATAGGGAAAAAAGACAATTGCAGATAATGTATAAAAAGTACTGAATATAGGCACTGATAAAAATATATGTTTAAGAAAATAATAATTGTAATTCTACATTGATAAGTATGTTGACAACATAAATGTTTCATTCCGTATGGTGCATTACTGCAAATTATACGATTCAACAAGGCTCCCCAAATAATGATGGGGGAGATACACATATAGGCCTATACGCTAATAAGGCCACCTAAGAATAAAGACCTACCACAAGGATCACCAAATATGCCCAGCCATCTTTTCTTATACACTTCACATAAAAGAAATCAAGGAAAACCGTTAAGCACAAAGTATTTACAACATGATAATACATCGGACACCACGATAACACATCGGACACCATGATAACACATCGGATACCACGATAACACATCGGACAACACGATAACACATCGGACAACACGATAACACATCGGACACCACGATAACACATGGGACAACACGATAACACATCGGACAACATGATTACACATCGAGCAACATGATAACACATCGGACAACACGATAACACCTCGGACAACACGATAACACATCGGACACCACGATAACACATCGGACACCACGATTACACATCGGACACCACGATAACACATCGGACACCACGATAACACATCGGACACCACGATAACACATCGGACACCACAATAACACATCGGACACCACGATAACACATCGGACACCACGATAACACATCGGACACCACGATAACACATCGGACACCACGATAACACATCGGACAACTCGATAACACACGGACACCTCGATAACACACGGACACGACGATAACACATCGGACACGACGATAACACATCGGACACGACGATAACACATCGGGCAACACGATAACACAGGGACACCACGATAACACATCGGACAACACGATAACACATCGGACAACACGATAACACATCGGGCAACACGATAACACATCGGGCAACCACGATAACACATCAGACAACTCGATAACACATCGGACACCACGATAACACATCGGGCAACACGATAACACACCGGGCAACACGATAACACATCGGGCAACACGATAACACAGGGACAACACGATAACACAGGGACAACACGATAACACATCGGGCAACACGATAACACATCGGGCAACACGATAACACATCGGACAACTCGATAACACAGGGACAACACGATAACACATCGGGCAACACGATAACACAGCGGACACCACGATAACACAGGGACACCACGATAACACATCAGACAAATCGATAACACATCGGGCACCACGATAACACATCGGGCACCACGATAACACATCGGGCACCACGATAACACATCGGGCACCACGATAACACATCGGGCACCACGATAACACATCGGGCACCACGATAACACATCGGGCAACACGAAAAAAAAAACGGGCAACATGATAACACACCGGGCAACACGATAACACATCGGGAAACACGATAACACATTATGGACCCGATACCATCACATAGAACACCATAGAAAAACAGGCAACGTGATAACACATCAAGCCAGAAGACAGCGCACTTTACTATAACAGATCACACCATAATAGACAAATCAATAGCAGTCCACGCATTAGTGGAGGAAGCCTATACGATTTCCGAAAAGACAACACTGAGCAAGAGAAGTTGCCCAATTCGTACGAGAATAGAAACACGTTGTTCTCACATCTTTTATCACTGTAGACGGGTGGTACACAGTCTATGTCACGAGTAAGGGGTATCAGGCTTGTCTATATATCAGGCTAGTCTCTATATTACAACTTTAAGTACCCGGTACATATTTTATAAGACTTTTATAGGCCTAATTGTTCTGATTTTCACCATAGGTATCAATCACCACAGTCTTTCAATCATATCTGTATGAGCTTCCATCGAGCTCGTGGAAAATGTTCAGCAACAGCTCACCGGATCTGCTCCGGCACGTCCTCATCAAGCGCATGTCTCTCGTTTCCTTTGACAATCCTCCGCAGGTGGATGCGCTCGAACGTTCGTGCCACCGCGCGGTCTACGACCCGCAGGACGACATGGAGGCAGACTCCCACGACTGCTACAACGGAAACGAAACTCGGCACCACACGCCGTCACCATCGCCAGCTTTCCACATAGGCCAGCCGACAGCGTGCCACCTTGGTCAGCCGACAGCGTGCCTCGAGAACCGCCGGTATTTCAGCAGCGCCGACCCCCCGAGGAATCCATCAGAACCTTACACCCGGACAAAGCCGTGGCCTTGCCCTTCTTCGCCACTGAACTCACCCTCCTTCTCGCACCGCTCATCCGTCCCCGGGATCTTCGAAGAGCCTCCCCAAGGGTGCAATCAGCGCTACCACGCCATACTCAAGCGGAGGCGATCCAGCAGCGGCGTGCTCCGGTACACCCCCAATATGTCGCCCTCGCCCAAACCGCTGATCCGAAGATGCGACATTGTCTTCGGCGGAATCATCGGAAAAGGTGCCTTTGGCCAGGTTTACAGAGGTAATAATATGGTGACAAAATGTGGTCCACTTTAGTAGTACTATAATAAAGATTGTTTCAAGGTCATAACAATGTTTCCATAAGCTTATTCCTCTGGACCTTTAAAATAAATCAGGAAAACCAGAAGCTTAACATCATTTAAATTATTGTGCGTCATTCTCAGGCCATACAATCTACCATGAGAATTAACGCACACAAATAATATACGTAACAAGAAATATATCATCAAGACTTCAGTCAGCCAGAATATAATAGCGGACTACTAATTAACGTTTTCTTGTATAATAAATTGTGTGATATTGTGTCATGTATTTTTTTCATAATTATATTTCTGTGCTCGAATACAAATAGTTTTTTTTATATTGTTTAAAATATGCTGAAAGACAAAACACCTGTAATCAAGACGAATTACCATTTGTTTGGATCAATAAAGAAATCTTATCTTATCTTAAAACACTGATCAAAATGCAAGACTAGACAGACCAGAGACGAGCGTTGGGCGCAATAATATTCTTTTTAGAAGGAACGTCAGTAATATATAATATAGAAATTTAATACTTTCATTATTTTCCCTTAGGTCTTTTGCACGGCCGTCCAGTCGCCATCAAGGTTGTCCAAAAGAGGCGTGGTTCCGGTATACACAGGGAAATTCTGCAGGCGGAGAGGTTGGCATTTTCCATGAACCTGAGACATGAAAATATAGTCAGTAAGTGGCGATATCTTAAAAAGGTATACAATTTAAAACATAGTATTGAGAGAGATCGGCAACTTACGGAACGCGTGCCTGACTTGGCACGCAATGCTATTTTTGTAATGGCACACGGGAGACCCCCCCCCCCTACCCAAATAAGGCAATTCTGTGCTCTTCTACAAGAAATTGAGTTCGAGAGCAGGATGACGTCGAATTAATTAGAAATCTTACTTTGGCAAGTTATTATCAAAAGCTTGCCGACCTTTGTTGTAGAAAATGTAACAACTCTCCAAAACCATTAATCTTTAAAAGAAACTTTAAAGTGGCTATGTTGCCTCCTTTTTTTCCATCAAAGTGCTTACCTTAAGTAAAGGGATGAATTAACCATTATATAGCTAAATCAGCATGGGCTTGAGGTAATAAGTGAACAATGGTACCATAGACATTTTTCAGAGCACGAATTTACTGAGGTCAATGACTCGTATAAAGCTATAGTTGTAGTTGTTGCAAATGATGCAGCTGAACCCAAGAGTGACAACAAAAAACAAACTCATATTGATTTACAACAAAACGCCTTATCATAGAATCATCACATTTTAAATGGGAGCAGAAAACCTTACAAATAATCGATGGTAGTAAATCTATAGAATATAAAAAAGGGGGAAACAGCAACAACAAGTATTGAAACTCAAAATAACCATATGTTTTCATCATACAATTAGTTTGGTTTTATTGCAATGAACGAAATAAAATTTTGCTTCATTATATATTATGGTTTATATTATTGTTTATATATTTTTGTGCTCGGGGCCTCTACGGGTCCTAATCCGGTCTTGATATATAGCCTACATGTTGCTCCAAAATAGGCCCTGTATCCCACATTAACAAAAAAGAGTTGATCGACGCTTATTGTGTGACGCTGATTTATTTTCACCAGATGTTTTAGGGGTCAATATGTGTGATGGCGTTAGAGGCGAGGCCCTGATCGTGATGGAGCTGGTCAGCCCTCGGACACTGCAGTCCGTCCTTGATGACAGCAACCGTGATATCTCCTTGATGGACAGGCTTCGTTATGCTTCAGAGGTGAGTCCACGCGTTAGTGGGGTTTTGCCTATCTTCACCCATCCCCTTTTATTCTAAAAGGTATTTGTAATTTTTCCTGAACAGTACATGTAGCAATGAGCGATTTATGTTATGAGCACTTAATTTAAAACTTAAAAAAAATCTATATAAATCCCTAAGCCTAGAAACACTAGAGAAAAGGTGGCGAAGAGCAAAGTAGTAATACGTTGTAGGTCTAATAATACAAAAAGCATTGAATTCTAGCTTAGCAATACAACAAAACATTATATTACAATGCTCAGACACAAGGATGAAAGCACTTTTCCTATCCCATATGCAAGAACAAATGCACACAAGATGTCCAACCATCTCCATCGTACTTTTATTTTTTTTTTGGGGGGAGGGGGGTCTTTTTTACCAAAGTATTTATCGGATTATTCCATTTTCATCAACATGATCAACTCTAATGTGTAGATTGCCAAAGTGTATTCCTGATAACTCCATTTTCACAATCTTGTTTTCCTCAACCAAAAATGTCGAGATTATCAAAGCCTTTTCCAGATAACTCCATGTTCACAATCTTCTTTACTTCAATACCCACTGTCCAGATTACCAAAGCCTTGGACTATCTTCACGGCAAGAGCGTTGTCCACCTGGACGTGAAGCCTAGGAACGTCCTGATGACTCCAGACGACCGATGCAAGGTGGCCGACTTTGGTAGCCTGACGCAGACACTATTCGGCGCCCCGAAGGAGGACGTAGAATACACTCAGTTATTAGGTGAGTCATTGTGGACAGTGTGGGGCACATCTAAAAAAAAAAACATTTTTACTATAGTACAATACCGAGGGCTGGATATTGTGAGGGCCACACATCATCATTGTATATCATTCCAACAGTAATAATATTATGTACAGGAAAAAATGTAATGGAGTGACCAGTCGACTGTTTCTTCAAGAGCATCAAATGAACGAACATTAACCCTTCCCGTACCGACCTACTTCTATCTATGCTGCCTTCAGTTCCGCTATATACGCGCCCGGGACTGTAAGGGTTAATTTCAAGGACACGTGGTGCCCAACCCCTGAGTGATTTATTGGTCCCCTCAAATAGGTCATCACGAGATTCGCGATTGTAACATGTCAAGGGGGGGCATTGGGGTGGAAATTAAACTTTACTGCAAGCAAAGGGACGTTATCAATTTAATTAACTATACTTTTTTAAAGGTCATTACTTCCCCTCCCCTCTCACTGGACTCAAGCAGACAGTAATGTCTATGCAATAAAAACATTCATTCGTAACAATAGATTTATGGTGGTTGAATGTTATTATTGTTTTCTTTACTCTTTCAATGACTGTCTAGGTACACTAGCCTACAGAGCTCCAGAATTGATGAATAGATGTTTCCCTTCCAGTAAAGCTGATATCTATTCTCTCGGGATAACTTTCTGGCAAATGGTATGTGTATATAGGCCCTAGCTTTAGTGAACTAACTTTGTAGGAACTAACTATGGCTATAATGACAATCAAAATGGTATATAAAGAAAGAACATATTAAGATACTTAGAGAAATAGCTGTAATTGACATATATTGCAACACCTTATATAGTATATAACTACGAAATGCCCTGCCAACAACCAGAAGATATTCGAATGGAATAACTGCATCACCAAAGACGTCCAAGCACATCACTAAACAACCTCAACCTATGGTCCAAAGAATGGGGAATGACCATAAACTCAAAAAAGACTATATACTCAATTTTCTCTCTATCTACTAAAGTACAAAGCCTCAAACTGACCTTAGACAAAACAATCCTTGAAAAAATGACAAGCCCACATATCTAGGAGTTACGTTTGACCCAAGACTAACCTGGAAAAATCAAATAGAAAATACGCAGAAAAAGGGAATCCAAAGACTAGCTTTGATGAAAAAACTTGCTGGCTCAGACTGGGGTGCAAATCACTCTATCTTGAAAAAAACATACACCAGTTATATAAGGCCTACCCTAGAATATGGAGCCACAGTGTGGGGATCGGCAGCCCAATCAAACCTCCGAAAAATAGACAAAGTTCAAAACCTAGGACTTCGAATCATAACAGGAGCAATGAAAACTACCCCGATCAGAGCAATGGAGGATGCAACTAACCTAAGCTCTATGGAAACTAGACGAGAAACCAAAATCCTTACTCACTTCACCAAGTTAGAAGCATCAGGTCATCACCCTCTAAAACCCAAGCTACTCAAAACCTCCTCAACAAAAAGACTTCAAAGATCCAATTTTATACAAGAAGCCAAACATCTAAAAAGTAAATACAAAATAGAAAACATTGCAATTGAACCTACCCAACCCCACAGCCACTTCCCCCCCCCCCTGGGACCCAAGCCCTACTCTAAAAATCCGAGACGAACTAAGCAACATAGGGAAAAAATCTGACTACACACCCGAAATACTAAAAGAAGCAGTAAACAACATCATTAGAGAACAATACCCCCAAAATGCATGGACCAGAGTCTATACTGACGGGTCAACTGGAAAAGATTTGAAAAATGGAGGAGCCGGCATTTTCATAGAGTGGCCAAACGGAGAACTCCTAGAAAAAGCCACTGTCACAGGTAGCCTCTCAGATAGCACTAGAGCAGAAAGAAAAGCAATTGAGCTTGCTGCAAATATACTAACAAGCCTCACTCAATCCCCCAACAGCCAGATTGTCATCTTCACTGACGCCAAAACAGTACTCCAGTCTCTAAAAAAAAACAAATGCCCCGATCAACCAGTCACTCAGTACAGAACTTTTAAAACTGAGCAAAATAACTAAAGAACTGGTTCTCCAATGGATCCCTGGGCATATACAAAATGAAGGAAATGACACTGCCGACACCTTAGCTAAAGCCGGAGGCAGACAAAACTAGACCCCGAAGAAATAAAGGCAATACTCAAAAGGAATGAATCCGAAAGATGGTCTGAGCTGCAACAAAACAACCCAAAGATTGATGCTTACTACAAACTCTCCCGCCAATTTCAACACATCATCTTCAGACTAAGGACTGGTCACAACAGGCTAAAGCAACATATGTTCCGCAAACTACGGATCGGAGCAAGCGAAATGTGTCCCTGCGATACAGCTCCCGAAAATGCGGAGCATGTCCTTCAGACCTGCCCTCTGTATCTTTCTACCCGGTCAGCCTTTTGGCCCCTGGGGGCTACCTTCAATGACAAACTGTTCGGTGGACTAGAGCAACTGACAGCCACGGCGCAGTTCATTACAACTATCGGACTTGTCTGAATCCTCCCAATCATAACATTTGAGAACGAAGAAGAAGAAGAAGACTAGATTTACTGTTTTTATGCATTTCCACTCCAGTTTCTTTCATGAACTTACAGCTGGTTGGATGGCACTGCATTTTCCGATTTTCAACAGATCATTACGAAGCATTTGTCATCAAAGAGTATTAGTCTAGCATAGGTTCTCAACCTTTTTCGGCTCACCGCCCCCTTTTACAATTTTTTTCCGCTCACCGCCCCCCCCCCCCCAAAAAAAAAAAAAACTTTCTTTAGCGCCCACTCCCCCCCCCCCCACCTTTCGCCCATCTGGACTAGGCCTATAGTTTCTGCAATTTTTTTAGGCGGACTAGACTTTTTGTGTGATTAATTATCTTTATTAAAAACTGAAAAGGACACATATTGTAAGAGTTAATAGATCAAAAAATTGCCTTAACAAAAGGTTTAAATAAATCAATGCGAATCGTTTGCCTGGTGTGTTGCTAGTAATTTGTCTATTTTTGTATCAATTTTGGTTGCAAAAGCCTTAGGTCTAATAATCAGTAATATTTGTTATATTACCAAACAGAACTGGTTCGGCATCAATTATTGAATCAAATGTGGAAACATTTTTCTGTTAAAAGATAATTAGCCCGTTTTAGTTGAGCTAATATTTATGTGGTTTTTTTTCTTTTATAAAAAAAAAAAGGCTTACAATTTATAAGTTTGAAATGATCAAACTGTAAAAAGTATTTGAAAATTATATAAATATTATATGACTAAAGAATGTATATGTATATTTTCAAACATTACAATAACTACCCAGTTTGTATTATTACTACTTATCTATACCGCTTAACGAGTGCATATATCAAAATCAGTTTAAAATACATTAAGGATATCACGGTTAAACTGAGATCAAAATATCATTAATATAGCAGATGTTAGGGCGACAGTGATCTGTCAGCAGGGTTCGACAGTCCGGTGAACCAACCACAGGACCAGCCGGTCGCACACTATATTTGCCAAAAACAGACCCCTACTTCATCGAAACGTCACTGCGATTCCTATTTCTTGTTAATATAATAATATGTAGGCATAACGTTGGGGGATATCAGATATTTAGCGGCACTTGCGTTTACATCACATTTCATCCTCCAAAAACTAATCGATTTATAGGCCTATAGCTGAGGTGTTAAAATATATCAGGTACGTTTGTACCGCCCACTTGCCCTTGTTTAAGAAAAATGTAAGTGCGCTCCTTTGAATCTGCGATAAATGCAATAGTTTTTTTTTTATAAGAGTTTGAAAATCTTTCTATGTGTGGCTAGTGAATTGTGGAAAGAAATCCCAGTGTGCATGATAAAGTTAATAGCCTGGAAAGATGGGCTACATAAATAGTCATAATGATGAATATTATTATTAAAAGGAAAATACTTCCTAAGTCAATTAAGGGGACTGGGTCACATGACATGAACAAATAATTTAAAAAAGCAACTTGTAAAAGAATAAATGTTAATAGTTTATTAAGGTAATGTCAAAAAGTGTTTTAAAACTTTAATATAGTGAAAAAAACAACTGCATAGACAAAAAAAGTGTTGTGGAGGGGGGTCATATTTTACACATTTTAAAGGACTTTGGATGCAGTTATAAAACTAATTTAAAAGATACAACAATAGAACACTGTTATATTGAAATTAGAACATGATAAGTACAATCTGTCAAAAGGATTTTAACATATCTTCAAAGTTAAAAAAATATGGCCTTTTGTCTCGACTAATCAAAGCTGCCGATAAAAAAATAGGGTAGGGGGTAGGAATTTTTAAAACAAAATTGTAAATACTAAAGATATTGTCAGTTTTGCATTGCTAGATTGTAAGCAGGCATATTAGAGAACTAGAAGAGTTATAGTTCCTGGTATAGCCAGTTAGCCTAGTAGCCACCCAGCTAACATGCTATATCGGTACAATATTGGCATTTGACTGGTGTACAATATTGGCATTAAACTGGCTAATAATTGGGGCAATATTGGGCATGTTACACGGCAAAATATTGTTTCGGGATTGGCACAATATTGGCTAAACATGGTTACATTATTGGGACAATGTTGGACAAATATTGGATTACCATTGGATAAATATTGGTACAATATTGGAACATCATTGGTACAACCTAAATCCAATATTGTGCCTATAGTAATCCATAGTATTGCCAATAATTACCCAATGTTGTATCAATAGATAGCCAATATTGTATCCATATTTACCCATTATTATGCCAATATATAGCTAAGATATACCCAATATTTCAGTAATATTGCTATCCAGGTTGTATCTAATTAATTATGTGATCAACAAACATACATTAGCACAAAAATACAAAGCAGATATTTTATGATATGCATAATTTTTATTATTTTCTTTCTAAATTTATCAGCAAAATAGTTTTACAAAAAATAGTTGATTGTATTTTTAAAATGTTCCTCTCGAAATTCAGTAACATTTAACATGCATAGATATGAATTATACTTATACACTACAAAAAAAAAGCATTTTTTAAAATCATAGAAACACATATCGCCGTTGCCAGGCAAAAACCGGCCAAGTCTGAAAGTTTCAAATTTTTTTAAACAAAAATGTTCCTTGCGATATCCCACATGATGTCTAAAAATATCTTGAAGTATTGTCCAATAGATTGTCTACAATTTTATTTCTTATAAAAAGGGCGTTGATTCGCTCATAAAAAGGGCGTTGATTCGCTCATAAAAAGGGCGTTGATTCGTTTACTGGATCTATGCAGTTTTATGCTTCTCCTGAAAAATCAGCTAATTTGGACTTGGCCGGTTTTCACCTGACAACAATGATATAATATAGAACTTTATAAACTCTGAAATTATTATAGCAAGCAACATAATCAACCATAGTTAAATACAATTTAAGATAAGTTTACCTTTATGGGAAATTAAAAATTAGCATATGTTTACCAGGAATTTAAACGAACAATTTAACCACTACATCAAAACAATGAAACATAAAGAAAAAACTAAATCAAATAGTAATTAGTAATTAAATGAGACATTTGTTTGCTCTGGGAAAACTATAAGGAAATTATAACTATTCATAAGTTTTTATATAAAAAAAGTCTACAACATTTTTATGCACACAATTAAAATTAATTCCATAGATAGAAAAAAATATTCATAGTGAAACTATAATAATATACATTTCTTAAAATTGTACTAAAACATATTAACAGAAACTGTATCTGATACATTTCTTAAAATTGTACTAAAACATTAACAGAAACTTGATCTAATATCGAAACAAAAATTGTTAAATTCTAATCTTTAATTTCCAACTTAACCTAACCAATTATCTAAAAATGCACATACCGGGTAACGTCAAGTTAAATATGAATGCAATTGATATTACAATAGAGAATTCAAATATCAGTAATAATCCTAAAAGATATATATAATATAATATATACCGGCATTGCATGGGGGAAAATTAATTAGGCCTGAATAAACTACAGATAAAAATTTAATAAACTACAATGAACAGCAGAAAGCTATGGATCTAATAATTTAAATAATATAATTATTATTTACTGAAAACATAGAAATACTATAATCATGTTACAAAAATAAAAGTATGTATTTTTATTTCACAAAAAGTTAGGACTATCCCTGTGGATCACAAGGGATGAGAATCAAACACCTGTCTCCCGCATGCAACTAAAATATAATTATTATATTTAGTATGCTGAAATAGGAAAGCTTTAAGTCCTAAAATACTTTACAACCTTAAACAAAAAAGTAATAATAATATTAATAATGGAAATTTATAAAAAAAAAAAAAAAGAAAGCTATCAATATCAGTGAGGAATCAAACCCAGGTTGCCCGCGTGGCTGTCAGATACGCTAACCACTAAGCTGGAGAAATCACATGTCAGAAGCAAGATCACAAAGTAAAATATGAGACAAAAAGGTCACATTTCTTTAAATTAACCAATGGGGGTCAGATAACACACATACAGACTACTTATATATATAGAGAGAGAGGTTACCAAATGCAAATTTCATTTCTACATAACAATAACAGTACATCATACTTTTAAAGTGAGATCTATAATAAGCAAGGTCCTAAACTTAATAATCAAAATAAAACAGCATTAACATATATATGATGAAATACCGGTAAGGACAATCTGTAACTACGCACCCCCATTTCAGGAAACTTAGTCCCTTTCATGTTTATTGACTAGTCAAAAGATACTAAAAAAACGTTTCTTGAAAATCTTAACAAGATATACAAATAATGTTTTGTTGCAAGAAGAGACTGGGCAGTTCATTTTTTCCTTTGTCTTCTTTCTTTTATCGGATCTGTCTGCAGATGTTGCGAGCCAATCACCAGTAAATAGCTCTAAGTCTCTTACTGACGTATATTTATCTACTCATGATAGCATCTGAAATATTAATAAAAAAAAACATAAAAAGTTAATATTTAAAATGAAAACTTATTTCTGTTATTATCCTGCATGAAACAGTTACATAATATAAGTTACAGGTACTTATTGTAGAAAATTGTGTCCATGTCCCTAACTATCCGCAAAACAGCAGCAAAAATAAAGACTTAACCAACAATTTAACATCATATTTAAATTTATAATGCAAAACTAGACAAAAATAAGTGTAGGAAGCTGTAAAATAAAATATTAATCTGAATCATAAAAAGTTATTTTTAAGATAACATCCACATACAGACAGTTTGTTTAACAATCAAAATGATGATCATAGAATTTAATTTCTGGAGAAGTAAATTGTAACATTCAAATGAGAATAAAAAGTGTAGGGATATATATATATTTACCAAATATTGTAATCATTGTGTTGCTCTTTTTTTTTTCTTGTAAATTTCAGTTTTTCTTTTTTTATGTGCAAGATATTTTTAATTCTTAGTGTAGGAACAAAAACCATTATCTATACCCAAAATAGAGAGCATTTTTCGCTTTTGCCCTCCATGGTTGACAAGATAAAGTATCTTAAAATGATAATGTTTTGTTTAATTGTGATTTAGCATTAAGAATATATGGGATAAACAGTTTGTATAAAAATAAGCATGATTCTTACCATCTTCTGCTTAATATCAGAATCTTCAAGTGCAGAATTTAGCTCTTCCACATCCTCTACTTGAGTGATGCTAGGCAGACAGTTCTGTATTGCTGCTTGATTGTCTGCAACCTGAAGCTGGCTTCTAAACGGTCACCTATTCTTGTTAGATTTTTATGTCCACAGAAAGTTGCTCAACTTTTGACATGATTTGTTAAATTGGTTACTGAAAAATAAAATTTGTTAGCATTAGTTAAAATAATACAATAGAAAATAACTTTATAATTATATTACACTTACAAATTGAAAATGTTGGCATTTATTTGAATATTTCTTGAAATTATACTATAGGTCTATATCATCCTATATGATTTTAGAATAAAAAAAAACAAAAAACACCTGCAGGCTTACAGTGATGAATAAAATAAGAGGAAGGTTCAGTAGCCCATGAAAAATATCCAAGAGTGTTTTTATAGGGCCCATCCTGATGGAAAGTATCCAAGAGGTGTCGGCATATGTTCTGCTGCTAAAGACAGAATAGGTTTTGGTGCTGGGGGTGAAGAAAAAATGCATAATCATTAATAGAAAGTAAATTTGAAATGTGACTATAACAGCAATATTACAAGTAAAAAATGTAAGCTTTTGTTTTACATTAAAATTATATGATTTAAAAGGTACAATTTTCTTGTTTACAAACAGTGTGTCTCTGTTTCTGATAATGAACTTAGGACATCACTTTCATACAATGCCTTACATTTCTAATGTTCTTTTTTTTATTTGAAGCTATAAAACAGACAAACTGATATATAATATGAGCATACACAAGTGAAAAAAAAATGTAGGCCTATCAGAAATTTAACAAGTTTCTTATGAGATATTGATATAGATGATATAGGGATAGGCCCTACACAAAAGGCAAATGAAGTAAATTTCATCCTTTTCTAATTGTATATTGTGTGTCTATCATAATGGTGGCTTTACCCCTTAAACACTAATGTTCATTAGAGCTGTCTTAAAATAATAGAGAATATAAAACCCACCAGACTGAGAATCAAGCATATGAACTCAGTACAGCAGTGAAATGTTTTATCACTGAATCAACACTATGTCACATATGGCATGTTAAGTTAAGTAACACTAATTAAGAAAAAAGATTTACCAGAACTATGCAGGATTTTTGTGTAATAGCAGATCTGCCAATCACTACATGACTTTTTTTGCATCCGCACCCATGCACTTACAGCATTTTGGTGGTTGGGCCAGACAAACTGTTTGCTTTCACTTTTACTGTCCAAAAGTCATTTTTCTGGTATCACAATCACTATCTTGGATCCATCCTCAACTGTCTCCAGTAATTAATACATCCTAAAACAGATCTTGGTCATTATTTATTTTAAAAAACAAAACATAGGCATAAACATTACAATATGATTAGGCCTACAATCACATATTTTCAATGCTAGTGACTAGTGACTACTAGTGAGGAATGATACTAAGCTACATAAAATCAATACAGTTTATACAGGTTTGTAAGTCTGTAAAAAAGGAAATTAAACTCTCAAATATCCCTTTCAGTGCCCTTTCTAAATAATGTTTGGCAGATTTAGATTATCTTTCCACCCTTGAGCTATTTATATAGGCCTATGCCTATAAATCCTATAAACTATAATTTTCATGTAGGCCCTATGATAATGATGGCTTAGGCTTATGTCACACTTATGTGACACTTAGGTCACTTAGGCGTGACTTAGGACTTAGATAGGCTATTACTATTACTACTATTAATTACTATTATAAACTTATTGAGTTATGAAATATAAATGTCTAATTAAACTAGAATCAAAGAAGGCATAAAAATTTAACAAAATATCACCTAATAGTAATAGAATATTAATAGGACTAGGAATAGGCCCTAGGCCTACTGCGGCCTATTATAAATTATAGTTTATAGTCACCAGCCTATTCCTAGATTGACAACTTTCTGACAAGGCCCCAGTAAATTCTGACTAAATTATGCAGTTTTCTATGTCTATGTTAATAATATTTAACAAATTAAATCGGATTAAAACCAAACAAATATTTAAAAGAAGGTTCAAATGGATAAATTAATACAATATATAATATAAGTATAGGCTACTTATAAACAGAAATATGATTAATTATTAGGCTATATACTTACAGAAAGTATTTTTAGTCCCTCTCGTTCAAAGCGAGCCAAAACTCAAAATGTGCCAACAGTCATGCACTAAATAATTGATGGTAGGCAGCAAATAATTTTTTGGTAAGTGATAAATTTTAAGCCAGGTAAAAATATAATCAATCAATGTTTGCCTTTTGTAAATATTTTAATATGTTTAGTAATATTCTTTAAAAGTCTATGTCTTTTTTAACAATATAATTATGCCACACCTTATGTAGACCCCATTTGTGTCAACCAAATTCTCAAGGGAGAGAATATTGGCTTTTCATTGTATATAGCTTGGATAAGGGACAAAACTGTGACAAAATTGGCAATACACTGTTTCCACCTTGTCTACACATTGGACAAGGGACTTAACCACGTCTAAATTGGCATTACAATGGTTTTAGCTTGGGTAAACATTGGTAGATGTAAAGCCAATAATACAATATTGAGCCAATATTGTTCCAATATGATGCCAATATTTCGTGTTAGCTGGGCAGTTATTCCTAGTAAAGCTATTTTTATTTTTCTTATGGGGAGAGTTAAAGTTCCTAATTGAGCAGTTATTGTTCCTAGCCTAGCAGAGTTATTATTCCTGCTAAACTCTAAATGCTCTTCCTTATTTTTTCACTTTTTACACAGGCCACCAGAGAGACGCCACATGTGGGCGCCAACCCACACTGGCTGATCTACCAGGTGGTGAAGGCCAACAAGAGACCCCCTGACCACTACACGGGAGAAGGCGAACCGGTGGAGCTGAAGTACAAGGAGCTTTACGTGGCCTGCTGGGAGGCGCAGCCCAACTTGAGGCCCAGCGCCACCGAGGTGCTGCACTGTTTGGCCAACCTGAAAGATATTTCCTGGCAGAGAGAATGGATGGAGAAAAGAAACCTGGATTAAGAAAACATCAGAGCTTGGATTATACAAACTAATATAGAAAATGAGATATGGCTTCCAATGTATGGTCTCCACTGAGACAGGTTCTATGAATGACCAGCTCAAGAAATTAAATTCCAAATTATTCTGCATTTATTTATTTATACTTTTCAACTTCAAGTGTTGAATTTGTTTTCATTTCTATGCAATACTTTCATTTTCCTTTTTGTGATATTAAAATATTTTCAGCATCCACTTTGTTTTGATTTTCTTGTGTAATGCATCAATCTTGTTCCAACTTTAATTAATGATTTAAAATTCGGTTCTTAAGTCCAGGTCGTAACGACGTAGAGGGGTAGATCAATGGGGAGATCACCAAGATCCTGTCCGAGACTAGCCACGCCCTATCGGCGTGCTGCTAAACAAAGGGCAAGGTCTTCACAGTCACATGCACTATACTCTATGCCTCTCCCCCACGGATTTCCCCCCGGACCATAAACGTGGTGGCTCGCTCGCATACCTGCATTGTCTCCCGGTAGCACAAATTCCAGACCATAGGCATGGGAATTCAGGCACCAGGGCTCGGTGAGACGGGCTGTTGTGCACAATGCTTTCACATTCGTGAAGCCGGCTGGTCCAGCGGTTAGTCCACTGGACTGCCAACCAAAAATCAACTGCCACCGTCCGATCTCTGTCGCCCTGCAGGAGTTTTGGGCCTAGTAGACGTAATAATCTTCTATCTAGAAGAAACGTCTGTAATATATAAGATAAGATTGCTTACTCCCCAGCGAGTCTCGAACCCTCTCGGCAGTGCAATGAAATCTCGGACGCGCAAAAGGGGCTGTTACCCCATGCTTTATCGCACCGGTGTACTCTTAGTGGGGCGTATCGGGGGTTAACACACACTACCAGCTTTGATACCCATGGGTACAGACTTTACCAGAAAAATAAACACATTTATCATTAAGAGAATTTATTTTAGTTGCATGTGGTGTAGGCCAGGGTCGGCAACCTAAGGAAAGCGTTCCAAACTTGGCACGCAGAGCGATTTTCGACGGCACGCGAATGACCTCTAAGAGGTGTTTTTTTACTGATATAAAAACATTTTTCGGTTCTGAATGAGGAAATCTGACTGTTGCAACCAATGTTTCTGAATGACATAGCGATACATTTCAGTGAGTTTAACTTGCATTTACAAGGACCACTGGAATGGATTTGCATTGAAACTGGACATATCTTGCCGTAAAATCAATTTCAAAATTTAATTAAAATGTAAAAAAGTAAAGTACCCGTCGGAACTAATTGATCCATAGGTCCGCTGAAGCAGCGTTCACCTGTTTCTGTGGCCATGACATACTAGGTGATTATGTGGCCAGCACTATGCACATCCGCCTTTAATTAACCCCAACTAATGTCAGGTACCCATCAGAGCTGGATAGACTCAGGGACAACCTCCAGACCCTGGAAAAAATCGAACCCGGAACCTTAGGTACGCCAACCGAACGCGCTGCCGCATGGCCACAGTGCCCACTTCATTACATGTACATCCCTATATTAAGGCATATATTGAGATACATAGTTGCGCTGCACTCTTTCAGAAGTATGTCAAAGCACTCAAACTCAAAGCGGAGTTTTTTTTTAAATCAAAGGCAAGACTTTCAAATTGATGGAATCATTTTTCCATACCACATCAAGCCTAAATGGTCTAATCTTGCTACAACCCTATTAGATGTAGATCTTTTTTTATTGTAAGCTGTGGGATATTGGCGATTTTAAAATGCAGCAAGGCTGAATTTTAAACATTGAAAAATGGGCATTTAAATGTGCCCATTTGCGGAAAAAATCTGGACGGAGGCTGCCAATAAAGTCATCTTCTATTCTGAACTGCTAGAAATTCGCTCTTTTACTTTCAGCTTTCAACTTACACTTGTGAACAGATTTTATGAAAATTAATTTTAAGCATACAAAGAGTTCACCCACACTTGACCGCTCATTAATTGATACAGACTTTTAACATACAAGAGTTTTTTATGCTCATCTTCTATAATAAAACATAAATATAAGTAATTCTTGAACTCATTTATTTGTATTATTAAACGTCTGCTACGTTTATATTATTTGTGCCTCCTCTCGTATTGTTTGTTTACATTTTTCTTATGACCTCGCTAAACTGACATACACATTTTTTTTTTCATAATATGTGTTTGGCAGCAAACATTGTTTTTGTCTCTAGCTTTTAAGAATAACTTAGAAATAATAGAAAGCCCGTATTTTCAGTTTTGGGGTATCATTTCTTTTATTAATCGAGTTGGTTTGTGCTGAATTTCGCTTTGGTGTTGTAATGCAACAAATACGATTTGTTTGGATATTCCGATAAATACTAAATTAATTAGTATTGACTGATTGTCAAAAAGTATCTACCCGGTATTAATAAGATTGTTAAAGTACCAGATAGTGACTGCTAATTGAACCCTTGGTTTCCCAAGCTGTAGAGTTTTCTCAACTATAAAGTTCATATAGTTCTGTATTGTACAAATTACACTAGTCTATATTTTTTATATGTAATGTTGGTCTATGTTTTATGTAGTCTAGAAAAGGTTAGTCCAGTTTTCATTTTGAAATTACTTCTATTTCTATGTCTGTTCTCATTTAGTTTTAAATGTGCTTTGAGCTTACAGAATATGGATGTGTGCAGGATGCAATAATTCAATTTATAGAAGGAGCGTCTGTATAGCATAAGATAAGATATTTGTAAACAGTGCTCTATAAATAAAAAGGATTATATTACTATCCTTTTAACAAATTTCACAAACTTGGTCAGTTTTCCCTAACATTCATAACACACAAGAATCAGTACACGAATTTATACTCTATAAAAAAAAACAGCAACAACCAAGTCCTTGATGAATAATGCAAATGCAAGTACTGGTACAGTAAAAGTAAAGAACAATGCTGAGCCACCTTTACTTTACCCCAACTGAAGTCGGGTACCCATCAGAGCTGGGTAGACTCAGGGACACCCTTCAGTCTTTCAGCCCCGGAAAAAAAAAAAAGCCTAACCTTCACCAGGATTCGAACCCAGAACTTTAGGTCCACCTGGTTAATTTGCTACCGCTGGGCCCTACAAATGCAAGTAGTAAGCTGGAAATGTTTGAACATATAATAAAACAACAACAAAAATTACTTTTCCATTAGGCATTTATTGGTAACATTTGATAAAGCTATGCATTCCAATAAAAAAATTGGAACTATTTTTTGACTCGCACAATAAAAATGTAAAAGAAACAACAGTTGTGGGGGAGTGGGGAGAAGTGAACTATTTACAGATGAAATTACATGTTAAGTTATTTATTCTCTGGTGTTGACAATCCATATTTTGACTTCATCTGGTCCAGCTCTTGTTTCTTCTTGTCGGTGTCTGTCTTTTTAAAAGCCTGCACAACAGAAAAAAAAAAGTTTATTGTAACTACAACAGTACTAAGTGCACAGATCTCATTATATTATATAGACAAAAAGTTAAGTATAGGTCTTGACTTTTTCTGAACTTGACCTTGGTACAAGACAACATTAGACCATAGACTATAACACACATGGACCGCTTGCTTTTGTCTTCCGCTATATGATGACTTGAAAGACTTCTTTTCAGAATTCCAGATACCCTGTCTTACTGTGCACTTCCATTTTATTTAATCACTATGATTTTCTCAATGAAAAATTAAAATTGAAAATTGTAAATAGCGGTAACATTTAGGAGAACATAGGAGCTTAGAAGTCATTTAAAGACAGCATTTTCTGATGCGCATGGAAAAAGAACATATTTCTTATCTTATTACTTATTATAGTTATAGTCTACGATACACTAGCATAATATTTTCATTGTTCAATCTCGTCAATGTTCAATTTTTTTACCATTTTTAGAAATTACTTTATACAGTACAAAAAAAAAGAAACCAGGCCCGCCCCACCACATGAGCTTTGATAAATTTTATTTGTATCCATGTCCATTTTTTGTCTATTTGTTTTGAACAGTTCCATTAACCATTAGCTTCCCTGAGCAAAACAAAAAGGGAAATAACCATTGATAAAATACTAATGAATATTTAGTCAAATGTGTACTTATTTCAGCCTATTAAATTTAAATTATCTTCATATTTTAGAAAATCAATTGCTGTCTACCCAATTTTTAAAAAAAATATAAATGTATATTTGTTTTCAGTGGACTGCATAAAAACCATTAACAAAAGGGCAAAGCATAACTTTGAAGTTTTTTGTTCAACTTTTCATTTAGGTCTGTTTAAAACTAACAATAATTATTGAATTTATTGCTGCCTTAATAATCACTACTATAATATTTAACTGAATCATCAATTATTATCACTTAAATTGTATCACTATTGTATCACTAGTCAAATAATAATATTTTGATAGTCACAGGCATTACATCTCATTGCTTGGATTACATAAAATATTATAATAAATTTAATACGAGTACCAACATTTAATTGCTAGAAAAATCCACAATTTTTTTAAAAAGAAAAGCAGTCTATTTTTCAAAATTGTGTCGGGTTTAAAATTGTAAGCCACAAAATTGTGGACCAAATTATTGTATTTTTTTTTTACTACTACGGTACAGCGGGTGAGAATAATGTTTCCTTTTAAAATGTAAAGCACTATTTCCCTGTTACATTGAAATTCCTTTATTTAGTTGCAGAAACATTCACAATAAAAAATTATGTGACAGTTACAAATCGACACTGATTTGCAATGTACTACTAACTTTGTCTTTCTTTTAATTTTCATGATCAACCATTAAATAATGCTCCCCAGTATTAGTGCTATAAACTTTACATACAAGAAAAGAACATTTTTAATGATGTACAATGGAATAATCTAAGTCAGTGAAAGGCTTTGATGTGGGTCTCAGAAGTATCTTTCCTTGTCATGTTTAACCAGTCATGTGGCGGCACAACACATAGTCTTTGCGTGTCATGTTAAACCAGTCATGCGGAAGCACACACAGAACCTACCCTTGTGGACTGGTAGTATAACACTACCAGATATCTGTTGCAAACGTTGAAGCCAGAGAGGTGATCGCAGGCATTCTTGGCATCAAAAATGTCTTCATACACAACAAAGGCAGTACCCTTAGTTTCTGGGGTGTTTCCTCTGAAAAACAACAAAATGAAGCATATTTAGAATGTAGCTTGAGTCAGGGTTAGAAAGCCAAGTCAAACGTGAACCTTCATATTCTAATTTATTACCCTAAGTCAAATGTTTAAAATGTGTCCAGTCTTCATATTACCAACATATTTTTTATATAGGCTTAGAACTATTGGTGTCTATATATATGGAATTATAATTTTTTTATAAATACTGCTTTCTCTTGAATGAAAAAAGATTTAAAATAGTTCATACTTGTATAACAAATAATTTATCCTTCATAATGACCCTGTGTTGTGAGATAATGTTTGCAATTTCATGTCTGAATGGGTAGAGTATAGAAGCAAAGAATAAAGCTACTCACACACGGATCTGTCTGATAGCACCGTATTTGCCAAAGATGTCATACATTTCTTCAGCTGTAATCTTGTATGGGAGATTCTTCACGTACAAGATTCTGTTAACTTCTGGCGGAAGTCTCACCTACAGAGCAGAGAAATGAAAAAGTGGACTAATCAGCCTTTGAATTAATTGTAAACGAGTCACCCCCAAGTTGTTACTGCTTGATCTAAGACATGAAAAATTCTCAAATTTTCAACATTAAAATACTTAAAATTAAATAAAAAATCACAGAATTGCAATCCCAAAACTCAAAACCAAACCAACTGTTCCGTAATCAGCTTAAAATAAAAAGACCTTTAATTCTTCAATATTTAACTTAATATTTTAATATCTATAATAACAACCATAATATTTAACAAGTCCCATAGTAGAAAAATCCCAGTTACATCAAAGTATAACCTATGTAATTAGTAAATCAATATGAATTAGTCAATAAATTCAATGACAATCATTGACAATGTGATGTCTCAATACTCAATGTTTAACTGATTAACTACGATTCATCCACTTTGTGCCGCAAGCCGCTGACAGCTCCAAGATTATT
Source organism: Anisus vortex (assembly GCA_949126835.1). Classification (NCBI taxonomy): domain Eukaryota; kingdom Metazoa; phylum Mollusca; class Gastropoda; family Planorbidae; genus Anisus; species Anisus vortex. The sequence continues at coordinate 13,282,435 of OX421505.1, forward strand.
TTGCCGAGTTTAAAGCATTATTTCTTTAAGTTTTGTTCAGGAATTTGTAGTTACCGACAGGAAGTATATTTACGAACCTATTTTTGATTTTGATTTTTTTGGACTTTATGCTATATATACATTTGAAAAAACTTAAAAACATTATCGGAACTTTGTACTGTCATACTTTACTATTCATTTTCATTCAAAGCCAAAGTAAGGCAACCCGTGGCTATAAATATTTTTTAAAGATAGCAACTTTTTTAAGCTAAAAAGGCAGCATTATATAATTGATGGTATATTTTGCATATTTTCTGACTTATTGTGAAAAGCCCACTTTTAAAAATAAATTTCCTATATTTCTTTGTTAAGATGTCCGGTGAATTTTCTTCGCCTTTAAAAATTCATCTCTTCGCTTCTATTTGACCTAGGCCTAGATCTAGACTGTGGTAGACTAGGTTACTAGATCTAGATATATATTATATATAAATTTGGTATCAAAATTCAGCATTTAATGTCCTCTATCTCCATAGGTTTTATTCATCTTAACAAATGTTAAAAAAATTATGCAAGTACCTAATCTAGACTAGATTTCTAGTATAATTTGTTTTAAAATCTATCAATTAGATTAGCCTATCAATGGATAAGACTTTAATTTAAGAGAACAACACACATATTCATATAAAATATTTATATGTACGCACACCCGCATGCAAAAAACGGGAGAGAAATTTAATTTGGCCACAGCTTGATTTTCTCCTGCTTTTAATGCGGTAGTTAATCAGTTAAGTTTAGTTTAGAAGTTTAGGCTACTTAGATAATACTAATAATAATAGATTAGATTTAGGCTAGCTAGAGTGCTCGAGTTTAGATTTTTAGACGTTAGTTATTGTATTGTTTAGCATTGTTTATCCGCCCCCAACTATCAGCTTAAATAACTAAACCTATTTAATAATTATATATATATGCGTATACCAAATTATCTCCCTATTCCATTAAAAAGCGAGATATATAAGTAGAAATTAAAAAGAGAGATTAAAATGAATTACATACGTTTCCTCTCTTGTTCATCGCCATCTTGAAATTCTATGACAGCAACAGAAATGCCAGATTTTGTATTATCTGATGTTTAAATTAAGTAAACATTTGTTGTTTTTACCCTTGTAGATAATTGATAGTATATTGCATATCATCTTTATGATAACCGATTACTTTTAATTAACTGCTAAAATGTATTCCGTATCGACGTTTTCTGAATTCCATTTACGTAATCAACTTTTAAAAATCAAACCTGGCAGTTAGTTTTCCTTTTGTCTCGTAAAGTAAGTTATATAGACCAGTGCAAAGAACTGTGGGAAATTCGACTTGATCATAATCATAGACTAGTAAAACTTAAACGTTCGAATAGATCTAATGATCTAAAGTTAAACATGGAAGTCACATCTTTGACTAGTGCACTTAAACAAGTTTATAATATACATAAAAATATTGTTTCAGGTATTTTCTGCCTTGGTCCCACTAGACCTGTATATACTAGTGCTTATGTATTATTTATTAATTTATATGTAGGCCTAATTATTTGTAACATCATATGTTACCTGAGTAGACACTTCTATTTCTATATGCCTATAATCTATATACTATATATTTATAGTACATTTATAGGTAGGGGCCTTGATATATAGATGATAAAGGCATTTTAACTAGTGGTGATGGTCAGGAAAGAAATAGGCCTACACCCCATTATAGGATTATAGTTATAGGTAACCTAGATAGATCATAGATGTCTGTGTTCAAGTCTTGCAAGAGTAGGAGTACTAGGAGCTTGCTCAGTTCTCTCCCTGGTACTTCCCTATAATCAGCTGGACTACAGCTTGTCTGCGTTTGGCCAAGACCACCGTAAGTACAGGCCAAAGTGCTAGTTTTGTGCGTCACGCGCTGGAGGCCTAATGCTTGCTAGGCGTAGTGTGTATACACTCGGCTCAGGTGTCTTTAGGCATGTGTTGTTTCAGCGCTATGATATTTACCGGTAGGCCTACTTAATGAAAGTTAGGTCTATTATATTAAGAAATTATTATGCTTACTTTTATTTAATAAAAAAAAACTTATGTACTTACTGCTAGTTATTTAATAGCAGTTTTAATTTTTGTTACGATTACTCTTCAAAATGGTTTATTTTATAGTAATAGTTGTACTGAATGTTGACTTTTCTTTTTTATTTTTATATCATGTTGCTGGGCTTACACTCATAATAGGAAGGCTATGAAAAATCATTTTCTTTTAATGTGGTATAATTAATATCTAACAAATAGCTGCAGCTGTAATGTATGTTAACTTGACAAACATATTACTAATTATTACAGATACAGTTCAAGAAGAAGTAATAATAAAATGATCTTTTGAGTTCGAATTTATTAAAACATGTAGAAAAGATAATTATGCACTTGCAAATTTCATTTTAAATAGTTCATATTATTTAACATTATATTTATATACATTAATTTGAAAAGTAAAGTAATAAAAAGACTCAGTAAGCAATTCAAAGTTTACCAAAGTGCAATACCGGTACATGGGAAACAATTATAAAATCAAAGATGAATATATAATGTCTATAGCTAACCATTACACTATGTCGTTATTTTGTAATTGTGCCTTGTATTAAGTTGTATAGTGAACAATAAGAATATAGGTTTATAAAGGCTTTACAAAAATTGCTCAATGAAAAAAGAAATATTTGTACAGTAGAGTTCTGATTATAATATATATATAGGCCTATATATATTTTGAATCATAAAATGTTAATAAAAATTCACTGAAAAGGATTAGGATAAAATGAAACATATATCTGTAACTGTAATTATTTTATAGTTGACATTTTCCTAGCAGACAAGGCACTTTTCACAGTATTATTTTTATTTTTACAAAAATTGTTTAAGAGACAATTAGTAGAAGTATACAAAATCATATCAACAAGTGTTTGTGCCTTATGATTATTTTGACAGTCATTCCAACATTCAAATTCATTACTAACTAAAACATTCTTTGTCACAGTCAATGCAACATTTCTCTGATTTGTTTCATTAAAAAAAAGGTTGATATATTTTTCACTAGTTAATTTGCTAATCACAGCACTATTAAAAAGAACTAAATCTACAACAGATTTCTGTGGATACTTTAACCTACCCCTGTCTAATTGAACAGTAAAATTCATTGCATCTATATTAAGAGGTTTTTCAATCAATAAATTTTCTTTGCATAAGTCACAATCATTCACTTTCTTTAACAATTTAAATGCACAATAACCACCCACATAAATTGCAATAGGCAAATCTTCTTCCATTTTAGAAATATCTTCCTGAGTTATTCTCAAATCAAAATAATCATCTACACTTTGTGTTTGGAAATCTTCAGAGTCAAACATTTCTAAAGAAACGTCGCAAATACAGTTATTTATTTTAGCTTTCAAAATACCTGACATTCTAATTTTCTTTTCTATTTCATACACTTGTCTCACAGAGACATTGTATTGAGCTCCAGCTAACTGCCTATAAAGCCCAAACCTGGCTTCTAAAATATCTGTTTGAAATTTACCTTACTTACTTACTTACGCCTACTACCCCTCTCGGGGCATAGGCCACCAACAAGGGCTCTCCAGCCATCCCGGTCCCGAGCGAGTCTTTCCAACTGTCCCCATGAATGGCCTGTTCTCTTGACGTCTGCATCCAGGTCTCGGCGCCAGCTGTTACGGGGTCGGCCTCTCTTCCTCTTTCCTTGGGGGTTCCATGATAAGGACTGTCTGGTGATGTTGGATGCTGGTTTTCGGAGTGTGTGCCCCAACCATCTCCATCTTTTTTGCATGATCTCCAGATCGGCTGCCTGTTGCCCTGTGCGACTCCAGAGCTCATCGTTACTGATCATGTCATTTTTAGCTCTGAAAAACAATAATTACAAATTTCTATAAGAGCATAAGTTGTGTGAGAAATTGCAAAAAAAGTTTCCTTTGTTAAAATGCCAGTTTTAAGAGACATTGAATTCCAGGCATCTAACCAATACAGAAAGTTTTGTAAGTAATGCATATTTTCATCATTCACACAATTCATAATGGGATTCTTAAAGGTATCATTCTGCCTACAGCCTAAATAAGGAGTTTTTACATTTACAATTTTCCACCATTTTAATATAATGTCTATAAAATGTGCTGTTCCATCATACTCTATCAATTTATTAGTGGGACCTAACTCTCTCAGAGCTCCTGGAATAAATTCTGAAAAAATGTTTAATACCAGCCTTACATTTTGTTTTTCTATGTTGCTTGGCCATAAAGCCTTCACTGTAAGACCATAGCCAAACTTCAAAAGTTTATCACTTTCAACATCATATAGCTGTCTAAGGGCTTTAAATGCTGCAATGTTCTGAACATTAAGATTATCAAAATTAGGGAAAAAAAAAGAAACATTTTCATCTTTTTGGTTAATCCAATTATTTCTAACACATTTAAAAATATGAACAGTGTCAATCACAAAAAATAAAGGACGAGACCCATCAATAGGATGAGGATATACAATATTTAGTTTAGGGGGATTTGAAAAAAGTGACATGGCTTTCCTATTTATAGCATTATTGTCAGAAACTACACAAATAATATTAAAACCAATTTGCTCCAAACCTATAATAATTTTTTTAATGATGCTATGTAAACTTACAGCAGTTAATGAGCTAACAGGTAAAATATGTACAACATCTTTGTAAGATGAAAACAAACTATGTATCATAAACACATGTGCAGTTGAAGCCAACTGATCAGATGAATAACTATTACCAACTATGTTCCCACCCTTGTAGTCAACAAATTGTTTCAAATAAATTTCATCCACCATTAATATTACTGTTTTTTCTTTAGAGTCTAGTGTAATGACACGCTGTTTGATATAAAATAAAAAACTTTTATCTTTTTGTTCCAATTCAGGTCCAACTTTAAAAGAATTACAAGTTCTTTTAATTGTTTGGGGGTGTGGTAGTATAAAATTACCAGAATTTCTAACATAAGTATATGCTTGCGGAGACAAGAGAAAAAACAATGCAGAAAACAAAAAAACATCACAATCATATTTAAATCTATTTTTCTTTGTTCGAATAAGGTCTATCTGTGCAGAAAAAAAAGGAATAAAAATGTTCATTCTCTGGATCTAGCTCCTTTAGAACACCAAGAGACTCTTTAATAAGAGAAAAATGGTCAGAAATTGAATTCACACTGTGAGATGTCTCCACTAAATTCAAAACATTTGAGATTTCATAAATATAGTTTAGCTTTTTAGGTACAGATTTGTTGTCTGATAAAATAGCAGTTTGTTTAAAATATATTTCAACTTTAAAAGAACTATTTATAAGAACCGAATACAAAATTAATGGGGGTCCTTCTTTTTGTATATGAACAAAAATTATTTTATCATTACCATAAATCACTTTCCAGAAGTCAGAAATATCCATATTTTTTACAGCATTCACACACGAAATAAAATCGTCCACCTTATTTGTTTTTATATATTCTTCGTGTGTCCTTAAACTGTCTTTGATTGCATTCTCTACATGCTCACTTTCAAAGCGCTGCTTTTTTTTGTCTGGATTTTCACGTATTTTGTGTGTTGATGAAAGATAAGATGGACAGCCAGCAAATTTCGATGGTACTGCATCAGCTTTAAGTCTGGGCTTGCCTAGTGGAGCTGTTACTAGTTTGCCCAACTTTGTATCAAACTGTGACTGTGTCCACAGTATTTCCTCGGTAGCAAAATGTTTATGGCAAACCTGAAATATAATACACAAAAAAAATCATGAAATAAAATAATAATTAAACAACATTCTCACTTATTCTGCTTTTTTTTTGTGGTAATAGTAATAGTCAAGTTCTATCATAGTTGAAGTAACTAGTAACAGGCTAATAATATGCCTATGCTGTAGCACTGTAGCCTAGGTTACTAGGTTGTATGACTTAACACTTTAAATATTTTGTAGCATAACCTCTACTAAGCCTAAGCATTTTAATGTATTTTATTTTGTAACCTGCTAGCCTCTTGGACTTAGGCATTTCGTCTTTTGACTTTAGATTCACTACTATTGATTAAAAAAGTAGGCCTACTTCCTTCTAGGATTAAGTTTAAGGCCGGAGTCTATAGACTATAGGGCCTAATAAGATATAGGCCTACTGGCCTACTGATATACTATATAATAGAGACAGTAATATAGGCTACACTATAATGTAGACTTTGATTAATTTGTGAATAAATTAATTTCGATAGATAATCTTTAGGTCTAAAGGCCTAACCAAGTCGTAAAAGAATGATCATAATATAAATATAATTATAGGCCAAATATAAAAATAATTTAACTAGACTACTAGAATAGAGTCCAGAAGAACATTTAATTTTCCTCGTAAAAGAATGATCATATAAATATAGACTGATATAAAAAAAAAATTAACTAAAGTCTAGAAGAACATTTAATTTTCCGATAAAATTTCAACTTACCCTGGAGTATTCCGTTGGCATAAAATGTTTCCTAGGAATGGCAGCAATCCATCTTTGTTTTAAGCTTTCATCTTTCGGAAATCTAAACACATGTGCTTTCAAGTCTTTATTGTAATTACCTTTACAACGAGGCACACAACATTTATGTACCATGGTGTACTCTTGTAATCCGATGTTAATGTACCAATCCAGTTATTGAATACTAGACTTGTATACTTCTCAAACTTAAAATGAATGGTTAACAGCACACACGGTCAACGCGTCTAAGACTAAGGCTAAGGCATCGCTTACACATCTTCAACTACAGGTAGACCGCAGGCAAAAGCCCATTAGTCGTGACGTCACGATCTTACCGCAGCCGAGAGTCTTGGCCTGTATTTACGATGGTCTTGGTTTGGCTCTCATATATATATATATGTCCCATAGTCATAGTCTGTTGGATACATAGACAGACAGATGGGTTAAAAAGTTTAAAAAAATGGATAAGCCTACTTAATATATGAATAAATTAGGATCAATATTGTCAGACCTTAAAAGAAAAGTATCCTGTAATAATTATAAATAATTGGTCATTTATATCGCGCCTCACTCCATGCTAATGCAAGCATGCTCAGCGCGCTCACAAAAACGAAACGACAATAACACTCTAAAAAAGTTTTAAACAAGGTTTCGGCCAATGGAGGCACGAAACGACAATAACATTTTAAAATAGTTTTAAACAAGTATTTTGCTGATGGATGTGTACTTTATCAACTTAGTTGAAAAGAAAAGTCTTCAAATTCTTCTTGAATGCTTTTTTTGACACAGAGTTTTTCAGTGTCTCAGGTAAGCCATTCCACAGTGTAGGCGCCACAGATTCAAACGAGCGTACACCAAGAGTCTTTTTTCTGTGACCTTCCAAACCTGGAATTTCCAGGAGAGATTGTGTTGAAGATCGCAGCATCCTTAACGGGACATGCTTCGGTATAAGCTCTTTGAGATATGCAGGTGCTGTGCCTTCCACGCATCCATAGGTAAGGGACATAATCTTATGATCGATGCGCTTCGTCACAGGGAGCCAGTGGAGCTCTTTGAGAATTGGAGTGATATGGTCATGCTTCTTTACTCGTGACACAATGCGTGCTGCAGTATTTTGAACTTTCTGAAGTCTATCCAGTTGTTTCTGGGGTAAACCCCACAGGCAACTGTTACAATAGTCTAGTCTTGACTGTATTGTTGCAACAGCAAAAGCATTGGCTGTTTTTTTATTAATCAGAGGTCGCAGCTGACCCAGGGCACGAAGATAAAAGGAGCATGCCCTAACCACAGTACTGATGTGTCCTGTCAGACCAAATCGATCCATACTGGACCATAGGGCCGGTGAAGCATCATTCAACAGTTTCTGTGGCATATTAGGGGACTGTGTGGCCAGTAGGCCTACAATACACAGCCGCCTTTACTTTACCCCAACTAAGTCTAAGGTCAGCTACCCATCAGAGCTGGGAACAAATCCTTTAGTTCTTAGCTTTCATCAGCTACTACTGACACTGTACAAAAATATTTGTCCACAGACTTGAATGCCAAGATCGACATGTTGATTGTAGAGAACAAAAAATTGAAAAGCAACAAGTAAGCTTATAAAATGTATTATATGATTTAGTTGATGAGATCATGGGATATGAATTTGATGGTGTAACTGTAATGAAAACTGAAATTGTGCAATGTCTTCTGTGGTCACTATAACATGTAAATTGTCCTTTGCTATAAAAACTTCAACTTTTTTTTTTTTAACATTGCTTTTTTCTGAAAATATGCAGCATGGACATTTTTTATTTTAAGAGATTAATTCGTCACCAAAATAGCTAAATTAAATCAATTGGCTAATATTATTTATATTTTATCCTGCGTTTATAATTTATGTATCACTCTACTGTCATTGGTAAAGAATTGGTGTTTGCATGGATTCTAAATGTTAGTATAATTTTTGTCATTATTAATACATTTTTATCCTTAGCTTGAAGGAGGATTGTTTAAACTGTGTTCAATTAAAAGCCAACACACAAAGACTGCAAGACCATTTAGCATCACTGCTAAAAGAAAAGGAATCCGTTATTGATCAGCTTAGTAAGAAAAGCTATTCTAAGGAAACTCTTATTTTCTCTTTGCTTTTATTGAGATTAATAGTTTTATTTTAAAGCATGTTTTTGAAACGTATACTTCATATCTTTTGTCTGTTTGGTTCCATGAAACTGTATGTATGCGTAGCTGTCGTACGATAGTCTATAATGCTTGACTTTTAGATCTAATTATTTAATGGGTTACCTTTTTCGGATATAACACAATCAGAACTATTGCCTTTTAGAAGACAGGAATTAAAAAAAGATACAAGAAAATTGAAAAAAGAAGAACATGTTTTTTTTACTAATGGCTCGGTAATAAACTTCATGTTAAATTCTCTCAGGAAACAGTCATGTTACTCTATGACTTTGAGTATTTTGCATGCTGCCTTCCTGCTTAAATTTCCATATTATAAAAATATACTTTTTATGTAATACTAAAGTACAGCTTATTGTCTTATTACAGAAGCCCAGATTCTTAGCAATAACGACTCTGCCCTGCTGGCTGATAAAAGTGATGACGGCTGTGAAGACCGTGGAGCACGCAGAAGCCCTAGCACAGACGACAGTAAAAACGATTCAACCGCTAAGGATGAAAGCAGCGAAGTCAAACATAGTTCTAGGTTGCGGCTTATCAGGGAAAATAAGCGGCGCAATCGATATCAGGAGGTTGTTATCTCCCTTTCATTTAATTATTGACAAATCAGATTTAGAACGTGTCTCCAAATTAAATGATTTTAACCTTATAGTAGAGTTTTACTTTCTAATATTTGATTTTAAACTTATAGAAGTCGAAATATATTGATAGTCATTTTACAGAGGTAAAAAAAAACAACAATAAGCATGTGCAAATTATTAATTTTTTCCAACACCTCTGCAAAGAAAGAACACTTTTTTTGTCTGAATCCAATCAGGAAGTTCCTGAAATGAAAAGAAAAAAAACTGTGTTGGATTTATCAACACTGGCTGCAACTTGTCATGACCAAGACAAGGTGACCCCGGGAGTCCTGGTCCCAGAAACTGAGAATCTCGAGGGCCTTAAGGACAGGTCGATGCTCAATGTAATCAACGGAGAAGACTCAAGGGAATCCTCAAGCCAAAAAATACTTGTTGTCTTGGAGACTGTAGACATGGATGAATTTATGGACGCGGATGATGCCCTAGCTGCTAAAGATCTGGCCCTTGAAGAGCCAAGTAACCTTGACGCTGACCCTTCACCCTTGAAACCTGCAATGTGCAAACCTAGCGTTGAAGTTTGTCAGAACTTGATAGACAAGATGAAGACAGGAACAGATGTAACCTTTCCAGAACCTGAACCCAACCAGGCCAGTTTTCACAAAGACACAGTCAACTCAAATTCTAAAAAAATGAATCGCCATGGGGATGAAAGTCTCAGAGCTACTTTCCATGGGGCAGGGAATGGAAATAAAAGTATTTGTAAAAAAGAGCGTTCCACTCTGATGAGTTCTGAGAGGAAGACTAAAAGTTCAGAAAAGACTTTATCCTTACAGGAGAATCTTTGTGAACTGAGTCAGGTGTTTCCAGGACACACAAACAAGCTGAAAAATTGTAATGTTCTAGACAAGAGAAGCATTGACAACAGAAGTGCTTGCCCACCTTCAACTATTCATGCAGATACCAAAGGGCCGGAGTTACAAGCTACAAGAGAAAAAATGGGCACAGTCATCATTGGCGATGAAAGGCGCAACGTGCCAGTGTTGGGCACGTGTGACCTTAACGGCAGCTTAAACCCTGATGTCCATCTTTCAGAGTTCCTCGTCTCGCAGGTAACTGTAACTGTTCCTTGTAATGTTATGTTATAATGATGACTTTTCTGAACCAGTTAATATGTACAATTTACTTCTGTTTATTTTTAGTGAAACAATGTCAATTAATGATAGAGTAATGTTAATTAATGATAGAGTAATGTCAATTAATGATAAGAGTAATGTCAATTAATCATATTAATGATAGAGTAATGTCAATTAATGATAGAGTAATGTCAATTAATGATAGAGTAATGTCAATTAATGATAGAGTAATGTCAATTAATGATAGAGTAATGTCAATTAATGATAGAGTAATGTCAATTAATGATAGAGTAATGTCAATTAATGATAGAGTAATGTTAATTAATGATATTAATGATAGAGTAATGTCAATTAATCATATTAATAATAGAGTAATTACACCTGTGATGTTTATTGATACCAGATATTTTAATATCATATCTTCATTTATTCCATATTAATTTGTTTGTCTAGTCGTCTGAGAACCTATGTTTGGAGAAGACTAAAAAGAGACAATCCTCAGCTGCCTTAGATGAAACGGTGGCCCCTGAAATGGTTTTCCAGCTCCACAGCATGAACTCGAATCTAAACTCAAGGAGGAACAAGTCACCAGCAGGCAGCCAGTTCACCTCCTCCCATTCAGACTCTGACTCCGTCAAAACTGTTGTGAATATGTTCTCGGCTCAGCAGGATGGAAAACGTCGCCATGGGACGGCAGGGGCCTCTCCGTGCCTACCAGACAGTGTCCGATTTGGGAAAGATAGGGTTTCATCAGACGATGAAGACGATGATGAAGTCGTTGGGTCAAGCCCACTTCATAGGCTTCAGGTAAATGAAAAGTATTTACAATTTTTTACAAAAGGTAAACAAGAAAAACTAAAAATGACAAGTGAGTGATGTAACTTTTTTTTTCAATCAAATATTGAAAAACATATCTCACTACTCAAAGCCATGTACTTTGCAGCCTCACTACTTTAAGGGTTTTCTCCTACCTTACATTCTGCAGATATTTTGATATTGTCCTGTATTTTTTGTGGCCTACAGCAGGGGTCGGCAACCTACGGCACACGTGCCAGACTTTGCATGCAAAGCTATTGTCAATGGCACACGAAAGACCTCCAAAGAAGCCATTCAAGGCTATTCCACAAGAAAAGGGCAGGATAACGTTTGGGCCTTTGGCACGCTGAATGCGTTAGAAATTCTAGTTTGGGCACGCTATTATGGTAAGGTTGCCGACGCCTGGCCTACAGCAAACCAATTTATAATATAGTTATTATTAACCAGCCAATTTCCATTACCGTACTTCAATGTAAAATGTTTTAAGAGGACAGGAAGTATTTATAAGAGTGTTGGAAAAATTAATTAAATGTGGTCAAGGATTATAAGAGTGTGTGAAGGGTTTATTGAGCTATTTATATATTTAAAAAAAAACTTAGTTTGTGTGATATTCAAGAAATTGCTGTAGTACGATCATCATTTTATATAAACTCAGCTGGTTTTTAATTAACACGTGAGGGAGGTAACTCTAGGAAAATTTCTACACTTAAAGCAAAAATAAATCAAAAGAAAATAAATCACTTTATTCCTAACAAGTATAATACACATTTTGACTAAGTTTGTCCATATTTTCTTTTGCACATGATTAACAATTGCAGGGTTCTTAGAGCTGGGAATGTTTGTAAATTTTACTTAAATGGACACAAAAGTATGAAAAATATTTTAAATTATAAAAACAAACTTAGTAGTTAAGTAGTCCTCGTCACATCATGTTTTCTTCTCTGAAATTATTCTCAGTTCTAGGAGTATTTAAGAAATGTACACAAACATTTACTTATATTTGGATTACCATTTATACACAGCCAGAAACATTCACGCATTTCACAGATATCATTATAAACTGGTTTGTGAATTTGTGAAATTTAAAAATGATCTTCGAGTAAGAATCCCTGCCGGTGATGCCTCCTATGAGCCCTCTAAGACAGGGTTATTCTTGTGCTACCTTCATTCTATTATTAATTTTAAAGTTTAAAAAAAGTATCCATCACCTGATATCTCACAGGTCAGTTCACATCTGTCCAACAGTATTCCTTCCAGCTTTAAATTCATGCCCAAGAACAAACAGGCACAGCACACATTCGATGTGAGAACTGACAGGCGGTGCAAGGAAATTCATAAAAGCGCAGGTATGAAAGGTGAATTGTGACTTTTTGCTGTTAGCACTAACAGGTGGATAGGTATTTGCTTAGAAGATTAGGAAAAGAGGTTGGGGAGGAGGGGTTGAGTGTTGGAGTGCTATTTCAAAGGTTCACGGAGTGCTATTTCAAAGGTTAACATGATAGTAAAACTACAGGAAATCATTCCCCTTTGGTCTCTGCATCTGTCAAACTCCGATGGCTACCAGACATTAGTTGGGAAAACAAATGTTACAGTGTATTGTGCTGACTACGCAATACAATACAGTTCAGGGTTATGGCCACAGAAACTGGTGATCAATAAGAGTTACTTTTTGTTGTTGTTTCTTAAGTATTGATGTAATGTAGTGGGTTAATAGTCATACATTTTGTCAGGGAGGGGAGGATATGATGTAAGAGTCTGAATGTTATTACAATTTTGAAAGATGTTTGTGTTTCACTATCCTTGACCTTCATAGCATCTGTTGCCACAGAAGAGACTTGCCCATCTCTGAGTTTTGGGTATTATTTGTTTAATTTAGCATCAATCTTATAATTTATGTCACAATTCAATTCTCATTCAAATGTCATTTTAATTTTATGGCAGTTGTCAGGTTTTCATTCAATTTTTATCAGGAAATCAGTATAGTTTCTTTCAGTTTTGCAGAATTCATTAAACAACTGAATTCATCAAAACATGTGTTTTAAGCCTCTTGACTTGATTAAAATCTTAAAATTTAGTTTTCATGTACAATAAATTTTTTTTTATATATATCATAATATATATATATACGGTAAATGTTAAAAAATTTTTTGATTTCCTCAATTAAAAAAAAAAATTGTGTTGTTATTGCAGATGCAAACTCTATGTGTGCAGATGAAAAAGCTGATTATGTTGACGTTGATATAAAAGATGACACTGCAGAGGACTTTTTGGATATGGATAGAGCTTTAGAAGAAATAGAAAAAAAAACAGTGGATGAAGCCCCAGACACTGTACAGAGCCAGGCTGATCAAGTTAGTGAAGAGGTGTCTTTGATGGATAGTTTTGACAGGTGCGTTCTGTTGTTTGTTTAAACTTGTGGAAGCAGGAGATAATTTTCTGGAGCCAGCTTGTCAAGGCAATCGGAAATAATTGTTTTGACTTGTAGAATGCACTTAAAGCAGTGAAATTTAAGAAATGTACAGGACAGCTGGGAGAGTTGTCTTGCAACCCATTCCTCAACTGTTACAATGGAGACCTTAAAAAAACTTTTAAAACTTCCTTTTGATTTGCTGGGTCGGGTGTCAGGTCGTTGCTTTTCTGTCGTCTTTTTATATGTGTCTTTGACACACTAAAGAATGTGTGGCAAATGTTGTATTATACAGTGCCCGCCCCACTCCTTCACATTATTCCTTTTTTTATCTGCATTGACTTGGTCCAAATGACATTAGTTGAGTGTTGATTTGTAACTGGAATTGCAGGGTTCCTCAGATATGTATACAGGAAGTGCCTCACATACAAGTGGTCAGGAAGAAAAGTGAAAAGAAAAAGCTGGAAGGTTACAGTTGCCAAGAATGCTATCAGGTCAGTGTGTGCTGACTTTAGATCTCACTTGTTCTTGAGTTGGCAACAGGCCTCTCTAGCAGTAGTTTTCTTTAATACTTTTACAATGTCATTATAATGTTTATTGACTTAACCCTTCCCTTACCAACCTACTTTCCAAATTACATACCTTCAGTACCGGCCATTATTTTACTAACTACTCCCCATGGTCCAGAATTTTATTTTAGAATGGCTGAGAATTTGATAGGGTCAGAAATTATTTTTTACTTTTTTTTGTGGGTAAAAAGTGATAATAACATGTAGAGAGTAAATTGCTTGAAACATAATAACTACCGTATTAGAATAATCAAATTCATAAAATAATTAGATTCTTTCGTAATATTAATTCATAAGAAATTGTTTCACCAAAACATAATAATAATAATAATAATGATGCTTATATGGCGCATATCCCGTTGTAACATAGATACATTGTAAGCAGACTGTAAGGGTTATGATTTCACACATTCTTGAAGTGGCAACAAGCCACTCTAGCAGTGGATTTCTTCAATAGTTTTACAATGGTTTTGCAATGCTATTTTAAAGTTTGATAACATTTCATTTGTCAGTACTATAAAAACAGTGGGCTGACAGACGACGCCATGAAACAAAAGATGAATGAATGCTCCCGCCATCGGGCCAAGTACCTTCCTACTAGCACGCCTGATCATTTCTGGACAATAGGGTTTCCTGAAACTTCAGATGATTTAAGGAGTAAGCTTTTTGTATTTTTGGGTGTCCGCTCTCTTTATTTCATTTAATTAAACCTCTTTATATTAAAGTATCACTTAAATGTATTTTTATATTTCTAGTGTCTATTGTCTAGTGTCTGGTTCACATAAAAATCATTCACACAAGCCACTTTATTAAAGTTTAAATTGTTTTATAACTGAACGTATTTACAATGAATAAAGTGATAAAGAAAAAAAATGGACACGACACTGGCTGATTATAAATGACAAACAAAAAGTCCTCTGCTGGCCTTATGTAGGCTTTAGTGCAAAAAGTGCTGGAAGTAATTAGTCTGGAAGTAATTTGTCAGAAAGTGGAAAGAAAATGTGTAATATTTAGTTACTTCAAGAAAATTGACTTCTCTACACAAATATTCACTAAGCCATAATTTAATATAAATAAATAAGTCTCAATGCATTATAGACACAGTTCTATAAATACAGTATGCGGAATAAATGTTACTAATTAAACATGTAATACACATATAACAGTATATAGTATAATTTTATACATGGTTATGGTTAGCTGTTCCTGCTCTGACTGTAGTCTCTACATATTTCTTTGCATGTTGACAACTTTGGGATAATACAGTCTAGCACTTTTTTTCAACCTGTACACTTCCATTTAACTATTTACAAATCAGTTCAAGCATTAAATTCTTTTTCAAACATTCATTGAGTGGCTTGAGTGTATTATTTCATAGTACACCAGACCGGACAACAGAAGAATTGGATGATAATAACATTAAGAATGAGAACATCTGCTTGTTGCCCATTTTCTTCCAATTTAATACTGCATATCTGAGTTGTCCTTAGCTTTGAAAACTTTCTTTTCGTTGCTTCACATGCGAAAGGTTTGTTTTTAAAAGCATTGCTGACAAAGTAGATAAAACTAAGATGCTTAAAACTCCTCAGGCCCCACTCATAGACAGAGTGATACCCTACCCATAAATGAGAGGAATCCTCGGAGGAGGCGGCGCCTCGAGAAACGATTCAAGTCACGCAATGAAGAGGAGACACAAGTAAGTAGACAAGTTTCACAATCATGGCTCTGCATGTTGGTCAAAGTTTGGGAGGAGAAAATTCACTGAAGTTTGTGGGTTTAGCTTGAAATAAGCAGCAGGCAACTATATGGCACGCAACTCACATTTAGGAGCAGCAATACTTATACTTTTCATATTGTTGTACAGAGGAGATGGGGAGTCGGAGTTGGAGTCAGAAGTACAAAAAACTGAGGAGTTGGAGTCAGAACATTTATCTACCGACTCCACAGCCCTGATTTTAAACACAAACTTTCAATTAATTAGTATTAACTTAAATGTGTGGGGTATTTGGGGGGAGGGGGTGGGGGAATCCAGATCTTGAAGCCATTTGAGATGTTTAATTTAGAGCAACAAAGGGGTGTGGTGTCATTATTGGAAATTCCACTAGGAAAAATAAATATTGTCACATGTTTTGAATCTATAGCCAGATGTTTGGAATCTTTAATCGGTCCTTATTTCTAACAAATTGGTTAAATGCAGCTTTAGTGAGTCCTTCTTTATTTGTTTTTTTGCCCCCATGGAAAACGTCACCTCCGTCGATATAAGGCAATTCCAAATCTCATCCCTTTACGATAACCTCTTCAGTTGGTCTTTAAATTATGTCAAGTTTAGGGCACACATTTCTTTGGTGCTGATTGTTGTTTTGTTTTTTATGTTAGAAATTATACGACCTTAAAAAAATGATTTTTAAATACTTGAAAAAAAATCATTTTTGTTTATCACTACCCATCAGAGGTTAACTTTACAGAAATGGGTTTGTTTCTTGATTTGTTTTCAATAAGGCCTTTATCTTACAGCTCAAAATGAACAGTTTAATGAGGACTAAAAAATGCAAAAATTAAATATCAACAATACTATACTATAGGTCTATACTGCTACACTGTCAGGGACTATTAAGACCCACATTCATGTATAACACTTATATACACAACTGTATACAGTTTAACATTTTTATTTTTTTATTTTGCTAAAATGTGACTGCAACCCTACAGAATGGTACTGAAGTAGGCAACATAATATATTTAGTGACAAAAATCTCTAAACTTGATAGACCTGTTTCAAAAAGTTATTCAAAATTACTAAACTAAAACTGAAGTCATTTTGGAGAAAAACACAACAGATTTTTTTTACAATTTAATAATTTAGCATTGCAACAGATAGTTAAATATTACCAGGATAAATAAATATTAACCAATCGACTTGAAATGAGCAAACATGCTCATAATGTGTCAATACACAAGTTGTTAAAGTAAAAGTTTTAAATATTTTAATTAATATCTAAAGACTTTTATGCAATTTTTATTTTATCTTTATAGTAATAGGACATTTTACTTCATTTTATATGAAAGTAGCATAACAATACATTTTAAAGTAATTTCTAAAAAGAATTTTAGTGTGAAAATTTCACATCTATAAGTTAAAGCATTAAACATTACAAATCAATAATAATCTAAAAGATTACTTAGGATCCTTTTTTCACATTATTTTGCATTTTTTGAAAAAAAAAGTTTGCAGGGTATCTTTACAAATGAAAAAATGAGCATGTATTAAAAAAAGTGTGATTAAGTTAAGGACTCATTCAGTCCTATCATGTTGTTTTTTTTTCAAATTTAAGTGCATAAAAAAAAACAATCACAAAAAATTTTTTATTTGGACCACCTATATACACAACCAGACAATGTATTGGTATAAATTAGTTTGTGAAAAAAAGTTTAGGAATTTTAAATTGAATTTAGCATAAGAAAACTGGTTTGCTAATAAGTTCAATGGTTTTCTTGCTTACTTCCTCGATGGTTTCCCACATCTTATATGTTGTTTTGTTTTCTACTTTTTTTTCTATCAAGAAATAGTGATTGGAAGGACAAAAAAAAGATGTCATAAACACACATTAAGAAACACCTCCAAGCTGGAAATAAGGTGACCATCGGCAGCACCGTTGGGCCACCCCGCCAATCAAAAGTTTCTCCTCCAATGAAGTCGACCCTCTAGGAAGGAGTTATTATTTCTGTGGAAAGAAGCCACTGGATTAGCTGGCCGGAGAATATTCTCTATTCATGACTATATTATGTTTTGAACATTGGTGGATAAGTCTCTCAAATCTGCAACAAAAGTCTACTAGGACAAATCTGAGAGTTATTGTTGTTTCATGAAATTGTTTTGATAATTCTTGTTGTTTTACAACTGTTAGTCAATTATTGCTTTTGTTAGCCCACTTTACCTGTGCATAAAACTTTATAATTAAAAAAAATTCATTTGACATTCTGAATGGCTTGTAAACAATCTATGTTGTAATTGAAGTTAAGTTTTAAAAGCCAATGTTTTTGTTGTTTTTTTTTACACATATTTAGATATATGCTTTTTAGAAGATTATTTGAATTGTTTCGAAGATATTTTTCAAAATGTTATAATAAAATCTGGAAAAATATTTAGTTTTTGATATCAAAGTTTTCATACTTGACCTCAAATGAAATCCAGAAACTTGTGTTCGTGCGGCCTTTAACCATTTGAACCATGATCTCCTGGCCCTTAGATTCACCTTCCCCTGGGCTACTGGAGAAAATTGACACAAAACAGAGACACATGGAAATGATTAGGCATTTACTAAATTAGGGCATCAACTTCTTTTATTTATTATGACAGTATTCTTATAAATCATTTTATGGTAAATATTTCTTGGCATATCTCAGTATGAGAATCTTTCCAGCATTTTGATATTTGGTTCAAGCATAAGAAGCTCAATATGTATTTGCAGGGTTCTACTTTCACCCATCATGTGAGGATGTCAGCTGGTCCAGCGGTTAGTTCACCCGACTGTCAACTGACACGTTGCAGTTTCTATCCCTGGCTCCGACCAATTCCTGCAGGGGTTTTAGCCCAGTGGACGTAATAATCTTCTATCTAGAAGGAAGGTCTGTAAAATGTATAAGATAAGATATAAACGCCCAAGAAAAGTTCTAGACATTGTTCTAGTCTCTTGTATTTGATTTCTCAAGTCAATTCAACATTAAACTTCATTTAAAACAATTTGTTTTATTCTATTCTAATTCATTTACAAAAGTAATGTACCCATTGTTTCCCCGCAAATTGCACGTTAAGTCTATTATTGCATTTTCAATGGGTTTTTTAATATTGTAAAATACATGTATATCACAATGACTAAATAAACACTGCTACATTCCACAAATAGTATGGTGTGTTCTATCATCAACATTTAATGCATATTTTTATACTGGGAATGTCAATGTAAAGTAAGTTAGCTCGAAATATCGACATGGTGTGCTGTGGTGTTATATATTATGTTTTTAAGACACAGACAGTAAATCTGGTTCGAGGGGTTTAAATATGAAAATGAGGTCGTATTAACTTAAATTATATATATATTTTTATGAAAATTATAGATGCTCCATTCTATAAAGAAGATTATTGCATCCTACGCTCATCCGTGGTCTGAGGTTAGTGGCTAATATTGCATTTCGATTAGGGTTTTATATGATATTAAGTTACTGATTTTCCTGGTTTCTTGAGGCAACCCATTCCAAGGCCAGATGCCATTCTGCATTAAAGGCATTAAAAAAAAAGGAATATATTATCTTATATATTACAGACACTCCTTTTATAAATACTTGCAACGCTTGCCAGAACTATGGACTCACCCACAGAATATACCTATTCTGTGGACTCATCTGTACTAAGAAGACTATACTAATATATATATATTTATTCTATGAAGAGAGAGACTGTGAAGTGTGAAATGAAGAATCATAAAGTATAAGTAGAAAAATTATTTTTAGTACGGAGAACTACGAAGTATAGAGGTTGTAAAAGAAAAGTCAACTCAGAGTTGGGACTATAATATAGTCTGACTGTGAAAGATTTGGGAATGGAGGAGTGTTGGGTGGGAGAAAGACACTGTTAGGTGAAAAACAACATAAACATGATACATACAAGTGGTAGTTGTTATATCGGAGAAAGAAAACAAAGATTTAAAAATGGTTAGAAAAAAAAGGCGATTCAGTGTGGAACTAATTATGAGAGAGAGAAAAAAGAAGATTAACCCTTCCTGTACCGACCTACTTCTATCTATGCTGCCTTCAGTTCCGCTATATACGCGCCCGGGACTGTAAGGGTTAAGTATCGGAAGAAGAACACTAAGAAATTTGAATTAAGTAAATAGGTAATTTTTTTAGCAAGTCGTTTATTCAGGCCCTGTGTAAGTCATTTCGTAGGTGTTTGGGTAAGTCATTTCGTAAGTCGTTAGATAAGTTTTTCGTTTAGGTCATTCTGTAAGTCATTAATGGGTAACTGAGCTTTCTTTACGCAAGTCCATAATATGCCAGTCATTTTGCATGTTGTTTAGCAGTAAGCCCTCATTGTAAGTAAGGTATTTAAAAAAAAAAGATTTCAGCAAGTAATTAATATATTAATTGTTTACAGCAGATAACTGGAGTTGTAAGAAATGTTACCGAGTAGTTTAACCCTTACAGTTCCGGGCGCGTATATAGCGGAATTGAAGGCAGCATAGATAGAAGTAGGTCGGCACGGGAAGGGTTAATACAGCCGGTATCTAAGTAGCTAGGTGGCGTTACTCTATAGTAGGCCGTACAGAGTTCCACAATAGCCCATCACTTGCAAAGGTCACCAGAGACGATGTACGATAGAACAAGACGATTGCTGCGCACTGAGAGGTCACATGAGTCGTGAATCATCGGAACATTATGTAGATCAGGTGTCGGCAACCTACGGCATGCGTGCCAAACTTGGCACGTCGTCGTGGGATTAGCAATGGCACGCAAAAAGTCACTTCAAGTCTCTTGTACAAGAAATTTAGTGCTACACCAGGATGACTTTTAGGATGTTGGCACACTGAATGAGTTAAAAATCATACTTTGGCACAATGTTATCATAAGTTTGCCGACCCCTGATGTAGATACTATAACAGTATATTCAGAGGCACCCAATACTGACTGTAAGAATGGCATAACTGGCACAGATAAAACGTGTATGTTGAGATCATGTGACTTTGGGACTCGTTATGTTTGTCTTGTTGTATTCTCTGTGCATGTGGGGGAGTCCTACAATTGTCGATTGTGGCCTAAACGAGTAGACTAGTTCGAGTTATATTAACGTGTAAATGATGCATTGTTCTATGAACAACTAACTGCCACGGGATGAAGTAAGAACCAAGAATCAACTGCTGGAGCATACGTAGCACCATCACTCACTTGAAAACGACCTTATTGACAAGACATCGTTTTTAGGTGATTTACATGTGGCAGGTCTATATTATCATGCTCTCTACTTTGTGTGGCACGACCACAATTAATATGTAATACAAACGTCATCAGTGCAGATCTTTTGTTTGTGGGAAGTGGGGGTGGGTGAGTGTGTTTATATGCGGGAGTGGGGAAGGGAGGAGTGAATAACACATGAAACTAACACTTTAATTTTAAAGCCAGAAGATATACGCCTGATTGAAACTTTTTTACTGTCCAATAAACACACACACACAAAAACGGGGCTATTGACGAACGATGTACGCACACACACACACACACTCAAAACATACATCACAATAGTCAGAGCAAAAAGTCCCGGTAAAGAGCCGTCCACAAGTGACTTCATGGACGTAGGGAGGGGAAAGGGGGGGGGGGGGTCAAAACACTTGTGACGAGAAGGAAGGGGTTTATAAACATTCTAACGTCACATCACTAAACATAATTGTACTTCAACATCCACTATATAAAGTATATGAACAGTTTAAATGGTTGTTATAGGGGGGGGGGGGGTCAGTGGGGGATAGGCTCCCACTGACTAAAAAAATTCTCCTAATGGCTTGCGTCTCCCAAACAGCCTCTGACAACCAAGTCCAGTATGTCTCCAGTATGCCTGCTCGAGTGGCTTAGGTAATAAGCCCGGCGAAACTGCTTTAACCAACAGGTGAAGGGGCGAAGGCGGCCCCCAGCGCCTCAAAACTGGGTGCTTCGGGCAGATGGAGTACGTTAGCCTGGAAAGGCAGTCCATCTATCAGAGGGGACACTCTGATATGAAACCCCCGCTGCCTAGCGGGAAAAAAAGGCTTCAGGAGTAAACCTCGAGGAAAAATCTGGAGTGGCGTCCCTTAGGCGTTTGAATTATCAACTATGGTCTTCCATCCGGCAGCCCCCGCAGCCGAGCCAATGCCAAATGTAATGCTTAGTAATTCCTTTGGGTCACATTGGTTAGGCAGAGAGAGGAATTATGACGCATGGGCAACCCATGATCTCTTTACCTAAGGCCCAGGTACGCGCCCCGGAGAGGAAACTCTGGTACTGACGCAAAGCAGCTAAAACAACACGGGAGACAACAGTCACGAGTAATAAGCCCATCCTGATTGGCGTGACGTACGGACGCTACGGGTTGCCTCTGTCGGTGGGAGATGTCTTCGCACCTCACTGATGAGCTATCGCCCGCCACATTGGGCAGCCCCCCCTCCTCCCGACAATAAGGTGCTGATCCGCCACAGTTTGCCCTGCTTTAATGGGTGCTTAGAGTTTAGACTTATCGACAAGCAGACTGTAAACAATGCTTCAAGAAATACAAGAAATACTAAGAAATCAAAAAAGAAAAGCCCAGTCTTACGACTGGCAAAAGGGAACATAAGGACAATGTGTCCTGGATTGGTAGAAGATTTGCAAAAGGACAGTTGCAGCAGAAAGACGGCAGTGATAGACGGTGAACTGAGAAAGTTAAACATTGATGTAGCGGCACTGCAAGAAACCGGGCTGGCTGAAGACGGCACGATTCGAGAGAAGGATTACACCTTCCTTTGGAAAGGCAAGCCCCCGATGAAGCACGAATGCATGGGGTGGGTTTCGCAATTAAAAAAAACAGCCTCCTACCCATGATAGTTGGTGTATTCTCTCCATCATAATGTCAACAGCTTCTGGTAAAGTACACCTCATCAGTGAATGTGCTCCTACACTGTGTTCGCCTCAAGAGACGAATAATAGATTCTATGAAGACTTGTCTTTTCTTCTTCTTCTTCGTTCTCAAATGTTATGATTGGGAGGATTCAGACAAGTCCGATAGTTGTAATGAACTGCGCCGTGGCTGTCAGTTGCTCTAGTCCACCGAACAGTTTGTCATTGAAGGTAGCCCCAGGGGCCAAAAGGCTGACCGGGTAGAAAGATACAGAGGGCAGGTCTGAAGGACATGTTCCGCATTTTCGGGAGCTGTTTCGCAGGGGCACATTTCGCTTGCTCCGATTCGTAGTTTGCGGAACATGTGTTGCTTTAGCCTGTTGTGACCAGTCCTTAGTCTGAAGATAATAAGACCTCAGTGAGAGTGATACTATTAAGAAGATCCCAACATCGGAACATGTAATCCTGCTGGGTGACTTCAACGCCAGAGTTGGATCTGAATGGGGCATCCGGCCAGATTTTCTCGGTCATTTTGGTTTTGGCAAAATTAACGAAAACGGGCAGCGTCTGCTGAAATTGTGTACTTACTACAAGCTTTGCATCACAAGCACGCTTTTAAAAACAAAACCGCAACACAGAGTCCCTTGAAGACAGCCTAGATCAGGGCACTGGCATCAACTGAACCTAAAAAAAGCGATCTCAATTGCGTACTCTTAACACGAAGCTACCACAGAGCCGACTGCGACACAGACCACGTTCTACAGTGTTGCAAGATGAGACTCAAGCCCCCAAAAGTGTACGCCACAGAGAAAAAAAGGTAAACCCCGTTTAGATGTCACCAGGGTGGCGAACCCAAATCTCTGCGTTGAGTTCACAAGCCTCTGGAAGGGTCATTCAAGAACTACACTGCCAGTGGAATCGAGAAAAGCTGGAGTTTTTTTTCGCGATGCTATGTAAGACTCAGCTCTGTCTGTGTTCGAAAAAAAAAAGAAGAAAAAAAAACATTGACTGGTTTGATACCAACTTGCCTGAAATGACTGCCACGATTGCCCTAGCGGTCCAGTGGATACCCTCACATTGTGGACTGCCTGGAAACGAGGAGGCAGATGAGCTGGCCAGACTCGGAAGAGATGCCCCACAGGATATCAACCACACACACCGCATCTCCTACTGCGAGGCAAAGGACATAATCAAAGACATGTACAAGAGAAAATGGACTGAACAACACAATCCCCCAACAGGAGACGACTGGCCACACCTTACCAGATATGAGCAGACCACCATACTCCGACTAAGGACAGGACACAACAGACTATTAGACCACCAGCACCGAATCGGCTTAAGTCACACCCCTGAGTGCCCCTGTGGAACTGGACTCCAGAATGCAGAGCACATCCTGCAATGGTGCCCACTCCACAGAGAGGCCCGTAACCAGGCCTGGCCTCAGGGAGCCACCATGGAGGAAACGCTCTGGGGCCCAAAGCCATTCCTACAGACAACAGCCCGGTTTGTCAGAGAAACAGGACTGCCAGTCTGACACAGCAAAAGAAAGCTAAATGGAACGCAGAAGAAGAAGAAGACTGCCACGATTGAGGCCAAAAGAGATGCCCTTGTAACATACAAAAATGACCCCACACAGAGAAACCTATCAAGGCTAGAACATGCAGAAACAACAGTCAGAAAACTGCTAGCCTCTATACAGATGGCCAACATAGGCCTATTTATTATTACATCAAACTTCGTTTGACTGTGTATCTTATATTATATATTATTATATTTAAGAGTAGTATAACGCTAAAGTTTACAAGTAGTAATTGATCCATAGGTCCATTGATGAAGCCTCGTTTACCAGTTTCTGCGTCCACGTCATACTAGGTGATTGTGTGGCCAGCCTTGTGCACATCCACCTTTACTTTACCCCAACTAATGTCAGGAACCCATCAGTGCTGGATAGACTCAGGGACACCCTCCAGACCCGGAAAAGAATCCTGCACCAGGATTCGAACCCGGGACCTTCAGCTCGCCAGTCGAACGTGCTGCCGCTCGGCTACCGTGCCCCATATAAGATTACAAGTAGTTATTTAATAATTACATATTTACTTACCTACCAAACAAAGGCCCGACTTTTAGAAACTTTTCCCCCGTGTAATAGAATAGAAGAATTAAGAATTAGTTGGCCTGCTTAACAAGTGTTACAAGAATACCCAATACATCAACCAAAAGAATACTAATGTCATTTTTTTGTTGACGTCCATTTTATGTCAACAAAATAGGGGGGGGAAGGGGGTCTAAAAAAAGTTTGACAATTGTTGACATTCTGACATGGAGAAGGGGGGGTAGGTCAAGAAAAGTAGGCGTCAACAATGTTACTTTTTAAAAAATATATAAATAAAACAAATGGACATAAGTCATGGGTTTGTATGACACTATATCATCGTCCATCAACACCCTACCATTTAATACTAGTACTAGTACTAATCTCATCATCTTATCTAATAATATATTATTATAAGCTTATATTCTGTGATCCGAGTATAGTCTTGCCTTTTTATTATATGTTTTAAATGATGTTAAATTACTGGTTTTCCTGGTTTGTTCAGGCAACCCTTTCCATGCCAGAATGCCACTCCTCGGGGAGTAAGAGTATTTCTATGCATTGTTCTTATGTTTATCTGAGCATCGCAACATGTTTTTTTTATTTGGTTGTTTTTCTAAATTAGAGTTTAATGCTTTGTGTATTATTACTACTTAAGTCTTTGCTCTTCTGTCCTCTAATGAAGGGGTCGCCAACCTTTTGATAACAGTGTGTCAAAGAATGATTTCTAATTAATTCGGCGTGCCATCAGCCTAAAAGTCATCCTGGTGTAATTAAATCATTTGTAGAAGGGACTTGAATTGACTCTTCCGCGTGCCATTGAAAATCCCTCGGCGTTCCATGTCTGGTACGCGTGCCGTAGGTTGCAGACCACTGCTCTAGTGTTTCTAGGTCGAAGGGTTTAATTATTGGTGTTATTGGTGTTCCTCTCGTCAGCTGTGAATATTCGCTAGGACAAGTCGGCAACCTTTGGATAATACTTTGCCAAAATAGGACTTCTTATGTATTCCGCGTGCCATGATCCTAAAATTTATCCGGCTCTAGCACCCGTTTTCCTGTAGAAAAGACATGAATCGCCTTTATTTTTAGGTCTTCCGCGTGCCATTGAAAATAGCTCTGCGTGCCAAGTCTGGAACGCGGGCCGTAGGTTGCCGGATCCCTGCGCGGCTAGGATATGCTTACTAATTTAGCACTTCTTAGCATCGAATCTGACACTTTGATGGAAATGGATTTTGACGATGTCATTAAAGAATTTGCTCATAGTAAAACACGGAAAATGATGTAGTAGTGTAATCTGAAACTTGCCATTCATTTGTATCTTATAAGTTTACAGACGTTCCTTCTAGATAGAAGATTATTACGTTACAGTATGCAAGGGGGCGTCACTGAAACTTTTGTCCTAGGGAGCTACCTAGACTTGTGAGTGCCCTGGATTATATATAAAATTATATGTAAGAGGATGTAAGGATGCGAGAAGGGTTATTGATAATAATATTAATATATCATTACATACATTTTAATATTTAAATGTACATATAAGTTTCAGTTATGATAAACCGATTATATACTTTGTAAAGAAGCTGCTTAAAATCATGTATGCATTGAACACCATTTAACAGCTAATAACAGGTTTACGTGCTAATAATAGATTACAGTGGTAATAAAAGGTTACAGTGTTAAAAAAAAGGTTACAGTGCTAATAAATATTTACAGTGTTAATAAAAGGTTACAGTGCTAATAAAAGGTTACAGTGCTAATAAAAGGTTACAGTGTTAATAAAAGGTTACAGTGCTAATAAAAGGTTACAGTGCTAATAAAAGGTTACAGTGCTAATAAAAGGTTACAGTGTTAATAAAAGGTTATAGTGCTAATAAAAGGTTACAGTGTTAATAAAAGGTAACAGTGCTAATAAATGGTTACAGTGCTAATAAAAGGTTACAGTGCTAATAAAAGGTTACAGTGTTAATAAAAGGTTACAGTGCTAATAAAAGGTTACAGTGCTAATAAAAGGTTACAGTGCTAATAAAAGGTTACAGTGCTAATAAAAGGTTACAGTGCTAATAAAAGGTTACAGTGCTAATAAAAGGTTACAGTGCTAATAAAAGGTAACAGTGCTAATAAATGGTTACAGTGCTAATAAAAAGTTACAGTGCTAATAAAAGGTTTCAGTGTTAATAAAAGGTTACAGTGCTAATAAAAGGAAAAAGTGCTAATAAAAGGTTACAGTGCTATTAAAAGGTTACAGTGCTAATAAATAGTTACAGTAGGCTGCTACTAGAAAAAAAATAGCAACTTGCAAAGACTCCCTTTGCCGCCATAGGTAGGCCTAAACATTTGAAATTCTTCTTTACGCAATACAAAGTGTTAGAAATAATGTGAAAGAGATAAATTGAATAACTTTTTTTTACATCTGTGTTTGCTTGTGTATTAAGAGAACGCAAAATCTCGTCAGCTGTTATCTAATAAAAATGTTCGATGTAGGCCTATTTATATTAAATAAAATAACAATTTATACTTTTTTTCAAACATGTTTCTCACTAAACCAATATTTAATAATTCTAATTAACTTTTTGTTCTTTGAAATGTAGCTGTAAACTACTTTATCAGGCTTGCACTTTGGGA
The DNA here is from genome assembly GCA_949126835.1 of Anisus vortex. NCBI lineage: Eukaryota > Metazoa > Mollusca > Gastropoda > Planorbidae > Anisus > Anisus vortex. Next base: position 13,309,967 of record OX421505.1, read on the forward strand.
GGAAGCGATTGCTGTGGTGGGCATGCACATCTGTGTACCCAAAAGTCATAAAAACTGTTATCACTTTGCGTAAGTAGATCAAGTGGCAGTAAGTTGTAGACATCCCTTACGTAGGACTTGAGGATGAGATTAACAATTGAGTAAAAAAAATCCTTACAAGTATTGTGACGAAATATATACACCGCGACACACCTAAAAAGGACAATGTTATCCTAAAAAGCAGAGATTATTAAAGTGATTACGCTACTGATAAGCCTATCGCGGACTAATCGATTTCCTCGCTTAGACTATACTACACATGGACCGCTTGCTTTAGTTTTTTTCTGCTCTTATCTTCTTGTTTTGTAATTCCCGATTCTAAATTAGGCCTAAGTATTTGCCATACAAGTTCCGTTTAATTAAATCGCATTTTTTTTACTTTAAATGAATACTTGTAAGCTTAGGTCTATTAATCCTATTATCAATGACTATATTATATAAATAGTCTATAATAAGATGGACTGCTTGCTCTATTTTTAGAGCTTAGGCCCTATGTTCTTTTTCCGTGCGCACACAACACTGATCTATAAATCGTCAGGTGAGAATAACAAGGTTCTAACAAGCATTTTGGTGAAACGGAGATATTTGAGTTTTAAATTTTGAAATCTTTAAGCCAATTTACAGTTAGAACTATGTTACATTGGACTTTGTGAGAAAAGGAAATAACTAAATGATTCCAACTTTTGTCAGATTATAGAAAGGTCGTTTAAAATTATCACAGGGCCCATAAGTCATTTTTGCCCAAAATCGCAGTTAGAACCTTGTTATTCTCACCTGACGAAATGTTTCCGGTGTATAAAACTTTCGATTTTAATTTTTCATTGAGAAAATCATAGCGCTTAAATAAAACGGAACTTGTATAGCAAATACTTTTTTTAGAATCGGGAATTCCGAAAATCAGTGTTTCGATAGCAGAAATACTAAAGCAAGAAGTCCATGTGTATTATAGTCTATGGTAAAAGCATCGTCACACAGGTACCGGTGCTGAATTACTTTCCAAGTGAAAAAGAAAAGCAAGAATCATAGAAAAATTGGAACAGAAAATATCCTGTACAGTTAGACGAAGAGGCATAGTCCTTTGTTAAAATTGGATTAACTCTAATCTACATAAGTCTGACTCTTCTTGTATTTCCCGTGTGGTCTTCATATGTATTTAATGTTAAATTGTAGGCCCATAGACCCATACAACAAATGCATAAAAAGGCCCTTTAAATTTGAGGTTTAATTTTAAATTCGTTTTATGGCTTGTTTAATGGGGCCAATATATAAAATTAAATAATTTAAAAAAACAACAACTAGGTATTAGCAGTTTTATCGTGTATAATACATTTGTATACTTCTGTTTCATTAACAGGAGGCATGACAATCCATGCTGTTTGTGGGATCCGCTTTGGTGGTGGAAGTGGTGACATTCTTGTCTAATATATTATTGGTTTAAATATTAACTTTATGTATGAAGCAAAATATATTAAGCAAAATTTTTGACTACACGTTTTGTTTTTGTTTTTTAAAATCCAAAATAATATATTTTTTTACATATATATTTGCAGGAACATATAACAGGTTACATTTTGTGATGTAGTTAGTTAAACCTAATGTATTGATTTAATGATTGACGTACCGGTATTAAAAGCTGATGGACAAGACCATTCACACTTATGCATTGATTAGTGACGACAAAAAACTAAACATCACTAAACCTAGAAACACTAGAGGACAGAAGGGCAAAGAGTAAAGTAGTAATAATACATAAAGCATTAAACTCTAATTTAGAAATACAACCCAATAAACAACCTGTTGCAAAGCTCAGATAAACATAAAGACAAAAACACTTACCTTATCCATTATGCGATAACAAATGCATATAAGTACTCTTTCTTCCCGAGTGGCATTCGGTCATGGAATGGGCTTCCTGAACAAACCAGGAAAACCATTAACTTAACATCATTTAAAAAATTAATACAAATGCAAGACTAGACTCAGACCACGGATGAGCGTAGGACGCAATAATCTTATTTATAGAAGGAGCGTCTGTAATGTATTGTTACGGCCCTCCTTATGATGACTATTATTACGACTCGTTAAATCGGATTCAATGAATATAGTTGTATTTTTATTAGAAGTCTCTAGATTCTGCTAATCTGTAGTCCAAGCTAGGGGTTCCTTGACTGACAGGTCTATGCAGCAATGTAGTTATATTCGTGATAATTATCTTCAACACCTTTCTCAACAATGATAGATCAAACAACTCCAGTTGTTGAATAAACAATTTTATTTAAATTGTAGACTCAATATAAACGATCAATAAACTTCATCAACTGATGGCAACATAAGTTTCAATACAATGGCATACAATATACAAATGAATATAGCGACTTCACTCTACAAACGTTTAAACTGAACTAACTTTAAGGAGGTCGGGACTTAACAAAGAAAACTATCATCGAAGATTCTACAGGGTCTTAATACGCATTTTAACCTCTTTCTCTATAATTACTACGATCCAGAATTATCCTCCAATTTCCACGGGATTTGAACGAATTATTTTATTTAAACTGCCCTCAGGGCATAAAGGTCAAACCTTGGTCGCTTTGGACTCTGATACGCACTTGTTAAGAGGTCAATGCCTTACTACGTCATTCCTCTATGACCGATATTCGTAACATCCCCCTCCTTCTAAAGTTTTATAATTATTTCTTTTACATTGTTAATTGTTAATACAATGTTAATTTTAAGGAATAATTATAAAAGAAAATATTCCGGGGAAAACAATACAGTTCAATTGGCTATCCCAATAATTCAATCGAACTGATAATAATAACCTATAATATATGCAATATAAGTTCATCTTATCAAATGGCTTAACTACAGTCATTCAATCATTCAATTTTTAATTCAAAACAATGGACAATTAAATTGTTTATCTAAATCTTGTATACAAGAAAAATACATAATCATTCTTAATAGATATAATATAATACAAGTTAATAGCTTCTATTACATGAACATTCCACGTTAATAAAAACCTCTCTCGTCCATTTAATTATAAACTAATATCTTTTACATTTGTAATCAAACAACAAAAGAAAAATCACTTAATGTCTATTCAGACACGACTTATTTTTTCATAAGGAGAAAAAAAACCAAACGCTCTGATAGAACACATACTAGACCTGACCTAATTACACGTTACAACAAAAAATATTATTGCTTCGACAGTATTTTTTTTTCATGTTTGTAGGCTGGCTAACACATTAAACTTTAAACAATACTGTCTGTGTCAAAACCCAAAATGTAGGTCAATTCCGCACTCTCTCTCTCTATTCCTTTTTTCACCCTCTCTCATTCTCAATTGATTCTAATAATGTTGACATCGCTATGCAAATTTTTACCTCATCACAGCCTAGGTAAAAAAAAATTGCTACGCGACTAAATAGTTATCGTATTAACGAGCATTATCTAACAACAATCATCTCGAAATTAAATTCATGTATGTTATTTTAAGAACATTAAACATAGTCTGTTCCAGAATTAAAATAGTTTATAGACAATTTCATTAAAAATATTTCAATTTCTCATTTTACCATGACCTTTCGACGTCATTATTTTCTTTTTAAAAGAGTTCACATTGAAACATTCTATCTTTCATGCAGACATGGATTTACTTGAAACAAATTTGGTTAATTTACTTAATTAACTATCAATCAAAGCAGATTATATTATCTTCATACAATCTTAGTACTAAATAGTAAGTACTTATTTTCTTTTAATTACATTAAAGACATTTCAAATACAATATTATTGAAGTAGAAAAGAGTTAAGCATAGGCTACTATTAATTTTTTTTTTTTCAGAGCGAAATCAATGTAACAATTTATGTACAAAACAAACTGCTAGTTTGACTGGTGTGGTGAAAACATTCCATCTCCATTTCCAGTTTGTACGGTGGAATCCATTGCTCTTTTCCATTTTCCATAAAGGTTTTATTCATAGCATAGATTCTAGGTTCTCCTGTTCCTCACAGTGTTCAGGTCTACCCAATCTTTTGCTTGTCAGTACAATTCATTCAATCTATTTTAACTAATACAAAAAAAAAAATAGATTAGTTTACAATCTTGACATGAAATCCTTAATTAATAATACATTTGTTGAACATTGGTATGTCAACATTATAAATTTTCAACCATGAAATTCTCAATCATTCTGGTTTACAGTGTCAAATCAGTGGCACATATCCTAAATTTATATAAACAAGGATACAAAGTTTTATTAGTTTCTACTTTTGGTCTGCTTTTCATGTAACAGTATCCTAAAAGTGAAAAATCATATATAATACAATTCTTGGAATTCTTTTTTAGTCATAGTTCTGCCTTGCTGCAACTATTTTTACCCTACATTATCATACATTCAATGATAATATTACAAATGAATAAATTCACATAGAAGAAATTTTCATACTGACTCAGTGCAATTATTTCAACAACAGTACATGATAAAATAAATTTCCATAGTACAATCATAAACATTTCTCAATACTTTAGTGATAGAAAAATTCTCTTTTCTCAAAACCATTTACATCTTTTTCAATCAAATTATCCTCTCTGCCAAATGTTTCAATTATCATTTCCAGAGATTCTCAAACACATCTTATAATCAGTCCACATTTATAATGTCCTCTGATTTAGAAACCAATTCTGCGGATAAAACTGATCTTTTTCTCTTATAGCAATTATTTTAAATGCTCAACCTAACAAGTTTGTTTAGAAATATCACACTATAATGATATTTACTCTAACAATACTTTTACTCATTCCTTTTTCTTCACAAGTAAGGGATTTAGTTTTAAAATAGTAAGTTTGGTAACTAACTATCAGTGAATTTGTCATTCAATTCATCCTGTACTCCAGGCATAAATTTTACAAATAAGAGTAACAATGTTAACAACATCAAGCTTTTTCCAATTGTTTTCAGAAGGTAAGGCTTTATCATTTTCAAATGATATAATATTTTTGCCTTTCTTTCATCACACAACAATGGCATCTGCATGTGAGCAGTGTACAATTTTTTTCTAACAAACACAGTTATGTCAGACAAAAAATTTATGTACTTATCTAGGTACTTGCTCAGCCCAAGGAGATCCAATTCGGTCTGCCATTCCTCTGGAAGTAGTTTGAGTGGTCCTCGGACAGTGGGTCCAAAGATTGGTCCATAGGCTCCTCGACTTTCCGGATGGGATTCAGTTGACATCTCCTGCTCCAGGCATAAGTTCTTTAGTACTGGATTGAAGAGTTCCGAGGCGAAGTTGGTCCCTCGATCTGTCGGTATGGATTGTGGTAACCCATAGCTTTTGGTATTTTCGGTCCAGTTCTCAGCACTCGTTTCTTCGGTGATGCTCCTCCAATCTTCATCTGTACCGGCAACTGCAGGTTTGCATTGTTGTTTGTTCATGCTGTGGTCTATATGTTCATAGACATCATTAGTAGGAGTTTCTTTCTCGTCGACAGCTTTCTCATGCAACTGTAGCAACTCTGGGTCTACTTTCTGCTCAGCAATCAATTCATTTTGCGATGACTTCTTTGATTGATCATTTCCTTTCGGACAATTTTCAATCATGGAGAAAATAGTAGTATCAAGTTCCACTTCTTCTTCCTCTTTCTTCTCTTGTGGGAGAATTTCTTCTTTCTTTTTCTTTTCTTGTGAGATAATTTCTTCTTTCTCTTTCTGTGGTGTCATACCATTTATGACATCACCTACAGGATAAAGTTCTTTTTCTTTTCCTGTCTCCACCATAGGACTAGGGTCGGGATTTTCCTTCACAATCAGTTCAGGTCTCACCCTCCCTTTCGCCAAATCATTTGCTAGGATAACAGATATGCCCTCAACAGGAAGTTTTGATATTACTCCAACTGTCACATATCCTGTCACCAAGTCAGATGCGAGGTATATCCTATGTAGAGGTATTTCTTCTTTCCATTCAAAACCTCTCAATAGGACAGTCTGTCCTGTCAATGTATTATCATTTAATGGTAATACATCTTTAAGCAGCAGTGTTAATGATGCTCCTGTGTCTCGTAATATGTTTACGGACTTCAGTGGTCCTTCCTTTTGTAAGGCCACACAACCTTCACTAATGAACGGTTGAAAACTGCACAGGGTCTCTGTGTCAATTTTATTCTTCCCTTGACCATGACTTTCGGGTGTTGTTTCATCTTTCGATGACTTCAGACTCTTGTTCGAGTCAAAAATACTTTGGTCTACTTTTTCGTCTCTGTGGACTTGGACAATTAATCCAATAGTAGCCATTCTGTATTTATAATCAGGATATTTATCCTCATTATCTTCAGTTGTAGATTTCTCTACCTTCTGACTTTTGCTCTCAGGCAAATCCACCCTCAGTGTTTCTGGTTTAGAAGAATCTTTCTTCGAATTCAGTTCGTTTGTATTTTCGCTTCCTTGTACATCCTTTATTTGTGCATGGCTGACGCACATTACCACTTTATTAGGTCCTTTTTCTTTCCTTATGCTCCAGCAGTCTTCGATGCTATGTCCTGTTCTTTTACAAAAAGTACATTGGACGTTTTTGTTGACAGGTCTTTTATTAACATCATTTTGTTTCACAAAATGCTCTTTTTCACGATGTTTTTGTGGTGTGTTTTCTGCTTGCCGTTGTGCCCTATTAAAATTCTTTCCATCAGCTGTCCTATGACACAATGTGTACTGTTCCGCTAAGTCAGCAGCCTTATGTGGGTCAGTGATGTCACGCTCGGATAAATACATTCTTACATCCGGCCTCACTTTGTTAATAAAATCTTCTAAGAGAATGATATCTTTCATTTCTTTTAAGGTGGAGATATTTCTGGATTTTATCCACTGATCCATTAACTTTTCTTCTGCTCTAAGGAAGTCTAAGTGTGTTTGGTAAGGGGACATTGTGTACTGACGGAACCTTTTCCGATAACTTTCCGGTATTTGGTTATAGGCTTTAAGTACAGAATCTTTGATGATTTCATAATCATTTAAATGCTCCTCTTTTAACAATAGAATACAATCTCTTGCCCTTCCCTGAGTAAAAGCTGTTCTGACTAATATTCCCCATTTATCTTCTGGGAATTTAAAATCTCTGCAAGAAATTTCAAAGGTTTGGAAGAAATTAGCTATTTCACTTTCTTTATCAATGTAGGTAGGGACTAGCTTTTTCCATCTGGCCATCTCTACATCATTATGAGATTCTTTTTTAGTAGCTCCTATCTTCGCTAGCTCTATTCTTTCCTGACTTTCTATTTCTCTTTGACTTTTCTTATCTTCCATCTCAAGACGTTTTTCTTCCATTTCAAGCCGTTTCATTTCTAGTTGAAATCGGAACTGTTCAGACATCTGACCTTCAACTTGATATCCCTCCGCTCTTGATTCTACTTTCAACTTGCCACTTGCAATCAACACATCTTTTATCTGCTGTGTCAACACAGTCCTCGATGGTGTAGTTTCAGTAACTTCTATCTTTAAGATCTCAGCGATCTCTTTTAACTTCTTTATTGATAAAGTTTTCAGAACTTCTTCTTCTGGATTTTCAATAAATTCCATTCTTTAGTTTAAGAGATTTTTAAAGTAGTAAATTTCCAACTTACTTGAATGAATTGTACTGATCTAGAGGAATGACGTAGTAAATTTCCAACTTACGTTTTTCCAATCGGAAGAATAATTTCAGCGTTCTTAGGCTTGCTCAGTAGGTCACGGCTTTACACACAACACAACTTGAATATATGCTTCACTATACAACTATCCCGGACGAGCCCCCAAATCTGTTACGGCCCTCCTTATGATGACTATTATTACGACTCGTTAAATCGGATTCAATGAATATAGTTGTATTTTTATTAGAAGTCTCTAGATTCTGCTAATCTGTAGCCCAAGCTAGGGGTTCCTTGACTGACAGGTCTATGCAGCAATGTAGTTATATTCGTGATAATTATCTTCAACACCTTTCTCAACAATGATAGATCAAACAACTCCAGTTGTTGAATAAACAATTTTATTTAAATTGTAGACTCAATATAAACGATCAATAAACTTCATCAACTGATGGCAACATAAGTTTCAATACAATGGCATACAATATACAAATGAATATAGCGACTTCACTCTACAAACGTTTAAACTGAACTAACTTTAAGGAGGTCGGGACTTAACAAAGAAAACTATCATCGAAGATTCTACAGGGTCTTAATACGCATTTTAACCTCTTTCTCTATAATTAGTACGATCCAGAATTATCCTCCAATTTCCACGGGATTTGAACGAATTATTTTATTTAAACTGCCCTCAGGGCATAAAGGTCAAACCTTGGTCGCTTTGGACTCTGATACGCACTTGTTAAGAGGTCAATGCCTTACTACGTCATTCCTCTATGACCGATATTCGTAACAGTATAATAAACAAAAGCACATTGGTAGCTGGACTGTCCCAATTGAAGTTTAAATTAAAAATTCTGTAATTCAAAAAAAAATCATCATATTACAGAGCAAGTAAAGGTATACAGAGCAGCAAAACAACAAGCTGTCTTTACTGTTCTCCTATTAATCGCAGGTTCCTATGACCTATGAGAGCGCGGTATGTTATTAAGTACTAAGGGTCAAGCTCAAGACCCTTGAAAAAGTATTGCTGTTATTAGTCCAGATTTAAAGATCTTTGATGATAGCCTGCCACTGGCCAGGGAAAGCTTTGATGTGGTGACACCTAGCTATATATATTGCAAGAAAACTGAAGAAACTGATTGTGATCATAGGATTGCGTGGCCAGTAGGAATGTAGGATTCACCCGTTGCTGCGCGTCCACGCGTTATACTCCCACCACACACTGGGTTGTCTGTCAATATGGCGGCTGGTGACTAAACTAGACTGTGTCAAGATAACAATGCTCGGTATTTGTATTTATGTGCAGATTCTCTCGCAGAATGGTGAATCCTATTTCATACACTCACACGACGATTCGACACATGAATTGACTGAGCAGACTTGTTCTGATCCAGTGACAAACGACTTTATTGTGAAGCTAAGGTGTTATGATAAAACAACAGTTGTCAGAGACGTCTATCAAACAGCTAGCTGTCTTTCAGGAGAATCCTATCACATGTACAAACATCCACTGAGTGAAATGAAAATGAAGAAGTTAAATACACACAGATTGTCACAAATGGTATAAACACAGTAATAATAATCCAGAGATTCTGTCATGAGTCATTCAATACGAAGGATAGAGAGTCCGTCCAAAAACACCCAGTGTCGTTATAAGATCCAAATGGACCCTAAATCCGATAGCTGACAGGGGCGGGCAGGCGGGCCTTGTCTTCGCGTGATCACCTGGATGCCCAATGATAGCACAGTATACACCCACGGCCCATCTGGTCACCTGTCATTGAATGTGGGCCGTGGGGCCGTGTCATAATGACGCAATCACTCTAATTCGTTTTGTCCCTTACGTACATGGGAGGTAGGGCCAAGGGGTTGGGGTGGAAAACGTCTGTCGGTGTTTCAAATGGCGTGACCACAGAAACCGATGATCGCTGTTGCTCTAGCCCGACGGATCAATTTGGTATGGCGGGATACTTTACATACATCACCAATCTGACATTTCTTCATCATGAACAAAAGCTAAAGCGTACTTTTTTTTTGTTGCTTCACTAACATAGAGTAACTAAATTGTTGACTGATACTAAGTCATAACAGTATCAACGTTCTGAGAACTAAGATCTGGTATAACTGGTCTCTGTATTTAGGACAAGGTCAGTGGTTTATTAACTCCTCCCCCCCTTCCCCCACAATTAGACAAAACCACTTAGTGATGAAATCAAAACATTGGTGAACAAAAATAAAGTGTCGATTAAATTTTTACACTTGTAACCCTTCGCGTACCGACCTACTTCTATCTATTCTGCCTTCAGTTCCGCTATATACGCGCCCGGGACTGTAAGGGTTAATTCATTTATTTATTTCCAACGCGTTTGAAGGCTTGACTGAAATTTGTATAGACACGCCTTTATCTATCTTATACATTACAGACGCTCCTTCTATAAAGAAGATTATTGCGTCCTACACTCATCCGTGGTCCGAGTCTAGTCTTGCATTTTTATTGATGTTTTAAATGATGTTAAGTTTTGTAAATATTGATCTCTCTGCCGTATTGATATTCAACCAATTTTGTTTTTATGGGTCGTACAACTCTTTCGTCAATCGATTAAGGCGGAAATACGTCATAAATTGAAGATCCATTCTAGGATAAGGACATAGGCTATTTATGGAATCTAGCGTTCAACACATCACGCATTTGTCACTGGTATCCTACATATTGTTACCATAAAGCCGTGGCATTAGCCTTGTTCACATTTTTAAAAGGTCTTTAAAAACAAACTAAGGTTAAAGTTCAATATTCCCTATAAAAATATTACCACCCCTTCCAAGATCTAGATAGGGAAGGGCAAGTGAGGTGGAGGCGCCGGCCTACATATATTAACTACGGTAAATGCATAACACTCAACTAGTTGAATAATAAAACTCAATCGCTGTTCTTTTTACTCCCTTTATATTAAGTTGCAATGTCTGCAATCGTCCGTCAATGCATGGTGCAAAAATTGGCTTCGATTTTTCGACCACTTCCCGTGGTCCGATCGAGCTGAAATTTGGACAGCAAATTTGTGGCGCCTAACAATACATCCTATCAAATTTTTCAGTTAAAACAACTTAATAATACTACACTTATGACAATATTCATTTCTTAAAAGGAATGTATAAGAAATATTTTGATTTCGCGTTAAAAATGCCTGTGAAACTTTTTATACTTTTTCGGCGCAAAGCTAGAAAAAAAATAATTATGCGCTACGATTATTTTTAGAACAATTCACACGGAGTAAGGAGATATTTTTGAGATTTGCAACACAGATATTTTTTCTGTACGTTTCAATTGCAGTAGTCTATCAATTATTTAATTACATGATGGTAAACTTAGTTTGCAAATAAAGGGAGTATAATAAAAACTTCGTTTTTATGGTTTTCTTGTTACTTCCTTTATTTTAAGTTGCAATTTCTGTCTGTCTGAGTACAAAAATTGGCTTCGATTTTTCGACCACTTCCCGTGGTCCGATCGAGCTGAAATTTGGATAGCAGATTTGGGGCGCCTAACAATACATCCAATCAAATTTTCAGTTAAAACGACTTAATAATACTACACCTATGACAATATTCATTTCTTAAAAGGAGAGTATAAGAAATATTTTGATTTCGCGTTAAAAATGCTTATGTAACTTTTTATACTTTTTCGGCGCAAAGCTAGAAAAAAAAAATGCGCTAAGGTTATTTTTAGAACAATTCATACGGAGTAAGGAGATATTTTTGAGATTTGCGACCCAGATATTTTTCTGTACGTTTCATTTGCAGTAGTCAATCAATGGGCTTTATGCATAAGTATTTCCGGGTCACGTGATCAATCCAGGAAGTGTTTTTTTTTAATGGTGAAATTATAAGAAGTTTTCTTAGTGTGATCCAATTCCGACGTTAAATCTTCATAAAAGAAAACGAAACTATGCTTTCATCGATATCCACTGATAGATACAAACTTCCTTAATGCATGGCATGCCAAAAGAAGGCAAAATAACAGAGTATATTATGTTCCAAACACTTCGAAGACGAAGACTGAGACTTCCTGGTTTCAACCTTTCACTAGTTTCACTGATCACTGGCGACACTGGTAGTAGTGGTAGGCCTAAGCGACGGTAAGTGTACTTGCCATTGATTTAGATTTTTTTTTATCTTAAGTCAATGATAAAATGATTTCATAAAATCATTCGCTTAGGCAATTTTTATGTGTGGTTAGCTAATACAACTCATTAATTGCCAATTAATGAAGACCAACGTAATGTTATTGTTATAAAATATAATAAACGGCATGTGGTGTAGGCCTACACATACTTCATATAGGCCTACTACATATAGCCTAGCCTAGGCCTACACTACGCATATTCATATTGCCCACATAATGATAATGAGTAGGCTATTTTAATTATTATTAATTATAATGCAATCCAATACGATATTTGCTATCTGCTAGGCTAATGAAAAGCTAACTAACCTCAGTTATTAGGCTAATATTTATATAATATATATTATCAATATATATATTTATAGGTTAGGCGGTCAGCCCTATATTGGCTATATTCAATTATTTAAATTAGACTTAGGCATGAGCTTAGTCTTTACTAAAGAATCTTTAGGCTAAGCTAAGTGCTAAATATGCTAAAGGGTAATCATTAATCCTACTACATTTAAGCCTATACACTATACTATAGTTATAGGTTATACATAGGCTAACTATAACTATAGGCCCTTTATGACTATATGCCTATCATATTGTAAGCCCATGTATATTTCCATAATTATATTATATATTGATTAGGCTTAGACTCTATACATATGATATGAACTGTGTAGCATATATACTATATAAATATAGTGAGTATATTCTGTTTAGTATTAGTATTATATGCTTAGCCGCTTAGCCTAGACTAGAGCTGGGGCTAGTGCATTGCCTCGGATGAACATTAGACACATCCCTGTGCATAGACCTATAGTTCATATTATACCGGTAATTAAAATAAGTAATACTCATATAAGTATAAGACCCTATAGGCCTATTATTAATAATAGGCCTATAGGCCTACATTATGGATTAGACTTAAGGCAAGCATTATTATTATTATATTAACATTAGAGCTACTATGATATGATAAAGATCTAATATATATATGCATTTATAATGAATAATTGATGATATTATTATATAATAATATATTATTAGCCTCATAAATACTTACAAATATTAATATAGTTTAGGCTTAGATGTAGGCATCTCAGTCAATCGGATATAAATATTAAGAGATATAGGTCTATACAGGACTAATAAAAAGGCCTTCTATGTACAGAATGAATCCATTTTACATCAATTACTCTTGTTGTTAAAGTGGTACAGTAACCATAAAACAATGTTGTCACCTAATTTAATAAAAGTAAATAAAGAACTGAGCAGTATTTTTGCAATTACTGTGTATTTTATACTTGTGTGTTTAACCTGAATTGATTTTTAGATAGGAAGGGGATGCACAAGAAGTTTCAATCAATTAAAATGGTTAAACTGATGGGGGAATATTGGAATTACTTGGAATCATCAACCATATAAAAATAACTGATTGTATTGAATGTTTAAATTAAATTAATATTACCGGGTACCCGGTAATATGTGTTTTTTCTTCAACCTTACATGTTAATGTTAAATGAGTACCAGTACAACTAAAATCTGGAGCATTTCATAGTCATTTTCATCACATACCATTGACCCATAAGCATAATTAAATAGACATATTATGAATTTTGGTAATTTGTTTTTCTTTTAGTGTAAAATTTGGTTGATTATGCTTATTTTGAATGGATCTAAAATTATTTACACTAATGAAATGAAATAGCTAACTAAATTTTATTTACTTCCATTGCATTTCTATAAGAATAATCAACATACATATGTTCAATGTTTGGGTATGATTATATGTTTTATAATTTTATGTAATTTTATTTTATAAGTAATATATTGAAAACTATGTACTGGTACTGTAGTAAATTTTGGAAAGTGAACATTTATGATTTAGCCTAAATATTAATATGTTGTTTTATAAAAGTATTTTTTTTTCTATTTAGACTGAATGTATCAATCAATGGAAACAAAATGTCCATGGGGATCATCTAATACAAAATGATGTTAGCTGCCAGACATGAGAAAAAGTCCTGCATCAGTTGTTGACATTGACACTGCTTAATTAAAGAAAATGTAACCATGTGCTGTTGAAGGAGACTGTGTTTCAATTGCATCCAGTAAAGGATAGTCAATGATGTATTTTGCAAGGAAGATGTGCTGACATTAGCCTTTGATTCTTTAAATGTATTAAATAAAATAAAAATATTGAAAAATATTTTATGAAAATATTTTATGATTTTTTAATATTTTTTTTGTAAGTTAAAATATAAATATATATTAATATAATTAGCAATTAAACATAAATTACAACAAAATATGTGATGAAATTAAATATAGAATTTATTTTTAACAGTAGACTGATGTCATGTATAGAGGTGGGTTGCCTAAGTGTGCAACATATGAAATTCCTTTTCCTCTAGGATTATACTGCAGCTAAACAGTCCTACATGTACTTGCAACAAGCTGTCTTCATCCACCCTGCCTTGACATTCTGCTTCAATTACCTGTTTGCGATGGGGGGGGGGGGGGGAAACAAGTAACATGTCATAAATAAATATATTATATTTATATATTTTTTTTATTAATTCAAGAGGCCTAAAATAAACTAATTGTTGCACCAAATTGATCCAAAGGCCAGATGAAGCAGCATTCAACAGTTTACGTGGCCACGGCATACTATTTGATTATGTGGCCAGCACTATCCAGAACCTCCTTTACTTTACCCTATACTTATAGTTATAGCATTTTTATCTGAATTGAAGCATATTTCAAATGTTGAAGTTGAAGGAAGGAATATTCTGTTACATGAAAAAATATTAATTAACTAAAAAATATATAGGTATTACATAGCCTAGGCCTATATCTACAGAATAAAAAAAAGTCAATTAGTTTTATATCATATTAATATATAGGTCTTTATAGCCACCACACCAAAATGTTTATTGGACTTCATCCTACAATAGAATCCTACAATACTACTATAGGCCTATGTCCTATAGTCTATAAGGCTACTGGCATCAAGCATTACATTTGTATTTTGAATAGTTTTAATTTTATATAGCATTAAAAACTGTTATAAGACTATTCAAAGCAGTGGTGCTGATAGATCTATAGCCAAAATATAGCCTCTATATATACCAGCTGCAGCATGCCAATGAATATTGACTTATTAATACTAGGCTTAATTATATGTTATCTTATGCCTATATATAGGCTAGACTATAGGATAGGACTATAACTATAATATAGTAAATGGGGGATATAGGCCTACTATCCTATCAATGACAATTAAATTAAACCTACAATATATCACGAAATGTGACACACACAAAAAAACACTAATCCGAAAGTCTAAATCATCATACAGAACTAAATGACTCAAATATGATGATTATAATAATATGGCTAAATAATTTCATCAAATGAAATAAAGTAAGTCCCCATAGGTCGGCCTTAAATCAGTTTATTTTCATGTAGGCTATGCCTACAATTTACTTTACTTTACACTTTAGTAAAGTATTTACGTTAACTAAACTGTCAACTTTCTCTTCTTATCTTGTACTATTTTAATGGAACTTAATAAAAATAAGGAAGACAAAGTCTTAAGTCTTATTAAAAGTAAAAGTAATACCTACTTTTCCTGAATTGTCGAGTAGGCCTATGCTGTTAACATTTTATTCAGACCTTTCCTTTAATGTTGCTTCCACTATTCATACATATGGTAATTATACCATTAAGGTCCATTACAAGTCGTACTTTGTAATTCTGTAGGCCTATACTTCGATGTCGATAGTGTCGACTGTCGCTTCGAAAGTCATCACCCAATAGGCCTAAATCTCTCCATGATTAAACAATGCTTGGCTTTTAAAAACCATGTTCATGTGGATATGTTATAATCTCACCCATGTGCAGTGTTTAAAGACCAAGTGAAGAGCTTTTTATCAAAATTGAGTTAACATTTGATTTTGATAGTAAATAGTGTATTCAGTATCTGAATGTTAAAAAAAACATGTATACAAAATATCAAAGATACATTTTAAGTAATTAGTTCAATATTTGCACTTAAATGTGTGTGTTTTTCGGAAGATTACTCCAAATCTCGTAGCCATTTGAGATGTTTTTATTTCCGGCAATATAGGAAAGTGACGTAACATAAAGGATTCCGACTAGGAAAAATGAATATTGTCACGTGTTTTGAATCTATTGCCACATGTTTTGAATCTTTTCCCGGTTCTTATTTTTAACAAAATGGTTAAATATAGATTTATAGCGTCTATTTTTATTTATTTATTTCCCTTGTGATACGTCACTGCCGTATGAGGCTATTCCAAATCTCGTTCCTTTGAGAAAAACCTCTTCACTTGGTCTTTAAGACATCTTTGCTGTTATATAATGTCTCTAAATTCAATGTTTTAAATAAGCATTGATGCAGATAAAATAGAGGCGAAAGACGCCATTATTGGTATGTTTTGGTCCGATCACGTGACCAAGCTGCTATCGCTAAGGACTTGTGAATAAAGCCCATTATTTAATTACATGATGGTAAACTTAGTTTGCAAATAAAGGGAGTACAATGAAAACTTCGTTTTTATGGTTTTCTTTTTTTACTCCCTTTACTTTAAGTTGCATTTTCTGTCTGTCTGCAATCGTCGTGCAAAAATTGGCTTCGATTTTTCGACCACTTCCCGTGGTCCGATCGAGCTGAAATTTGGACAACAGACTTGTGGCGCCTAAAAATACATCCTATCAAATTTTCAGTTAAAACAACTTAATAATACTACACTTATGACAATATTCATTTCTTAAAAGGAAAGTATACGAAAAATTTTGATTTCGCGTAAAAAATGCCTGTGCAACTTTTTATACTTTTTCGGCGCAAAGCTAGAAAAAAAAATTATGCGCTTAGATTATTTTTAGAACAATTCATACAGAGTAAGGAGATATTTATGAGATTTGCGACACATATATTTTTTTATTACATGATGGTAAACTTAGTTTGCAAATAAAGGAAGTATGATAAAAACTGTGTTTTTATGGTTTTCTTGTTTTTTTTTTAAACAAAGTTTATTGTCTAAAAAAGCATGAACAATGATAAATACATAGACTAGATTCTATAGAAGTATCGATGATACATGGACAACAGTAGGCCTAGATGTTTAAAGTAGGCCCTATATTTCAATTTTTGAATACCAATATTGATAATCAATTAAGGAGAAAGGATAGAAGACAGAGTTATTTCAACAAGAAGACAACAAGGAAATTTATGTAGGCCTACATACATTTTACACGATTATGCCCCCTGCCTGTCCCCATTCGTAGGGTCGTGTTGTAATTTCACGATAGGTGTTGTGCATGCAACCCGCGGGCCACAACATGGCCAATCGTTTTAGTGTGTCTCCCGCAGAGCTTCCGGCGGTAGTTATTTAAATGCATTGTATTGACAATGTGACATTGTTTTTGTCCTTTTTTTTTATCTGAGCATTGTTGGTCTAGTATTCACCCAAACATACCACCATCTTGTGTACTCAATGTGTACAATGATGAAGAAGCTCAAAATACAACTGTGGAGTGACGATCTAGGTTCTATTACCAACTGATAGCCTACCTTTTACTTTTTTCTACTTTTTAAAAAATTGCCATTAATATCACTTTTTTGTTAAAGATTGTAAGGATTTTAGGATTTAAAACTTTATTAAAGGTTTTCAGTAAATAATATCTAATAATTATATTTTAGACGCACGCGGAAGACGGGGTGTTTGATTCGAATCACTCTACATTTCGCAAGGGTAAATTCGTCAACAGTATTTTCGGCAAGGTGATTTTGGCAAAGGTAAATTCGTCAAATGTAAATTCGACAAAATTCACAAAGCGGTAAAATTAGCAACTGTAAAATTGGCAAGCATATAATATCCACTGTTTTTATTGAACGTATTGGTAGGACTACACTCTAGTCCATGGATCGGCAACCTATATAATGCGTGTCAACCTTGGCATGCATAGCGGTATTAAATGGCACATGAAAGACCACCAAAAAATGAAGTTTAAGTATCTTCTGCATGAAAATTGCAGGATAACATTTAGGTTGTTAAATGATATAGAAATGCTTCTTTGACACACGATTATTAAAAGGTTGCCAACCTCTGCTCTAGTCAACTAAATAAAGATAATGGCACGAAACGAAGCAGCATACTCTGGAAGATCAAGTTAGCATGGGGCCCCTGAGTAAAGTATTTATAGAAAGAGCCTGGGTCTGGACGTGTTGGCAATAGCGTAGCCAAAGGAGGGCGGAGGGAATGGGCCACAGACGCTTTGTATATAAGACGTGCTAAAATGACACAAATTTATATTTAAATCATACAAATTAGGTAACAAAAGTTTATTAATTAGTTCATTTAAATAAAAATAAAATTAAAGAAAAACCTTGAATAAAAACGCCACACTTTCTTACCATCTACGCTTTAATTTAACGTCTAATGCACGAAAAATAGGTGCCAAATGTACCCCCCTCCCCCGCCCCATGCACCTCCCCCCCCCCCAGTTACGCCTCAGCAAAAGTATGTGTAGTAGCCCAACTGACGATCCCTTGTTAGTTTTTTTTTTTTTAGATCTTTAAGCATCAAATGCATACCCTCGTCTCCCCTACACATAGTTTCTCCGTTTATAGCACATTGGAAAACAGAGCAAGGCAATATTACGTAACTCAGACTACTTGCCTTCCACCCCTACACCAGTATAATACTGGTTGTTATAGCAAGCGCAAACGCAGACTCCCCCATCCCCTCCCGTCCCCGTCTCCCCATCGAAGTTTCCGATTAATGGATTAGTTTGCATTGTGTATTTATATGTTTCTTTTTATATATATATATATATACTTGTGCACAGAGTAGCCAGATTATAAATTAAAAGGTTTACTTTAGTTAATATTAGTCTAATCTTTTTACAGCCTTATTGCTTTAATCATATTTCTATATTAGAATAAAATCAGATTGTTTTATTTTAAAAAAAGGCATTTGTGTGTGTTGCAAAAATTAAATGTAAAAACTCTATAACGTAGTTGATTCGCTTTTTATCAACCCAAGCTTCTTTACAGTTATCAACTACCAATATCAACATTAATTTCTGAACATTGGTTTCATTGAAAAAAGTCGAAGTAAAAAAGAAAACCATAAAAACGAAGTTTTTATTATACTCCCTTTATTTGCAAACTAAAAATAATCTTAGCGCATAATTTTCTTTTCTAGCTTTGCGCCGAAAAACTATAAAAAGTTGCACAGGCATTTTTAAAGTGAAACCAACATTTTTCTTATACTTTCCTTTTAAGAAATGAATATTAGCATAAGTGCAGTATTATTAAGTTGTTTTAATTAACTGAAAATTTGATAAAATGTATTGTTAGGCGCCCCAAATCTGCTGTCCAAATTTCAGCTCGGTTGGACCACGGGAAGTGGTCGAAAGTCGAAGCCCATTCTTGCTCCAACCACGATCGACGCATGATTGCAATCAGACAGACAGAAAATGGAACTTTAAATAAAGGGAGTAAAAAAAAATTAGAATTAAAAAAAAAGGTGTTTTAAAGATAAAAATAAAAGAAAGAAAAATGTTAGCTAAATCTCACCAATTTATGAGTATTATTTTCTTTTTTAAGACACTTAAACCATTGAAATAACTATCTCATACTGCACACTATTGATCCCAGAGCATTTGCAATCAACTTATCCTTACATTGTGGATTTATCCTTACATTGTAGATTTATCCTTACATTGTGGATTTATCCTTACATTGTGGACTTATCCTTACATTGTGGACTTATCCTTACATTGTGGACTTATTCTTACATTGTGGATTTATCCTTACATTGTGGACTTATCCTTACATTGTGGACTTATCCTTACATTGTGGACTTATCCTTACATTGTGGATTTATCCTTACATTGTGGACTTATCCTTACATTGTGGATTTATCCTTACATTGTGGACTTATCCTTACATTGTGGATTTATCCTTACATTGTGGATTTATCCTTACATTGTGGACTTATCCTTACATTGTGGACTTATCCTTACATTGTGGACTTATCCTTACATTGTGGACTTATCCTTACATTGTAGACTTATCCTTACATTGTGGACTTATCCTTACATTGTGGATTTATCCTTACATTGTGGACTTATCCTTACATTGTGGACTTATCCTTACATTGTGGACTTATCCTTACATTGTGGACTTATCCTTACATTGTGGACTTATCCTTACATTGTGGATTTATCCTTACATTGTGGACTTATCCTTACATTGTGGACTTATCCTTACATTGTAGATTTATCCTTACATTGTGGACTTATCCTTACATTGTGGACTTATCCTTACATTGTGGATTTATCCTTACATTGTGGATTTATCCTTACATTGTGGACTTATCCTTACATTGTGGATTTATCCTTACATTGTGGACTTATCCTTACATTGTGGATTTATCCTTACATTGTGGATTTATCCTTACATTGTGGACTTATCCTTACATTGTGGACTTATCCTTACATTGTGGACTTATCCTTACATTGTGGACTTATCCTTACATTGTGGACTTATCCTTACATTGTGGACTTATCCTTACATTGTGGATTTATCCTTACATTGTGGACTTATCCATACATTGTGGACTTATCCTTACATTGTGGACTTATCCTTACATTGTGGACTTATCCTTACATTGTGGACTTATCCTTACATTGTGGACTTATCCTTACATTGTGGACTTATCCTTACATTGTGGATTTATCCTTACATTGTGGATTTATCCTTACATTGTGGACTTATCCTTACATTGTGGACTTATCCTTACATTGTGGACTTATCCTTACATTGTGGACTTATCCTTACATTGTGGATTTATCCTTACATTGTGGACTTATCCTTACATTGTGGATTTATCCTTACATTGTGGACTTATCCTTACATTGTGGACTTATCCTTACATTGTGGACTTATCCTTACATTGTGGACTTATCCTTACATTGTGGACTTATCCTTACATTGTGGACTTATCCTTACATTGTGGACTTATCCTTACATTGTGGACTTATCCTTACATTGTGGACTTATCCTTACATTGTGGACTTATCCTTACATTGTGGACTTATCCTTACATTGTGGACTTATCCTTACATTGTGGACTTATCCTTACATTATGGATTTTTTCCTCGGGTATACCTACGTACGGGCCGTACGGGGTCTCCACCCGTAGCCTATAATAAATGTTATCACTAATAGTTTATAATAACTAGGTAAATAAATCAACTCCATTAACTTTAAAACGAGGAGTTTCACAATAACGCATAAATAATTCACAATTACTTATTGTGAAAGGTTGCTGCAAACAAAGTTGACATAACATAGGCCTATATGCTGCCTCCCCCCCCCTTCCAATAGCATTACATTCGACAATGTGGCCCTAGACACAATAAATTTGCCCACCCCTGAAATAGAACATAGAACTTTAACCAAATGATCAAGTCAAAGTAATGTTAACTTCTGTCTCTTTCTATAACAATATGTCATCACAGTGTGTACAGTAGAAGATTACATACAACACAGAGGGCAGGCGGACCCTTATGATGAGGACTGTAACGACATTGAAGACACTCTAGGCAAGCAGAAAGTCAACTTGCCAGTTTACACGGTCATAAGTACACCTGACACATCCAGAATACAGAGTCAATTGGACAGTCTCCGGAATTAGACATTCAATAATATAATGAAGCCAGAATATCTGGCAACATCTGGAGTTTACTACACAGGTATTCTGAGGTATTGTAAAATAATAAAAAAAAATATAATAAAACTGCTATATTCTCTTGCAAACAAGAGGCACTATAATTAAGTTCGTATATTATCTTTTCGACATGTTTCACATGCATTGTGGAATTTCCGGTTTCATTTTGTTTTGCTTACAATGGCAACCATTACGATTGCAAACAGAGATTCACGCCGAAAAGATAATATACGAACTTAAAATCTACACAGATCTAGCTTCTATATTAATTTCTTTAAATGAGTACAAATATGGTGTGTGAATGGTAGAACAGTATCATGAAACAGAATAGTGGTGACCACATATCCCAACAGCTTTCTAAAGTGGCACAATATTTGCGTAGCATTTGTCCAAAATATGACTATTATTGTCCAGTATTGGGCCAAAAAAGCATGTTATTAAGTGAGCGATGATTGTTATTTACTAAAGCTTCTAGGAAAAGACAATTAATTACTTTTAGGCCCCCAACATGAAGATCAAAGTTGTTTATACCATAGACTATAATATACATGGACCGCTTGCTTTAGTATTTCTGCTATATGATGACTTGAAACACTGATATTCGGAATTCCCGATTCTAAATAACGTAATTGCTGTACAGGAAATAAAGTTATTGATATACAACTTCCGTTTTATTTAATTGCTATGATTTTCTCAATGAAAAATTAAAATCGAAAGTTGTACAGAGCGGAAACATTTATAGATCAGTTTTGTGTGCGCACGGAAAAAGAATATAAGCTCTAAAAATAGAGCAGGCGGTCCATTGTCTAACAATCACTTCATTTAGAATCGGGAATTGCAAAATAAAGAAGATGATAGCATAAAAAAACTAAAGCAAGCGGTCCATATATTATAGTCTATGATAATAGCATAAAAAACTAAAGCAAGCGGTCCATGTATATTATAGTCTCTGTTTATAGATCTACGTAGACATAATACAATGAACCAAACCGTGGAGATCAATCAGTTGGACAGGTGTGTTGGCCTCAGAGCTAAATACAGGTGAGCTGTTTCCCTTGAAATGAGGAGTTATGCAATAAAAATTGGTATGGGGTCGTGCAGTGGGTGAATGAGCATGTGTATGAGTTAAGTCTATAAACGTATACATCAAACTTATAAGTCAAGCCAACGAATTACAATGATAATTAACTGTAACGTGCGCTTCGTTTGTTTAAGTGAAACGAACCCACACTAGAGGGTCCAATTAGGACCATCGCCGCGCTTAGAAAGCAGAAAGTAGTAACACATTGTCAAGAAATCGGGACAAAGACAATTTAAGCGTGTTAAGGACAATTTAAGGAACGTCTACCTAGGGTGGCGGTAAGGTCCAAGATCGATTACAACCTCCTAGTTCGCCTTTAAAACAATATTTAGGGCACATGACTCTGTACACAATCGATACTTCAGACTATGGAAATAGACGATCGAAATGATGGCTAATGTGCCTCATCTCTGTACGCTAAGAAAACATGCCGTATTATCACCGCTTTCAAGCGTTATTATCGGTAGGAGTAAATATCGCCTCTCAAGAAGATGATTAATACCTGGGTGAACAGAAAAAAGGCGGATATCGCCAGTGAAGTTCCTGCAAATAAGATAGCTAACTCCCTAGACACAAAAAAAGATTCCATAAGCCCGCTTTCAGCGAACCCTGCTCGATCATTCTAGAGTGCCCATAGAAGTTACAAGAATCCTGAATTGGAGACTGACTAATGTTAATCTAGTTGAGACGAGTCTGACAAGGGTCGAGGTGTGTGATAACAGCTAAATCTGCCTAATGGAACTGACCTGTGGTGCAGGCTCCACAGAAACGAACAAGCCACAAAGGCCCAATTCCGAACTAGGCCCCGCCATAATATTTCCATGTCGAAACAACAGTGTTTCAAAAGAGACGGGTGAAAACGAGGAATTTGACTGGGAACAGTTAATAGTTTGAGGCGAACCTTTACAGTGGCTTATTAATCTTGCGACATACAACATAATTTGTTATCCAGGCCCTTAGAAAGCAATATTGGCCCGTGTTCTCACTAACAGGGAAGTTATAGGATCAAGTCTGATGTGAGAGCGTATATATCTCTAGGCCAGGGGTCGGGAACCTATGGCTCGCGAGCCAGAT
Organism: Anisus vortex; assembly: GCA_949126835.1. Lineage (NCBI taxonomy): Eukaryota > Metazoa > Mollusca > Gastropoda > Planorbidae > Anisus > Anisus vortex. Next base: position 13,333,723 of record OX421505.1, read on the forward strand.
GTGGCTCTATTGATCCCTGCATCTGGCTCGCAGACAAATGTTCGATTATAAAAAAAAATGTTTCTTTAGACATAGCCTATTAATTGCAAATCAATATTTAATTCTACAAATTAGCTAAAGTCTACTGCAGCTCAGCATCAGAAGTGGTAAAGGAGATAAACTCCGCTGACCTACAAGACAGAATTAAAAGCAACCCTGCATTCATTGTAATTAAATTTTTAGTTTGAAACATAATGTATGGCTCTCACAGAATTAATTTTCAAAATTTGTTGTGTCCATGGCTCTCTAAGACAAAAAGGTTCCCCACCCCTGCTCTAGGCTATAGGCCTAGCCTATAGAGCTATTGGAAAGAGATTGTGGGAAGTGGGAACATGTTTTACATACGTCGTTTTATAAAGATAGGATAAAGGGTAGCCTATGTTTGTGTCTTATACAGGCATATTATGTTCCATTGGAACAGGGGCCCCCACATAAAAGGGGCCTCTACACAAAAGGGGCCCCCACACATTACAAAAATATTTTTTTTAGTGACATTCGGCCCCATTCTTTTGTTGAAAATGTACAATAAAATTCTCCTAAAATTTTAAGCGCTCCAGTCCAACCAAGCTAAGTGCAACATAAAATTTATGATTTTACAGAATGTAACATGAATTAAAGGCACTTTTCTGAGGTAGGCCTATGCCTATGTGGAAAGCAGTGTCGAGGCCACAGAGGGCCCCCACATAAATTTGGGAACAGGGCCCCCACAATCCACGGACGAGCGTAGGACGCAATAATCTTCTTTATAGAAGGAGCGTCTGTAATGTATAAGATATAATCCTAAATACGGCCCTGGGGATATGTAGGATGTAGGATATAATATATAGGTTAGGACTGTCTTTTATTATAATTACCCAGGCCAAACTGGCAAATAAAAGATGTTTTTGCCAACTCTTATAGAAATCTATCACTACTTCAATTTTCAAAAGGTCACATGGATAAATTTGCATATGACCTAAGAACGTCCATAAAAGGTCGCATTTAACCTATTTTTTAAATAGCTTTTTAAAGAGCTTATTAATATAGTTGTTCACGCATGCGCTTCTGGTTAGTGAGGCGTAGAATGCATGTAGGCTATCTTACATCACATCCTGTTTTGGTCCACCATTTTTCACCATAGACATATTTACATCTATGTCCTCACTGCTCATTACTTGTTTACATCTAAGCTAATGGTAAGTGATCTCCTCAAATATATATTATTCGTTTTAAAAAAAAACGATGGAACTTATCTTTACCATTAAACACGTGTGATTTGTTATTGACTACCAAACTGAACACTCGCCAGATAATAATAATAGATACGCGAGATATTATTAATTATAAACCTTTTAACCTGGGACCTGGTAAGGCAAGGTAAAGTAAAAGTCTTAAAAGTTAAAAGTAAAAGATAAACTTAAAACAGACGCAGATATATAATTTAATAATTCAATATCAGTCAGAAGTTCAATTGTTTCTTATCAGGCCAATTTAGGCATCAAGCATGTTTAGAAGATTACGTAATTACGATATACAAGAATTCAAGAATATATTGAAATTTGATAGCATTATCATTAATTCATTTATATTTATTTAGAATCTAGATTAGATCTATAATCTAGATCTATATCATTATTATTTTTAATAATTTTTATAGGCCTAAAAAAAATAGAAGACTTGTATACTTAAATAGTAAATAAAATAGGTGTAGTAACTTGTAGCCTAACCTAACCTAAATTTAGGAAACTAAGTGAAAGTTAAGTTGCTTTTATATTAAATAATGAATTATGTCAAAGTCAAAACAGTTAGTTCACAATCAGTAATCAGTGCACAGTCACTCACAGTGTGCTTAGGCTTATCTTAGTCAGCACTGATTACTGATTAAATTTTCTTTAAGTCTGATAATACTCTAGAGTAAATCACCTCAGCGCGAACACCAGCATGTTGCGAACACCACTCAAAAAAATGTTTGCAGTTTCTCTATTTTCATGTCTACTACGAAAGGGAGCGTCAATTTATAGAAAGCAGTCATTCCTCAATATCCTGAAAGAGCATTTTTGTGATCAAAAAGTGTTGACATTTGGAGCCATGGTGGTGGCTATGATAAAAACCTCTCCCCGGATGAATGAGGGTGGTGTCCGGGTTAAGACTACTTTTCCTATCCTTTTTACATTTAAATGTGTTTGCTATCGGATTATCACTAGGATATAGTTAAGGAACAATGCTTTTATGATTTACAATACTTATTTATATATAGTAATGTCCGTTTTAAAGGGGTGTTCGCAATGAAGTATGCAAAACATAGGATTGATCCTCATAGCGAACACTTTTTTTTCTGTTGGAGTGTGTACATAAAAACTGTCCAAAATGCACCTCAAAGGGATTAGGCCTATTACTAGGACTAGATTATTAGATGAGCTGTACTTAGAGCAAGACTCTGGAGAGAAGTAGATCAGAAAAAAAACACGCTAAAAAGAGAAGGGTCAAGAAATGTAATTGAAGTAAGCTCTGATAGCAGCTACTACATATATTATATATATGATACTACATTTAATGGAACTAGAAATGGCTTCAATTTCAATGTTGTTTGTTTGAAAATACAGTACAGATATCATTCATTTATCAAAAGGCGCTTTGAGATTATAGGAACACTAGCTTTTATTTCTCTTTACTATTGGTGTAGAGGTTTTCTTGATTCGCTCATAAATATATCTAGATTTTATACCATAAAACTCATTGGCTTAGAAAAAAAATTATTTTAAAAAATGTAAACGATCTGTCAAAGTCTAGAAAAATGCATGTGGCAATACAATAGCATGGGCATCTCCAGTGCTCTTTACATTAACAAAATAATAAATATTTGATGGCATATTGCTTAGTGTTTGCTCTGAAATTTGAATCTGAAATCTGAAGTGTTCACTGTGAAGTTTAATAAAAAAAAAAGTGTTTGCTATGAAGCAGCAAACATGGTCGTCTGAGAATGCAATCTACACCCTAACCCTGCGTAGTAATACATTAATGAATGATCATTCAAGTAGCCTCGTTGTCGTACTATCTATTGGTACTTTCGTTTTTATCCTATGTCTAACGGTTTAGAAACTAGGTCACAAAAACTAAGTAGGGTGTTATTTTTAGCCTTATGGTGTTCACAAAGGGTGATTTACTCTATAGTATACTTAGTCTATAGCAGTAGATACTAATACTTTTAATAATAATAATAGAAGTGGATACTAAGACTTTTACTTTTAAGATAGCCTAGCCTACGGACACTACTACTGATTACTGATTTCAAACCACACTTGGACTCATAATATAAAACTAAAAAATTAAAAGTTAAAATTAAAGGTCTTAGTTTTGATCACATTTTGCAAAATTAGTTTTTCTTTGAATATTTTCCTTGATGCCTTGATTGACAATGACGAGAATTGTGATTGGTGGCATAAAAATAATAAATAATTTAAAAATTAGTTTGTTTTTGTTTCTATTTATGAAACCATTGCTGTGTGTTTTTGGTTTCATTGTGTAGGAAATTGAATTCCATTGATACGGATAGTTTATTACACAGTAAAAAAGTGACAATAAAGAATTAGGAAATTTTTATTAAAAAGAAAATTCTACAAGAAAACTTTTTGTAATTATGTAAAAGTAAATTTGAAGGAAAATTTTAAAGTATTTAAAGTGAAAGGGCTAATAATATTACTAGTATATTTATGCAGTATGATTTATATTTGTTGATCAATTTTTTTTTCAAAATGGACAAAGTCAAAGGCTTGTTGTAGTTTAATAGTAAACAGCTAATTTGCTTACCTTGTGGAACACAGGGCCTCCACAACAGCTCTCCAGCACACTCGATTCTGGGCAGGTTTTTTTAGTTCACCCCACGAAAGGCTGCAGCTTTTCATTTCATCCTCGCAGGATCGTCTCCAGGCGACCAACCCATCTCTTTCCCTGGGGGCTCCATTGCAAAATGACAGTAGGGCGACCAGCTGACAGTCACATAGTCTGAAGACTTACTAAACTAGAATCATTTAACTATATCTTCATTTGTTTCACTATTCACGTAATAACTAAAGTGGCTTTCCCTTTCCAATCAACTACCTACCTAATATAAATTTTAAAAAGTAAATGATACTAATGGGAATTTAGAAACATATCTTGTTCCCTCTTGGTTGCAAATTTGTTCAAAATCTGTTGGATATCCAAGTCCTATCTATTTTTCAACAATTTTCATTAAAAGTAACTTTAAATAAAATAAATTTAAATAAAATCGGGAATGTGTTTCTATTCTATGGAAAAAAATAATATTGTGTGTTCGGAGCTTTCAGATTTTAATTATACATACCCACATGGAACTATTCAATTGTCAGTTAGGCTATTTTTTTGGAATTTCATTGTCGTTTGGGTTCTTTTAATTTTAAGAGTTAACTTTAATACTTGGATTATGAAAGTAACAAGCCTAACCAGCAATGACTATGACTAACTACAATGTAACAATTGACTATCATGACTATGAGTAATGTAAACTTTTATTATATAACTATGAATCACACATGATAATGACCTTAAATTTATAAATTAATTGAATTCTTTTACTTGTAGTCTTACTTAAACTAAGCCCATCTGGTCATCTAGTCTAAATTTTTTGCCTAGAATATTCTTATGACAGCTCTTATCGGTTTGTACAACTGGATAAATCATTAAATGTGGAAGCACTATGTTATTTGGCTAAATACATAGTCTATATTCAAATACAGTCCTACGCCCACACTAAACCAATGACTTATCTAAAGTAGTCTATAAATATATGACATGAGCAGTCAGCATTCAATGGTCTGCTTTTTGTTATCAGTTGAAAATAAAAGTGCACCTATTTTAAATTTAAAACAGGCAATTTTTTTGTAAGTTGTTTTTTATAAAGTGTGTGTTTGAGTGTTTCAAATTTGACAGAAAATCCTAGGCTAAAACTCTAAATTAAACTGATGCAGACACAGATAGACCTAGTCATAGTGTGTTATGATACTATGACACACTTAGACTTAGTTTAGTTAATGGGCACAAATTGAAATGTTTGTGCTTATTAGGCTTTAACGGACGCTTATTACAAAATTCCCATAGTAACACATAGTACAATGGTATTTTGACTTACGAGTGCACCAATTTACAAGCTTTCCTAAATACTAGCCCATCTCCAACTTGATGGAATGAAAAAATTTGATTATAAAAAAAAATCAATAATTTGTTGTGCCTTGTGAGAAGCTTATTGAGCATTTGGAGTAGGCGTGGCTTAGGTTTCTAGATGACGTAACTAAGTAAAAAGCAGCCATGATGGTGATGATGTTTAATAACATTGTTATTTAACATATCTATTTTACATCCAAAATATAAGGAATTTGTTTAAAAAAATCTTGATATTTAACTGATACTAGTCCTTAGTAGCCTAGTCCATCCACGGAGTAAACATAATTTGAGGTTTTTATAGTTTTTCAATTGCTATTGTGCTTGTCTTATGCTTAATTTACTTTAACTTTTAGATAGTAAGTTATAATAGGCTAACTTTCGACAATCGACGTCTTCAATTAAATATTCTACACTTACGGCACATATTCCATTGTTTTTAAATTTTAGCTTTAAATGTTAATTTTCATCGCATGACAATGTCTTATCTATTTTTTGTGTCGTGTTGTTGAAATGCTGATATTTAAAAATAAAACCTTCTTAAGCCTATAGTGATACGACTGCCATTTGTCACCTCTAGACAAAGTAAACAAACAACACATGCTTTTTGTCACGTGAATGCAATTTCTCTATAGATATCAAAGACTATTAAGCCTAACTGAAAATGTTAAAGCCATTAGAGGAGTCATACACACTTTTTAAACTTCCCCATTTTCATACAAGCTCCTTGTTTTTATATGGTTTTTAATATCTACTCTTTGACAAGACAATTATATAGATAAATAATACTAAGTAGGTACTCAAAACTGATTTTAATTTTTCAAGCTATTGAGATTTTTTTATGTTTAATAGAAAGACAAAATGATTCTAAGAACTTTGATACCAATTTTATGACTGTATGTTAATTTTTAAGAAAGTTATGAAATTTTGAAATTTTACAAGTGGGTTACCTTTAGCCACCTCACAAAGTCCTATTTTTAGAAGTCATTATCTCAAAAAGTATATTGGCTATGGCTAAGTTACTTTGTTTACAAACACATAAGTTTGTAGAGAAGAGACTCAATTTTTTTCGTGAATGTGGGGCATTTGAAAAATATACAAATATCGATGTAAAAATCATTTTTCATACTTTTTACAGTTTTTTTCAAGGGAGACAAAAAACGCAAATCTGACCTATTTTTAAAAAATCACTAAAAATTACCTAATTTGAGTAGAAGCTCATGTTATATATCAAATTGAAGGTAATTCAATGCTCTATAGAGACCCACTAAATTGGCACTGTTTCAAATTATAAAAATTTAATTATTTTTATTGAAACAAAGTGTTCCAGCAAAAATTTTAGTTTTTTAGCCATTTATGAATATTCGCGAAAATGTAACGAATCTTTGTAAATGTACAAATATTACATCAATTTGAAGTTCATTTAAAGTACACAACTTTTATAGTAAAAAATGTTCTAAAATGTACTGTATAAGTAGTTATACGGACAAAGATTGTCAATCATGTACTTGAAAGTAAAGCAAACAAAAGCAGTTTTTATATAGTGTAAGACTTGAGCATTAAACATTAAATAAGGCAAGTAAGTACATTATTTAATAATACACATTTTAAGGTAACAGTTATACGTGTTTTATTTTAAAGAGAAAGTTTTCAAATGTTAATTAAAGGTTTAAAATAACAACCATTGACTATTGTTTAGGTTAAGACCATTTATCCTATTAATAGTAGTAACAATAATAATAATAATCAGTTATATCCCATAAATAAAAACAAAATATATTATTACAATATAAACTTAAAACTGTTCATTATATTACTTGTACATATGATTTGATTTGGTTTCTCTATTTTTTTACATTGGTATAAAGTATAAAGACCAATATCTAATGGTCCTTAACACTAACCAAGAAAGCCTATCACAAGCATTATATTCTAAGCTATAGTTTTTTGTATAGATAAATATTTAAAGAATCACATTTTTAGTTTCACTATTGATATTTCGATAACAGATTAATTGTTCAGTAGTTTAGGGGGATATTGTGCATTATTTGAGACTTAGCCCCGTTCGTTCATTATTGCACTTCCACCCACCCCCGCACTTTATACTAGTTGTGTTCGCTGTCCACCAATCTTTCCTACTTTTCACTATTTGCCACCCCCACTACGCTACTAGTAATAATACATTTTTAGCTCATACACTTTTATTTTAATTATACATTAACAATTATGAAACATATCTATTATATCGACCTAATTTTAACTTTCATCTATTAGTAGTTCGCAAAAATATATTTGTTTTAATATCAAAACAAACCGTCTTTTTGACCTCTTGCCGTGCACGTTTCGCACTTACCCCCCCCCCCCCCCCACACACACACATATAAAGTGGTACGATTTTACCCTATGTTCCCCTCCCAAACCCTACTATTTTGTATTTATTTGGTCCAGATCAGAATACAGAGGGTAGGCCTATATGCATATAGGCCACGAAGTTGGCAATGCAGTAAAATCTATGATTTTATTAGCAGGCTGTTGATAAATGAATTAGTATAAACGCATGAAAATTTATACATAAAATGTATTAGCCTATATAAAGTCACTTTATTGACCCCCTTCCGCCCCACATTTCAACAACTGTAAATTTTGTCAACCCAGTTTTCTGTATTTTGTTGACATAATTAATATACGACCCCCTATGTAGGCTATTTGATTATGAGTGATTGTAATTAGACTTTTTCCTAGGCAATACATAGAAATTCACAAACATAATAAATATATATAATAACCGTCAATAAACGTATAACAAATTGGGGTATACAATAAACTTTTAATTTCATGCTAGATCTGATAATCTTATTAGAATTATTATTATTAGGCCTACGCATGACAAACCATTATTCCATATATTAAAAAAAATGACTTAGCCCTACCGATGAATTATTAAACATATGCCATGGAAGAAATATTCTTCAAGTACAGATATAATAATTGTATTGTATTATTCTAAAGAGTAAAATATGTCTTTTATTACCCACATTAGACTTGTCGGAGTAGGCCTCATAGCTATTGCATTTTGTAGTTGTAGGCCTTATGAGTGTAGACTAGACAATATTTTTGTACATTTATGTGCTGAAAATAGCTTCGCTTCCCCAAAAACTAAATTAAATACTGTCTGGTTCTATTTAAATGTTATTATTAGTGTGTAAAACTACTTGATTTTATACTTAATTCGTTTAATTCATAATATTTTCCATAGCTTCGCTAGTCCACCAAAGTTCAAATTTACTATTGTTTACATTGACAACAGATTGAAGATACCTTTTGCAGGTCAAATTACATATTATAATATTATTTCCTGGAAATAAAAAGTATCAATTCAATATCTTTAGCATATCTACTTTAAAATAAATGTAATTTTAGTTTATTTTATGACAAGAAAAAAATTAGCCTTATCCTTAAACTTAATAGGGGTTTGGAGACTCGAGAACAAGTGATTTTAGGTGGTAAATCTAAAACAATGTTATAAAAATTAAATAAATATAATAATATATACATACATTTTTTAACATAAAATTAATTTTATATTATTAATCTATGATAATGAATAGTTTTACTTAACTACTAAAGTGATAAAATCCGATACGACGCCTTTATTGGTAACGACCCTTCAAATAGCGGAGATCGCGGCAGACCTGTTTTTACGGCAGTAAAATACTATTTCATAGGGTTTATCTTGCGCGTTGGGCAAAATGTGCCATAATATATAGACTAATAATTCTTCATATTTTTACATGAAAATGGACCAGCTTTTTGATGATGTTTATAAAAAATCTTAAAAATGATTTTTTCTTAAAAAATAAACTATTTTTCGTAGATAATTTAAATATTAAAAATGTTTAACATAAACAATCAATTTTAAATACATATGGTGATAAAGGCCATTTATTCATGTACAATCGGGTGAAAAAATTATCTTTCTATCATGAATGGCACGTTTTGCCTAGACGATTTAGTACAAGAGGGGTCGAAAACTTAAAATCGCGCAAAAAACGGAAGCCAGTTTTGAGTACCTATACTAAGTGGTTCAAACTTGATAAGAAAATATATTGTATGCCAATAAATGAGACTCACTTTCCTAAATTTATTTCTTCACTTGTGTTCTCTCAATATTGGGAAAACTCTTATGGAGAGAAAAAAAAAATTCATAAAAGAGTATGTTTTTTTATATAGCAAAATCAAATTTACAGAATGATAACAAAAACTATAAACAATTTTTAATTGCCTTAAATTATTTAAAACAAAAACATCAAGCCGGCTTTGCTAAAAAACATTTTCAACTGCACCTCAATTTTATTTATTGTTTAGTACTGCATATTGCAGGGATGAGAAAAGGCTTTTATGCTATTCATTGTATAATAGCAAAGGATCAAGCCCTATTGACAATAGATATTTGATGTGATTTGTATTATTAGATTATATGTGTAATTGTTTATGGCGTATATGTTTATGGTGTATATGTGATATTGAATGTATAGATCATATTGATAAGTAATTCTCAAAACTTTTTTTTTTCTTCTACAAACAGAAAGAAAATATATTTTATGTCTGGCAGCTGTGGACAAGTACTCAGAGATCACAAAATGACGCTATTAAATTCAACTTAAAACCAGTAACCACCATCTTTAACACTGGATCGTATTTTTCCACCCCGCCGCACGTCCTCTAAAAAAAGGGACAGTGATGGCTTGTCAGCCTCATCGGGGGCATCACGGGGCTCGGAGAACAAGTCTAGGACGTCGTCCTTCTCCTTGTCCCGTTTACTGCCACGTAGGAGATCAAAGTCTCGACTCAGCTTGGATTCGGAGCCTTCAAAGTCAGACAACGGAACATCCAGCAACCCGATTTCATCCCCGTATTCCCTGAGCCCTGGGGTGAACTCATCATCATTGTCATCAACCCCGCCCTTGACTGGGTCTCACCAAACCATTCTTGCCCCCGACCATGGCTCCACCAACAAGAGCAGGGAAGACTTGGGGCCTTGTGGTGAAGGGGTGCACGGGGCCCTCCTTGGTGACGGTCAGGCTGAAGTGTCCCTCAAAGGGGGCTCGGGCCCGCCTCCCGGCGATGAAGTTCAATCCGTGCCTATAGAATGCCCAGTGTGCCTTGTAGAGAAAAGTAAAGATCAGTTTTTTGAGTTCTCAACATGCCATCATCGCTGCTGCTCAAACTGCTTAAGGGAATATTTTAGAGTGAGTATATTTATATATTTATTTTTATTTATATCATTAAGACATTAATTCATACGGTCAAATGTAATTAAAGCTATGTAGAAATAAATATCTAATTTTAGATATGTATTCTTGAATGCGTCCAGAAGATGAATTAACCTTACTTTAAGCAGTCATTTTTTATAGTCTAAAAGTTAAAAATTAGTTTAGTTGTAATATCTCTTCAAATGGCTTAACTTTCTGGATAATGAACTTAATATTTTATAATTCTTTCTTTTATTATAAAATAAAATCAATGATTCTACTTTCATATATTAAATTTTCAAATTATTGTTTTGCTTCTTAAAACTATATCATTTCCTGTCCACTCCAGATTGAAATTATGGAGTCACGACTGGCCATAGCTTGTCCAGAGTGCTCTGAACTCTTCCATCCCAATGACATGCGTGCTGTGGTCCAAGATGATAACCTGATGCAGAAGTATGAGGATTTCATGTTGAGGCGTGTCCTGGCCATGGATTCGGATACAAGATGGTGTCCGGCTCCAGATTGTGGGTATGTATCCACACTGCATTTGCTAATGACTATTATAAAAATAAAAAAGTAACAAAAAACTTTTTTTTTGTGTTCAAACTATTGATATATATATATGTTATACTATATGCCATGTTCATATCCTGGTAATGGTAAAGCCTGAGTTTTCTCGCGACAACACCTCGCCCTTGTGCAAAGAAAGAAAACTCATGAGTGTATAAACTGTTTGACATAAATAGTAAAACAGACAAATATAGAAGTGTCAAAGCACTAGTATTAATAATATTAATATGTCCAAGTGTTTTATATCTTTGGAAAGGAAATATATATATATTGTTCATTAATATTTACTTAAAATTGTATTTTGTCCATCAAAATAATAATTGTTTTTAGGATTAACAATGCTTTTTTAAATATCACAATACGCAATGAGGCAGATGACCTTTTAAGAAAGTAATTTATATAGATTTTTATTGGAAATGTCACAAACATATTTATTATCAATAGACTTTACTAAATAATAATTATTATTTTTTATACCGGTACTGTAATGAATAAATACACTTTAGATAATTTTAGCAGAAAGATATATATTTATTTTATGGTAAGAAAGATGTGGATCTTTTTAGTGTGTAAAATGCAAAGTGAATGTATAAAAAGTTGTTTGAATTACGGTACTGAGATAATCTAGGAAATCTTCAGGTTCAATATACACCATATCATATACACCACCTAGTCTTCTTGCAAATAGATTAATTGCAAACCTGTACAGTTGGCTCATAATGCAGAATGGGTTACTGTTTGAGCTGCCTGTAAAAGTTTAACTTTGGGGGAGTTCCTTAATCTATCCTATCCAGCAATGAAGTGTGCCAGGGAAACAGACTTGTAAGTTTTACACGAGGTCTGCCCTGCAACCCACTTTTCATTGCTCTCTTCAGTACTCTAACAGATGAGTAATCTCAGCTCTCAGGAATTTTAGTCTGATGAGTGGCGGTAATGGCCATCTGCTGTGAAATGTGAAGATGACTTTTGTTAATGTTGTTATTTTGCCTTGAATGAGCAGCCTTGGCAATTTAGCTCGGTATAACACAATATATATTTATTTCTTTAGCTACGCAGTCATTGCTTCTGGGTGTGCTGGCTGTCCAAAGCTGAAGTGTGAGCGCCCCGGGTGTGATACCTTCTTCTGCTACCATTGTAAGCAGTACTGGCATCCTAACCAGACCTGTGATGCAGCTCGTGCGGAGCGTTCTCCCAACATACGGTCTGCATCTATTAGTTACAGTCAGGAATCAGGGGTTCAGAGTAAGTCTACAAGTGTCTGCTATTGTACCAAAAAATTATCTGCATTTTTTTATAAAGATTAATGAGAAATTCTCAAAACTTAGTATTTTTGCAGTAGTGTTCTTATCTTATTTCGTGTGTGTAATGAAAAACCTTTTTGTATTGGTAAATTTGTAAATGTTTTTTTTTTTTTACTGATAATTGCTTATTGAGTTTGATCATTATTTATATGGAAGGACAAAACATTTTGTATGGATGTCAGGGTTGACCACTTTGTATTTTTACACCAACTTGCAGATGAGATCAAGTCCTGCCCTCGTTGTGGTGCGTTCATCATAAAAATGGACGACGGGTCCTGCAATCACATGACCTGCGCAGTGTGTGGGGCAGGCTTTTGTTGGCTGTGTATGAAAGAAATCTCTGATCTTCACTATTTGAGGTATGCCATTCGCCACCCTCTTGTTATTATATTGTGCTGGAAATGTCTGATTTATCACAGGGCTGTGCAAGCACAAGGTCAACTACAGCCAGATCACAGTTTTCAATATATTGTAAAAGAGTTATACCATAGCTACAATGTATTATACACATAAATTCAAATCCACTTGATATTGTTACAAATTCTTTACAAGCCTTAATAGACTCTTAAAGTACAGATTACATTTTTACATTAATTTAAAATAATATAATCAATAGAATAGAAAGAAAATGCTAACTTTTTTCAAAATTTTTATAATAAAAAAGAAACATAACAAAAAGAATTTTTTTTTTTTGGTGTGTTTAATTGACCGAAAAGAAAAGTAAAGTTTGTCAATAATCAAATTATCAATGAATAATGTAATATTTCATGATATTCATGAAAACTATTATAATAACTGTAAGAAACAGCTAATTATTACTTTATTATACTTTATTATTAAATAATTATTATTATTAGATGTATAAAGATGTAAGGGTTATGAAATATAAAAGGAATAAAGACTTTGTCTTTGTTACCCAACATTTGTGTTGACTAGTCAGTTTGGCTCTCTTTGACAGCCCTTCTGGGTGCACGTTCTGGGGGAGGAAACCTTGGAGCCGAAAGAAGAAAATTCTCTGGCAGCTGGGGACCCTGGTCGGAGCACCTGTAGGCATTACACTGGTGGCTGGTATAGCTGTGCCTGCAATGATCATCGGAATACCTGTGTGGGTGGGGCGCAAGGTATGTATGAACCTAGAGAATCTCTTGATGTAAAGAGTAAGTCAGGCACCTTTTCTTTTATATGTGTCAAATGCACCTTGGTTAGTAAATTATTCCCTGAAAAGAAAAAGAACAATTTTGTCACCCTCCTCTCAAATTTCATGTGGAAACAAAGGCATAAGTAAGACCATTTGATTAGAAATAAATTTATAAAGAAGATGTGCATACACAAAGTGATATATTAATTCAGTGCATACAGAGCATGGTGACTAAACACATCACATTTTTGGTTGATGTTCAAGCCATTTTTATGTGTGTGTGTCTGTGCTGGTAGTTGGTTAGTTTGGGTCTAGGGCGGGCGGTATAACAGAATATAGAACATACAAAATGCAAAAATCACTTTTGAAAATGGATTGACAAGGAAATGCCTTGTGATTCTAAACAATATGAAACAACATGGCTGGTATGATATCTTTAATACAGGGCTCATATAGGCTCAGGAAGTAAGTAAGTAAGTAAAGTACCCGTCGGACCGTGTTGATCCATAGGTCCGGTGAAGCAGCATTCACCAGTTTCTGTGGCCACGGCATACTAGGTGATTGTGTGGCCAGCACTATGCACAGCCGCCTTTACTTTACCCAAACTAAGGTCAGGTACCCATCAGAGTTGGGTAGACTCAGGGACACCCTCCAGACCCGGGGAAAAAATCCTAGCCTGCACCAGGATTCGAACCCAGGACCTTTGGCTCGCTAGTCGGACGCGCTGCCGCTCGGCTACCGTGCCCCATAGGCTCAGGAAAGATTGGGAAAATTGACCATGGTTTGGGAAAAGTTGCTGAAATGGTCAAAGTAGTGTGAAAAATATTTATTTTAAATTATAAAAAGATTATGCAGTCAAGTCCATAAGTCCCCTCATTAAAAAAAAAAATTGGACTACATGTATAAATTGTCAGACATTAGGATATTTCACACATACAGGTATACATTTGTTTGTGTGGATTTCCTGAAATGGCTGTGAATTTTAAAATAATTTTAGAGTAAGTAACCAGAAATACATTTTGTGCGTGTAAAGCGTTGCTTTCATGTCTGTAAAGTTTCAATACAGCAACTTTACTCATTTTACGACATCATGTTTACGCTATTCAAAGTGTATACCCTGTTCATTCAAATTCATATAAGTCAAAGTGGAACGGATCTAGAACCTATGCTGATATTTTCACTAACATGAATACACATATATTTCTGGAGCTAATTTCAAAACGAGGTTGAATAGTGTGTATGATCTATATTTGTATGTTGCATCCCACTTCTTGGGTTCCATTGTGGGTCGTCAGAGCTGAGTTTGTTGCGTTGAATGGAAATGAATTGAGAGACATTTTGTTGTTTCATCATTTTATTATTGTATTCATTTAATTTCCCAGATACACTATCGATTTGATGGGGCGTCTAAGCATAGGAGAAATTTAGCTATAACTGGGGGTGTGGCAGCTTCCATAATAGCTGCACCCATTATTGCTGGATTGGCAGTGGGTTAGTTCAGATATTTTTTTATTGTGTTTCCTTTTTTGTTTTCTGCACTCCTTTTCTGTAGACCCTTGATTTCTTCTCTGTATTGTTAATCTATTTTTAGTTTTTAATTGTTGTATGCATTGTTAAACTATTTATTAATCTATAAGTATAAGTATACAAAATAAGGATAACAAAAAAAAAAGTAACATCATAGATAAACAGAATGAATTATTATGCTAAGCCCTTTCCATCAATTTGACATTGTGTTTTTTATCAGTCCCTGTATATACATGCTAAGCTTTTTTGCTATTATCCTAGGCATTGGAGTCCCCATTCTGTTGGCTTATGTGTACGGAGTGGTCCCCTTCTCCCTGTGCAGAAGTGGTGGGTGTGGGGTGACGACCACCCACACTGGCGGCGTCAGGTTCGAGTTTGATGAGCATGATGAGAACAACACCCACGGCCCTTACAGCTACACGGGTAAGTGGCCTGTATTCTGGCCTGCGCTTCCTTTTTTTTTGCGTGTCCATCACCAGGTTTTTAAACTAAATCAAAAGGAAAGGTGCATATTTACCTGGCAAAACCTTACAATATCACAACAAAACCTATTTATAGCTGAACCTAACTATGGCAGAACCTAATCACAACAGAACCCAACTACAGCCAAACCTAATTGAAAAGTATTTAACCCCACTTTTCTTTCACTTTAAAACTTTAAAAGAGATTTCTTCCTTTACCATTCAATGGACTATTAGCACTTTTTATTCTTACTCATCAAATATGCTGAAATGCTCAAAAGATATAAAGTAACTGTTAACAAAAATTGTTTATTAGTAATATTAGCCCACCTTTTGGGTTTTGAATTGGGGTAAGTGAAATTTGCATTGTGCATTTATTAAATACAGAGAATGGCTGTTTCTAATGCAGCATAATCACAGTTCCATAGCTGGTGCCAAGTATGGTCGAGGAAGGAGGTGGGCTAGCACCCTATCCCCATGCCCAAATATAAACAAGCAGCTACAGAAGACACCAATAGTTTCCTGTCTCATTGGTCATTTAGAAAATGTATGATATTTTATTTGTTTGTTGCTTACAGGTGATACCCACAGTATGGAGACTGCCCCCACTGTAGCCAATCCCAGCATTGCGCCAAGCATTGGGGATGCAAGTCTAGGCATGACCAACAGGTACCAACTGCACAAGTACTATTCTCTAGTGTAGTCTTTTATTAGGACTAAAGCTTCTCTTTGTTTGGACGGGCACTATGGTTGAGCATAATATTGTATACAACTACAACTGAACTGTATTAAAAAAGGAATAAAAAATTATGTTATTGATATTTGATATATTTGAATACTCATATTCATATCTTATATTATGCTACAGACCTTCCTCCTCCTTCTATAGAGAAGATCTCTGTGCCTTGCATTTTGATTAGGATTTTAAATGATGTTTATTTCTTGTTTTTTTTTTCTGGCTTGCTCTGGCAACTAGATGCTATTTGGTAAGAAATGAAATATATTTGGGTTCTTGCATTTGGAATCAAAATAATAATTTTTGACCTGCCAACTACCGTATTCTGAATTTTGTCATATTTTTACTTTTTTTTTCTCTAATTCCCATGTTTCTGATAAAACTCAGATTGTCATATCCTTATAATTTAAAACTTTTGAATATCTATTTCTTCAGCACTTAAAATCATATCCTTTTATTGCTTGAATCATTTGCCTCTTAGGTTAGAGCACAAGGATCAAGTATTTTAAGGATAGAAGGTTACTGTTACTGTTAAAAATAGCGACTTACTGGGTGTTTTATTGCAAGTACTAATCATTTCAGTGATATATTAATCTTTTTGGGTTCTATAGCTTAAATCAACGTTGTTACTATTTTTATACATTTTCAGCCTAAGTGCCAGCGGCAGTCACATTGACAGGGCTGGTATTTTACGTGACGACAGTGACAGGGATTCTGCCAGCCACAGAGCTCTTGTAGGAAACAGCATTAACGGCAGCCTTTGCAGTGCTTCATACAGTACACAACATCATAAGTGGGTACTCATTTTAAGGCTGGGGGGCACGTTTTAGGCACTTTTTTTAAATTTACTGACCAAAACGTCTGAAACTTTAACCACATAACAAGTATGGAATATCATTCAGGGCAATCAATTTAAATTTTTTTTTTATGCATTGGTTGCCATGGCAACGGCCGCCATCTTGGATTTTATAGGTGTTTTTAAAAATCGATCTCCTCTATAACCTTAATATCTACAAATACAATATTTGATACATTCGGTAAAGAAATGAATTTATAAAATAATGTTCCACCCACTTTTTTTAAATTTAAGATATTAAATTTTTTATAAATTTTTTCTTATGGCACTTTTGAAATAGTTAATTTTTTGCAAAAAAACTCAACGTTTTCGCCCATAAAATTAAAACAAAACAAAAATTCAAAAATCTAAGTGGAACATTTTGTTGTAATAGGTGCTTAGATAAAAAGTACAAAGTCTCAATACAATCGGTAAAGAAATGTGAGAGGAGTAGTAAAAATAAGGTATAAAATAATTATTTTGAGTAAAACGCAAAAAAGTAAGAAGAGTTTGAAAAACAAGAAATTTATCAAGTATATAATACAGACATGCCTACCGTTCCGCTTTTGGCGTATTTGTTCCGCTTTTTTATTAAAAAACACACTTTGTTACGCCATTCCGCTTTTTACTAGTTTTGTTACGCCAAATTGGAAAGTTTGGGTTTTTCATGTGTTGAAATATAGTCTGTGTCTAGGTTGATAAATCAAAGGCATAAATAAGGTAACAATGATATAATTATTATTACTTGGGTTTTCTGGGTTTTTAAAAAGACATTCTAGTCTTTTCTAACGTTTTTTTGCGGTATTAAACATGTTTGGCAATGAATCTTATTTTTCTTTACTCTATTGCTAAGATTGTGAAAATGTCTAAACGTCCTGGCTCAGAAAGTTTAAATCTGATTGATTCAAACTGTAAAAAAACAGACAGTTTTATAGGAAGGAATTTTCAGAGGAGTTTATTCAGCAAAGAAAAACGTGGATTTAGGCTTAATGTTCTTTGTACTAAGCTCTTAGATCTAGATCGATTGTGAACTGTCTGTAAAACGTAGGCCTGCCTACATTTTAAATAGTGAAATAGTAAATAGATGGATATGTTCCTTTTTTTTTTTTTGTTATAAAAGATTGTTACATAAAGGGTGTTCCGCTTTTTTGTTGAAAAATCCTCTTTTTCATCAAGATTGTTCCTCTTTTTAGTCCTTAGGGGTAGGCATGTCTGATAATATAACATGCAAAATGAAAGTTATTAGCAATATTATAAAGAATGCTGATATAAAATTTCATTGTGATTGGTACATAAATAATATTTTTATAATAAAAATACATAATGTAGCTATATATTATATATATATATAAAAAACTGTAAAACTCAGCATTTTCCTATAAAATAAAATTGATAACCGACT
This sequence comes from Anisus vortex, assembly GCA_949126835.1. Taxonomy (NCBI): domain Eukaryota; kingdom Metazoa; phylum Mollusca; class Gastropoda; family Planorbidae; genus Anisus; species Anisus vortex. The sequence continues at coordinate 13,352,141 of OX421505.1, forward strand.
CATACTGAAATCCGGCTGGGTCAAAGAATTGTAATAAGGGTCAAGACTAAAATGGCAAGTATCAATAGAATTGGTAAAGAAATGTAAAAGTTTCAAAAAAAGAACCCTATGAAAATGTTTTAAAAATACCCGCAAAAGAAAGAAAAGTTTTAAAAACAAGAAATTTATCACGTACGTAATATAACAGACACAATGAATTTTATGAGCAATATTATAAAGAATACTGAAATAAAATTTGGTTTTGATTGGTACGCCAATAATGTTTTTTATAACACAAATACATAATGTAGCTCTATAAAGAATAAACAGTAAAACTCTGAATTGTTTCTATAATATAAAATTAACCGACTCATACTGTAATCCGGCTGGGTCGAGGAATTGTAATAAGGGTCAAGATTAAAATGGCAAAGTATCAATAGGCTCGGTAAAGAAATGTAACAGTTTTAAAAAAAGAAGTGCATGAAAATGTTTGGAAAAAAAAACCCAAAAGTAAGAAAAGTTTTAAAAGACATAAAAATCCAATTTGTTAGTAAAATAAACAAAAATAATACAAATTAAAAATTTCTTTCAAGATTAGTAAACACTTTTTTATAGGAAAAAGAATATATTATTGATATAGAAATAAAGAAACAGAAAAAGAAGAAAAATAATTCAAATTGTACTTATCTGACTTAGAGAATTAAAACTGACCAGCACCATATCCAGTATCCCATGTTGTTAAAACTGACCAGCACCATATCCAGTAGTACCATGCTGTTTTCTATACTCTTCCTGTGATTTTAATATGGCCTGTGCTCTTTTCTGTCGTTTATCCTTCTCGGTTCCGCGTGTGTAATCCAAAGACCGCTGTAGACGCTTTTTCTCTCTTACCAAACACAGTCTGTCGGTATGCACTCCACTGGTTGCTCTGAGGAACTCTCGTGAATATGACGGTCCAAAATTGAATTCAGCGATAGCAGTGAAAGCTGCAAACTCAACTTTCGGTTTGCTGTGAAAATGAGTTTTACTGCATCTGGACCAAATCATATGATGCAAATTTTCATTTGCATTCTGCGTTGCATGAAGCTCACATCGGCGAAGAAGTTTCAAGTCTGATAGGCGTTCAAATACAGGCCAGATATATTTATGAAGCCTGTCGAAGTCAAGATAAGTGTGAATTCTCTCAGCGTGGCCACCAGGATACTTGTGTTCAGAAACATCTCTCTTGTAGAAACACCAGGAGGTTGGACCTGGAGGACAGTATTGGTGTTGCGGATATTCATCAGTTGAATAATTATGAAAGAGAGATGCAAGTACAGCCTTCTTCATTTCTTCTGCAGTCCTGTTATTACGAATTGCTCTGTCGTAGAATATGCAAAGCCTTTTGATCTTCAACTGAGTTAGGCTGCCACGTTTTGATCCCCCAAGAGTGATTTCTAAAGAAAAAAAATTAAATTATGTTAATTTGAGAAAAAAAATTCTGCAATTTATTTTTTTGGGGTATAAAATCCTAAATGTTTTAACAAAAAAAAAATAAAAAAATAATTTTATAAATCATGTCACTTACTTTGCTTAGATGAATTCAAAACCAAATTGCGAAGAGCAGTCCCAAGGCGTTTGGACACATGGTTGATGCATTCCTCCTTTTTAACATCCACACCTGCTCCATACACATTCAACGATTGAACTTTATCGTATGCTTTAGAGTCACCGTCTCCCACCATCAATGTGTATCGAAAGTTATGCATCGAAAGCGATCTTTGCCATAACTTAACCGCAGCTTCAGTTTCCATCATTCCAGATGAACCTGTGAATATACATATATATATAAAATATATTATAAATATATTTAAATACATTCTTACGAATATAAAATATTTTTTTTTATCTTATGCTCTAATTATTTATATATAACAAAAAATAAAACTAGTGTTCTTTTTAATGGTGGAATAAACTTCCGAACACAATTAAACAAGCCGACAATACAAACATTTTAAAAACAAAATTAAAAACAACCTTTTTCTATTTATTTTAATAACATATGGTAAATGTAAAGCGCATTCGAAGACTTTGTTATAAATAGCGCTATATAAATATGTTATTTGTCATAATAATAATAATATGCAGTCCTTTTTCTAAAATTATAATATAGGTTTAAAATGATAAAAAGATACCTACCACTATAATTAACTGTACATCCATTGTCCTTATGACGAGAGAACCAAGTTAGATACTCTGGTGAATTTTGCAATGTCTTGCCCGTTGTCGCACACGTTTGACAATGAAGACTTGTAACATGTGCATCAAGTACAAGCCCAGTCTCCACCTCAATAACACTCCCTATTCCAATAAGGGATGTATGGCCACGAGTCATCCAACTGCCATCAAAGGAGACAGCAATATCAAGTGGAGTATTGTCTGTATCTTCCTTATTATTAATTTGTCTAATGACACATGCTGCTTTACAAAATAAATCCTGCTGTTTTTTAGGTGTATCACTTTCAATTTGCTTTGCAATTTTTCCAAATGTTTTTTTATGCAAGCTTGGCAAATTTAAATTTTCACAAAATTTATTTAATTTGCAAGGCCCCATGTCAAGGGACATGGATGCAACCACTGCTTCCTTATTAATTTTAAATGGCTTAATTGTTGAAGAATCCTCACCGTCGATATGAGATGTGTAGAAAGATTTAACACATGAACACTCAGTACATTCAGCTGTTACATATTTAGCAAAGCCTTTAGATTTGCCTTTATCAACTCGTGTGTTAATTTCACCGTAACATTCAGGGCAAGGAAAAGACGACACAAAGCTTAAAAGAAGGTCCATGTCTATAATAGTACGCTCCGATGAATCACATATAGGTTTATCACAAACCATATCACCATATTTTATTTTTTTCGAAAAACTGCACTCACTATCATTGTTGCCTTTGGAATCATTTGAAGCGACAGAATTTCTAAACAGCGTGGTATCATTTAGGCCTACTTCATTTAGGTCAGATAAAACGTTGTTTGTTTTATTGTTTTTAGCTTTATTAGCATCCTTTAGAGTTTTCAATAAATAAGCTCTTTTCGAACGAGGCATGATAAATATAAAAATATTTAAAACACAACAAAATCAAAAGTTAATTGTAAAAGTAAAGAAAAATCAATTCGCCGACGCATACGTTTGGGAAGAATTGTTGATCTAAGCGACTAAACGGCGGAAGTAGTTAATTTTACAATATCCGGATGGTCTAAAAATAACCACCAATGACAAAACTTTTTACTAGTCTCGTTTGGGCATTAGACGAATGGTAAACACTTTCGCCAAAATACCAAACTAGCTAGGATTTTCCCTAGCTATAAATAGGATTTAGGTCAGAAAAAATTAAAATGTATGTTTCCTTTGAAAATTCGAAATAAATCGCATGTTCTGGTTGGTGGACCAATCGTAGGGGATTATTGCGTAGGAGAAAATAACGTTTCTGTTGGTATATAGAACATAAGGCTTTTTAAAAATTTGCTAAGTGTTTTTAATAGGCAAAAGTGTGCAATTTTTGACATTTTGAAACTGCTAGTCTAAAAGTCACACATACATATACATTTTTAAAAAAAAATATAAAAAAAACGATCTCGTTCTGGACTGTAAGAGTGGCATTTTTGTGTACAGAAATGGTTGAATTTATTTAATTAGGTCAAACCTAAAAATCAGTACCGGAGTCCGAAACCTCTTAAAATCAGTACCGTACCCAGCCTTAAGTGGATTTAAATTTCAAACATGTTTTTAACCCGTTTATACCTAACCTTATGGTTGGCTAAGTATGTATTTATTAGCATGACAAAGAGGGTTGACTCCCATTAAAGCTTTAATTATTAATTAAAAAAATAAAATTCCTTTCATTTTCCTTTGCGATAAATTTAAAACAAAATTTAAAATATGTAACATTGATTTAAAAATAATAGTGAAATCTTTATCTGTTTATATTTATCTAATCTATTTCAATCTATATATTTTGTGAATTAGTACTGGTACTGGTATACATGTTGAATGTTACTGCAAACTTGAAGTGGATAAATATCAGCCTCAAATGCACTTCCTAAACATGATAAAACGAGTACTTAGTGCTCTAGCAGTAAAAAGAAGGAAAGTTTTTGCATCTGAGGTCTTGTCTTTAAGAGCACCAACTTACATGTAGAAAAATCCATAGAAATACCTGCTGGTCAATCCATTAGGCAATATACCAGTACTATAAGTATAAGGGTTAAAAAAATAAACAGATGAGTTTAACTTGCCTACAGCTAGAAATAGAAGCAAAAAAAACAATTCAATGTCAAGATTCTCAAACTCAATGCTATGTTCGTATTCTTGATTCTACATGTTTGAATAAATGCATGTTAATATTGATAAAGCATGTTGTTTGCTCCCACAGGCTTGAGGTGCATGCTGACATCTCGGAGCACTCAGCTCACTGTGAGAGGTCCAGTATGGGTGGGGAGTCTTACAGCATGTCTCTGAATGATGATGCCAGTACCAGAGCTTTGGCCGGTTCCATTGTATCGCCAAAGTAAGAGGCTCTTTCAAGCTTGAGCTTTGTTGAATTTAAAACAAAAATTAACGTTCTTTGCGCTAGCACACAGTTTATTTGTTATACTTGATGAAATGTAGTTTTTCCTGCTGCACAGGGTTTATGCATATAGTATAAGATAAAGTTGTTTTATGTTTTAAGGCCAGACAAAGGTTCTGGAAGAATAACCAGTATTTGGCAATGAAAATGAAATGCATTGGGAAGGAAAGTTGGGAATCAATATCACTCAAAATCTGATGCATCCATGAAATGTTTTACAATCATAGATGAATTTTTTAAAGGCTAACAGTAGTAACAGATTTATGTTTTTTTTAAGTGTATACCATTAATGTTTTTTCCATTTTTAAAAAACAACATTATATTCAATTCATACCAGGTACAGTTTTTGCTTAGAATAGTTTAATGTCATAAACTATTATGTTTGGAGAATACTTTTAATGAAATATTTTTTTTACAATGGTCTAGGGACAAAGATGGAATTTCACTTTGTTCAAGACATTTTGACGGGATTCCGCAAGCTTACCCAGAAGAGGAGTGTGGTAAAGATGATGAGTCGAGTGGTGGGCAGCACCAGAGAGGCAGTTCGTCCTGTCCAACCTCACCTCACCTGCGTAAGGCCAGCCCGGCCCCCTCTGAAGATACACGCAGCACGCGGGGGAAAAAGTGCACCAGGTTCATGGACCAGGTCTCCGAGATTGAGACAAAAAGCGACTGCCTCAGCCTCGGCTCCATCATCAGCACCAGCAGCAGTTCTCCGTGCTACGAAAGCATCTCGCCAACCATGCCGGCGTACTCGACACTCTCGTTGACAGCAACGTCGTCTGCGCCCATTCAGGCCACGCTGGCCAGCTGTGAAAGCTTGATGAGCGAAGGGAAAGCCGAGATGGCAGGAGCTGCAGAGCTGTGCGAGAGCATGGCGCCGATCAAAGGTGTCCGAGTGAAAGCCGAGTCGACGAGTGTGCTGATGGATGGGGCGGAGTCTCGCTTTTGTGAAATGGGGGGAGCCCGAAGAAAGAGTGATTCCACCTCGAAAGATGACTTTAGCCATGCAGAAAGGTCGTTCTCTTGTAGAAAAAGAAAACCAGGCTCTGGGTGCGAGAAAGAGCACAGGTCTCAGCCTGGGACACTTTCTGACATTTCAGAAGTGAAGGGTCTCCCCACAATGTTAACATCTGGCTGCCCAGATTTATTAGCTGTGATAGATGCAAAGTGTGAAAATGTGTTCCTGAACAGGAAAGGGTTTACCAAATTCAGACACATTTCTTCCTCCTCCTCCTGCGAATCCTCTTTTGATGATACATCCGACTACCCATCCAGAAAGTACTTGTGTGGAGAAATAATCCTTTGTGAGGCATGTGAGACAGTTGATGAAAACAGGGTTTTTGAATTCCAAGATGGGTCTGCGCTGGATGTGGCAGGTGAGAAAATGTCCAGTGCTGACCTTGAGGGAGAAGAAATCACCTCCTTGTCGTCTATAAGTATCCTCGGTAAACAGACTGACGCCCTATCCAGAACAAAGGGCCACTGCGGGGGGCTGTTAGAAGGCGGCGGTGAGCCAGACCACTGTCATGGTCTGCTAGCCAAGCGGGACTCCTGTGTCTCCCGTACAAGCATCGGCAGTGATACCCCATTGGCCACATCGCCCTTGCCAGAAGTTGAGGTACCAGCCCACGGGGTAGAGCTTGCTGGGGCGGCTGCCAATGCTGCTGCTTGTATGAGAGGCGACGGGGACGTCTCCAGCCATTTCATCACAACAGCATCAAGCAAACCTGTCCCCAAAACCTCTGGGCCCAGCCCTCTCAAATTATCCAATGCCTCTTTACAAGACCGACACAATTCGCACACATCTTATAAAACTGTTAGTAACCTGAAGACAAAAGAAACATGCCAGAGTGTGGAATTACCTTCAGTTTCTTTGTTTGACCCATCCATTCTGCCTTCAAGAGCGACCAAAGAGTTGAACCAGTCTACAGCTAGAAACATCCAGAAACAAAATGTGTCTATATTTCCTACCAACAAAGCTGATACACATAAAATGGAAATGCCTTCACAATGACTATTATTACTATTATTCCATGAATGTTATTGTTCTGTCCATTTCCACAGTAGATACAAAAGCAACAATTTTATGCCAAAAACTTCACATGACTTATGGGGGACTAAACAACAGGGTATTTTTATTTAAATTTATTTATTTCAATCTTTTGATTAGTTGTGGCCAATCAGGTTTTGTTGGGGGCTTAGACAAAAACATCTCTTGACACTTTTTGACATCTGCAATAAATACCTTGATGAAACCATAACTTGATTATTGACAATGTCAATTTCTGAAGAGAAAAATTCTGGTGGCAGGTTTTTTTAAATTCAATATTTTGCTTATATTTATATTATATTCTTCCTTTGATGCTGTGATTCATGTTGTTGTTTTCATTTTTGTTTGTTACAAGTTCCAAATTGTTTTCTATTTGCTGATTTAACAAAAGTATTAAGCATTATAATTTCATTATTGTTAGTTGTCATTTAGATATATTCAGTTTTTTTCTGGACTAATTGGTTTGCTTGCTGAAACAATTGTTTTTTTTTTCTCTTTCTCAAGGACGTTGTTTATATTTCATTTGGGTTAAAACAATCTGCTGTATAATAATTAATATCTCCATCCCATAATAATTTACAGTGGGATTATTATTTTTTTTTTACCTATATTATGTTAAGCCTATTTATTTCTGCATATACTGGGTACATATTTTTTTAACATCGTTTTCATTTGTTCTTCCCTAACAGATGAATGAATACAATTTTTTTTTTTATTACTTTCATTTTATGAATATTTGTAGAACAGGTATAGCCTTTTTTGTTTATTGATTAAATTGCCGTATTTATATCCTTATATCAGTTAGTTGTATGTACTCTAGACAGCTTTTTAGTGCTTTTTTCCCCCTGTGTATAGCTTTGATTTTAGACTATACTAAGAAGCCATGAATTTAAGTAATATTTTGTTGTAACTGCTTCTGTAACTGCTTCATGTTATGTTATTGCCAAGATGTTGCAGCAAACAGTGGTATAGGTCAAAACTCTTCTGTTACATGCCTATTAAAATACAAATATAGTACGGCATCTCAGACATTTTTATATTTAAAATTTTGTTAAGAGAGCTGCCTGCCTTATTTAATTAGCACCGGGACATTTTAATTTAAGTTTAAGGAGACATTTTCGTTAAGAAAGAATAGCATACCGTACTTTACAAAAGATATAAACATGACAGTTTTATGTTTGTTAAATTTTTTTAATATTTATTATTGTGCTCTATTTGATAAATATTCGTTATTGACAGAATTATACGTTTATAACAAATAAAAAAAACTTGTTTCTTTACCATCTTTGTGGCATTGTTTTTTAATTTGAATGTCAAAATTACTTTTATTTATTATATATTTCTTTCCTTCATCATCACCAATAATAATAATAATAATACTATTTGTACGATATTATTGTTGATGATAAGGGAAAGAAATACATAACAAAGAGAAAAATCCAATTTTAAGTGTTGTTATATTAATGGGTTTCAATTTACTAAAGTATGATTTTAAATCTACAGTAAACTTTTGTTTTGCATAGGAAACTGCCATTTAAATTAGCAAAAAAAACTCTTTATCTTATCAGATGCTGACTGTAGACTAATTAGATACTAGTATCTTGGGACACAATGCATTTCATTCTGAGTGAGGTACGGGTACTAGTAGATTTTATTTATAGATCTTCCAGAGTGGCATTGGGGCATGGAATGGGTTGTCTGAACAAACCAGTAACTTAAAACATTAATAAAAATGCAAGGTTAGATTTGTACCACGGATGATTAATTTTCTTCAGATAAATAGCGTCTGTAATGTATAAGATCACTGATGGTATATATTATTAGTATTAGGCCTACAAATCAGTTCCTTTCTAGAAACCTAATCCTTTCCTCTATCAGTATCAACAATTCTTTTAATTGAATGAAATACCTTTTTTATTGAAACAAAAAACTGATTTGAGTTGCTTAGGCCTGAAAAAGCTAACTAGTGATAGTTTTAAGTGACATGTACTGGTACTACAGGGACAGAAATCATTTTTGTTTAGCATTTCATGTTTGTCGACCCCAGGGATGTTCAACCTTGTTCAAACTCTTGGCCAACAAGCAATCTCTACTTTTTACAACTAGTCTAATGCCTTCATTTAGGATTAAAAGTCACAAGGGATACAAATTTCAAATTTCCCAACCATCAAAAATAGTGTAATAATGTAATAAAGTTAAATTTGAACTTCTTGTTTTGACAAATATATATATATTAAGTTCTGTGTGTGTGTTTAACCAATCTAATTGGCTTTTTAAAAAAACTATTTAAAGACGTGACCTTATTGCCTCATATTTTAACTTTGCAACTTGATATTGATATAGCTCTTCTCCTCGCTAGCTAAGTGGATAAAGTATCAGACTGCCATAGGGTCAACCCAGGTTCAATATATTTTTTTTTCTAAAATATTTTATTTCAATTAATAATAATAAGGAATATTACTTTAAAACAGGGTTCTCACATTTTTTCTAAAAAAAAATTCAAGGCTGTTTCCAGACTATTTCAAGGCTATAAGAGCCAAATTCCAGGCAGCTGGAACACGTTATTTGGAAAATGGTCACACGCCTCCTCCCCCTAAGTGACCTAAATATTGCGTGAATGAGGTATTAATCTAAGGCTCGGTCAGTAGGCGTTTATGGCGTATAAAAATGGGATTGGCGATTTTTGTCCAACCTTCATTTTTATAATAAATTTATATATAAATATAGATTTAGATAAATTTCCAGGCTGACAGGCTATTTTTCCAGGCTAAAATGCCAATATTCAAGGTTGTCCAGGCCTTGATTTCTTTTTTTGAAATTCCAGACTTTCCAGACTGTGTGAGAACCCTGCTTAAAAACAAAAAGATTGTAAATCCACGGGCAACAGATTTATGTTAAATAAAAAGCCTTACCTATTAAGTATTATTAACCTGATTACAATATTTATTTTAAATTACTTTCCTAAATGTTTTCAGTAAAAATTATTTTTGTTTATTTTTGTTAAATTTATAGCTTTCTGTTCATTGTAGTTTATAACATTTATATTTATAGGTTATACAGTAATACAGGCCTGTTTTATCCCCCCCCCCTTCCAGGGCAATTTAGCTTTTTTTTAATTAAAAGACGACTTATTTTTAACCAGATTATAATATTTATCTTTAACTTACTTTCCTAAAAGTTTTCAGTAAATAATTTCAAAAGCAAAAATAATGTTTGGTTTTAAAAGAAAAAGAACTTCAATTTTTTCAATTAAAGCTACTGTATTTATAGTCTTTATTAAAACTTAACAGTAATGAACTTGAAAGATGCATATACAAGAAGCAAAGAAAACTTTTAAAATGATATAAAAATTTCAATTTCAATTGTTTAAAAAATGTGTTTGAAATAAAAAATATTAACTTTTTTTTAAATTTAGGTATAATATAGGTCTACTACTTTACAAAAATGTGTTTGAAATAAAAAATATTAACTTTTTTAAAAAATTTAGGTATAATATAGGTCTACTACTTTACAAAAATGTGTTTGAAATAAAAAATATTAACTTTTTTAATTTAGGTATAATATAGGTCTACTACTCTACTTTACTTAAAAATCATTACTATACCCGGTACACCATAAACTCAAGCAGACTTTAAACTAGAACAGAGTTGTTGTTTTTTAAATTATAATCAACTTTCGGTAACCATAACTGTAATATATTTACTGTATACATTCAAAATCTAAACAAAACTATATAAAAAAAACAGCAATAAAATCAATAGTAAAAAAAAATACCAACCCTGGCATTTATTATTTATTCTTCATTTTTCTCAATAGGCAAGTTGGATTAATTACTGTATTTCTATTGTATTTTTCTTAAAACTACCACTTCCTAAACTAACTAGAAATCATGTTTATACAGTCAACCAGGAGGTAATATAAAATGTAGTTTAATTTTACCTATATATTAATGAGAAGAAAAGAAACAAAAAACACACAAATCAAGAGGCAGACAAAAGAACATCATTTATTGGTATGTGCACATCCACCACACATAATGAAGAGAATCAATGGAAACCCTTCATAGTTTTTATTAATGATGAAATGTAGACAAATAGAACATGGTAGTTAAGAACATAATGTAATGATCAATTGCTAGAACTAATAATAAAAAAAAAGGGTACTAATTAGGAAACCCATACACACAACTTAAAGTAAAGAGAAATTAGGCAAAGTTAAATCTCAATCTCCTGCTATTCTTTAAAAACTAAGATACAAAATGAACATACAATAGATAACCCGATTAGTAGTAATAGTAGTGCCAATAGCAACATACATTAAGTTGCTCTTGTAAAAAATTGTCTTTCTTTTAGTCCATAAACTACCACTAGTGGCAACAAGCTGAAGACATATTCTCTGGCTTAAAACAACAATAAACTGGAAATAACAGCCATCTAAATCTAAGGGTATAAGGTATACCATTGAGAAATACTTGGACTAGTAAATCTTGTTTTTTAAAAAAAGGAGTGCACATTATCTATACCCGTGAATTTTGATAGAAACCCCAATAATCTATATAACTTCTTTAAATGAAATAAGTAAACTGAAAAATGTGTAGAAAATCGACAAAATGAAATGCTTTATGCACAATTTTTTTTTTTTAAATCTTATCTTAGACCCAAAGCTCAATGTATTTATTTAAAATTTAATAGATTTAGTAAAATAAGATATGACCAACAATAAGAGAAATAAAAATCAAGACAATTCCAAGGTGTTTAATCAACATAAAATTCACTAACAAAAAATAATTGTTCACTGAAATCTTGGGATGTGGGTACATTTGAAGGCAAACAAAATATCTATGAAAAACTTCTATAAAAAAAAAAGGTGTCACTATCAGCAGTTAGTTGGAAGGTTAATTAAATTATTTGAGGGTCTTAAGATTGAGTCAAAACTTTGAAAAGCCACAAATCATAAAGAATACAAACTAACAAAAAAACAACAACAAACATACAACCTGTCTGTGATTTATAAATTAGTATACAAGTTCATTGATAACTGCAACACAAGGTATGAATATAGTTCACATTATTGAATTTTAATACACAGCTTTCTAATATTGTCAAGAAAAATCCTTTTTTTTTTTTCACCTTCAATATATTTTTAAAAAGCATACATTTTTACACTGACATGTCTTTACACTGTTGAATTTAATTAGGGTTAATTCCCAAAAGTGGTGTAACTATTAAGAGACATTTGTAGCTGGGGAGAGTGGGGGCTAAATTGGTGCACACGTAGACCAATGTAGAACACGGATATTAAGAAAATGTCACCTTGGCACATTTTTTGACCAGGGGTAGCCTCCATTCTGACCCACCCTCTTAGTCTTAGTTAACTACTGATCCCAACTCTTAAAAAAAGTATCAGAATGTTCGTCAATTTTATTACAGTTACAGCTTAGGCATACCTTGTAAAATATAAGCAAGTCCAGTTGATGCATATCAGGTGGGTAGGAATAGATTAAGTTATGCTCTTCATGTACACCAGCAGAACATGAAGGGGTGGAAAGAGGAGTCTGCCATGCCAAAATACACAGGCAGACAGTAACCAGAAAAGAAAACAACAAAAAAGATGCCTTTAAGGCTATAAAACACTTTTAAGCTTTGTTAATCAGTATTAATTAAAGAAAATGTTGGATTTTAAAATATGTATTTACTTATTGAACATCTAATGCTTGTGTATAAGACTAAGAAAAGAAAATCTTAATGTAAAATACAGGTTTCTATTTCTAAGGTGAAAAGCCAAAATTGGCAGTATTTTAATTTATCCCCCCCCCCCCCCAAAGAAACAAGCTTAGGATTATCTTAGCTGACATTGAACAAAACATTGCATGGGTTGTTAACCTTACACTAAGTTCAAAAATGTTGATTGAAATAAAAATAGCAGGAAAAAAAATTAAAACAATAACCTCTACACATACAAGAGAATGACCACACAATTGCAATTATAATTATGCTAAACTATGTTTGAAAAACACATGAGAATATAACAATTTTATTGTATTAACTTTACTTATCCTAAACAAATCAAACACTTAATCAAGAAAAGATGTTAGCAAGCTGGCGGCGTTTGAATCCACAAGGTTGAACTCCATAAAAATTTCCTCGAGTGCACAGCTAAACAGAAATTTTGTCTCCCTCTCAACAATTGAATTTTTTTTCTTCCTTACACTGACTTACAGTATATTCCAGTATCACACTTTATGCTGTTAAGTTTTTTTTATCTGAATATAACTGCCCACCAAAAGGTTTCTACAGCAATGGTCGGAACTATTGAAAGTGAAGAGCATGACTGCCGCAGGAACACACAAGACATAACCAGAAGTCATTATTTCATTCTATGGCTGTTTCAGACCAACCCAACCGTGGCAGCCATCATCAGCAGTGATCACGGTTGTTAGAATCATATTAAACACAAAATAAGAAAAATGTTCCTTTTTTTACAATTTGTAAGCTTTGCCAATTTTTATCTGAGCGCCTAATATTTTACAATTGTTTATGTAGTTGGACCTGTGCTGACTTCAATGAATAATCTGAAGACTTCTCTGGTATGGTTTAAAAAAAAAAAGATAACAGAATATATATATATAGCAATAGAGCTGATGATTATAACACAGTTGGTAGTGTCAAACTTCACTGTTCTTTAATTTTTAAACGAATAAAACAACATAACATGAGCAGGTAAAAAAAAACTTCTTTGTATCTGATTGGGGACAGGGGGGGGGGTGTGTTGGAAGAGTACTACCTTTACGATGGAACACTAACAGTCTAGAAGATGTCAATTGGAATTATTCTCGGCATGTATTGAAATAACACGCAGTCCTCTGTCTGTTCATCAAATGAATTTGTTAAAGTGCATTGCTGTCATAGTGCAATAATCTTGTTCAGTTTATTTATTTTCACTGTAATCTGGAAATGAAAAATTTGCGGGGGGAGAGAATGATATGACAGCACTGATGTGGTGTTACATGGGCTCTTTTGGTGTTATCAGCAGTGAAATATGCTTTGTGTCTTCTCACCGTGTCCATATCAATATCCATTTAAATGAAATCAAATAGCTTTTCTCTTTTTTTTTCTTCTCCATAGTTAACACTTAGAAGTAGTATACAAATGTATCAAAGCACAAACCTCACAGAATTTCCTCTAGTCCTTAAAACCTCACAATCTTTGATATATATGTATATATATATAGACACCACCAAGATGAGTGTTCCGGGGGGAGACAATTAATTCATTTTTAATTATAATTATTTGAAACAAAAAATATATGAAAAGGTAAAATGGTTGCACCAAGTCTATTTTAACTTGGATGATGCTATAAAAGCAAAAAGTACCAATAAAAAAAATGTTTCTTTTCTTAAAAAGGAGCAGTTGGCCTAGGGATCTAATTTCTCTTATGATGTAACTGAACCTCTCACAAAAAATCCATCGTTATGGTAAGAAATATATTTCCACTGAAGAGGCGAGAAATCCCAGACACATCATAAGCTCATTCTGGTCTTCCACCACGACCACCAGATCCACCATCATGTCCACCTCTGCGACTATCCTGGGGAAAATGAAGTTTAATGGACAGACATTAGCGCAAGAAATATTCAAGCCTGTATAAAAAGTTAATGTTAAAATATTTGGTGAACAAATTGTTAGTCGAATTTGGCTAAAAAAGTCGCATAAACTTGGAAGTGTCAGTATGACACGCAAATATGACCCTTTTTCATACAAGAATTTTTCTTTTTACTCCTTTTTAAGGTCAGTTACTACAGGCATGTAGACAATTTTAGCCCTGCCAATAACAGCATGAAATGAATTGTCGACGCACACTTATATCATTACTAATATTTAGGGTCAGATGGCACTCAATAAACAGGGCATTAACCAGAATGTACAACAAAAAAAATATTTTCATAGCGTTCAAACATAACAGGAAAATACCACTTGGCTAGGGCAAAACTAATAGCTCATTAAAATTTAAGATTTGAAAACAATTTTCTCAAAAGTTTTAATTTAAAACAATGAATACAAAGACTAATCGTTATATTTAGTAGTTTAGAAAAAAAATAATACATACCCGATTTCTACCACCAGGACCTTCACGTCGATCCCGATCCATTCTGTCTCTATCACCACGATCCCGATCACCCCCACCACCTCTATGGTCTCTTTCTCCACCACGGTGGTCACCTCCTCCTCTATCACCTCTATCATTACGGCTTTCTCTCTGTGTAGGGGGGCCTGAATGGGCATCCTCCTCCTGGCGCTTCTCGTAGTGAATAAAGTCATCAAAGATGGATGTTGTGTGCTTGTAACTGTGAACAATGCGCAAGACCTGCTTGCCCTTCTCAGGCGGTACTTCCTGAGTGTCTCTCGAGTTAGTCACTGGCTTGTTCTCATTGTTCTCTAGCCGAATGTGCCTAAGCTGGCTATTAGGAACATCTTTCACGTAGACCCACTTCACGACAAACTGACCTTTCCACTTGTCCTGTGCCCAGACACCAGCACTCTTATTGTAATCCACGGGTGACATCATTTGTGCAATGCCACAGAAATGGCCACTTCCATTGACTGAATAAATGAGGTAGACAGGTCCTTTGCCCTCACGCTCTCTAAAAGCCTGGTCCAAACGTTTGTTTCCATGATCAGTGCTACACCAAATGTTGTACTTGATAGAACGGTGAATGTCATCCTCTGAGTAAGACTTAATAATAAAGAAGCGAGCAGATCTGGGGTTCAGGTTGAATTCCTTTGGATTGTACAGATTGGAAGATTTCAATTGGTCCAAAACTGGATGAGAGGAAACTGCAGTGTTACTATGGTTACTTTCACCATTCGTTGTGGTGCAGTTGCTGTTTGCACTATTTCTGTTATTTGTAGCGCCCCCAGACGATTGGTTATAATTGGTAGGATAGGTTGAACTATGATTGCCCTGGACCACTGGTACAGTGCTGACACTGCTGCTGCTGCTATTGTTATTAGAGTTGAGGTTTGTGCTGCTGCTTGTAGGTTCATTTCCTGGGCCACTAGTGGAGTGAGGTTGAATCTGCCGTGGTCGGGCAGAGGTGCTTGCCCAACTTTGACGAGCCTGTGATGGCTGGGATGAAGGCAGCTGAGGAGGTGGTGCAGAAGCCTTGATAGGGTTGCCTCTACCATCCCAAGTCCCAATATCCATATTGTGAGGTTTGTTGGGGTTCACTGGAGCACGTGGTATAGTTCTTGGTCTTAGCTGCTGCTGTGGCCTTGCAGGTTGGCTAGCGATGGCCGCCCAACTGGACTTTTTGCTCTGGCTCTGGCTGCTACCACTAGTGCCTCCACTGCCCATCATGGATGAAGACTGAAGTGATTGTGAATGAGATGAAGCCATTATCTGAGAGGTATCCCCGCCTCCAAAACCATCAGACATTACTGTAGGTTGATTGTAATCTATTTTTTTCCTTCCTGAATCCATAGTTGAGGAGCTAGAGGAGGCCAGGGTCATGCCTCGCATACCCTGCTCCACTGTTCCGATAGGCTCCTGAGGTTCAGGTGGTGCCGATGCCCCATTCATCATGCCATAATTATCAGGAGCCATCATTTCTGGGGGATAATAGGGATCATCTGTGGAATAGCCCCTCTGATCCTTTCTGACTGGCTGTGTAGTGCCCCAGTAATCACCAGGGGCATACTCCCAATTATTAAAAGGAAATCCAAAACCACCATAAACATTGCTGTAGTCATAACCCATTCCAAACATGGTATCTGTTCCATTTGACCAAGGGCCTTCTGATCCACTAAGCCCTTGATTCATGAAGGGGTAGGAGAGATTGGATGGATAATAACTTTGAAAGAAGGATTCTCCAACTCCGGCACTTTGTATTGGTGGAACGTAAGCATTCTTAAATAATAAAAAAAAATATTGTTAATATTAAAAATTTTGACAAATAAAAATTAGATAAGGGGTGTGTATGCATAAATTATGAAAAGCCAATCAATTATTACAGTTTTAAATACATACATCAAATAAATTAATATGGTTACATATTCTAGACCAGTATAAAATTTAATGTCAGACTTGTGGGCCTACATGATTTAAATGAAGACCTACACTAAACAAATTTAACTGGGATTTAAAATTGTATGGACTTAAAGTCATCTGTCAATACCTGGCTTAAATGATAATAAATCTATGCATGTTTAAAGAAAGACAAAATGGATTTAGTTAAAATTATAATTACTTGACTTTACTTGTGAATACATTTGTTTCAAATAAATACATTGATTTAAAACAAAAAAAGGGAATAAATAATATTACGATTGTTATCAAACTTTCTAAGATACTTTGACTTTGGCCCAAAGACAATCAATGAAGTACTCATCAGGTCAGAATTCAAAGAAAGTATGTTGAAAAGCACTTTCTTGTGACATGTCACAAATAATTCCAAAAACTTGAAATGATTTTATTTTTAAGAAAGTAATGGCTTAAGTTTCTGTAGAAAAGCATCATCTGTACATCAACAACCCTTATCTAAACTAAACCTTCACAATTATCATTCAAACTGTTCATAATTGATTTATAGATAATAATTACTAGCGTAAGATATCCAGCACAAGATGCTTAATGAAAGGACAAACATATAATTATAGGCTGCTTACTCTAAATGCATTTTAAGAATAAGCAAACTTTACAAAAAATGTACTAACCAAGTTTAACCGGCATGTGTAGAATGTCTTAATGTTAACGGCAATGGAGACATGAATAGGATGGGAGTTTTATTAATGACTTCTCAACATAACTACAAGCTTTTTAACTCGTGAAAAATTAAGTTAGTTACCCCCCAAATTGTATATTAATGTCTAGGCTCCTACCTAGGGCTTGCTCCAGGAGACGAAGGAAAGATTCTACCAAGACCTTAGCAATTACAATCAAGAAAATCTCAATATCAGAACATACAATCCAGTCTCAATATTAGAACATACAATCCTGCTGTGCCACTTCAACACCAGATCGGAACCTGAATGCAGTTTTTTACAGATTCTCTCTTACATGTTGGCAAGATGAACAACAGATGGTGACTACCGAAACTGTGCTTTTACTAGCTTTGCATAAATAATAATAAACACAGACACATCCCAGATCAGGTCACTAACACCATCTTAATTATCACAAGCAATCTCAGAGGCGTACTCATAAAGCAAAGCCACCACAGAACAGGGTAAGTTCGGCTGGCGTACCAAAGGTCCTGGGTTTGAATCCTAGTGCAGGCTAGGATTTTTTCCTGGGTCTGGAGTGTGTCGTTACGTCTACCCAACTCTGATGGGTACCTGACCTTAGTTGGGGTGAAGTAAAGTGTAAAGGTGGCTGTACATAGTGCTGGCCACACAATCACCTAGTATTTAAGTATGCTGTGTCCACAGAAACCGGTGAATGCAACTTCACCAACCCCAGACATGCCTACCTCCACAAATCAAAATGAGGAACATAAGCACGGAGGAAGCATTTTTGAGCCAATAGTCTACTCTAAATAATATTATTAAAAGAAAAATGGTTTCGCAATAATAAAACTGTATATATTAATATTATATATATAATATATAGAATACAATCTAAGTTAATATAGAGTTAATGAAAAAATGGGAAGGGGGGGGGGGGAAACACCTTTTTTTGTAAGTTTAACTAAGGTTTTAAGTCTATTAAAAGGAAAAACAGTGGCTTTTTATGTAGCTACCGGTATATGATTTTAAGCTTTTAACTCTTTCCGAAATTATTTTCCCTATTCTGACGGAATTATCCTTTTTTTCTTTTTGTCATTACTATTGCTATCTTCAAATCTTAATAACTCCTTTGGTTTTAATCAGACTATATCATATTTGGTATTGAATTAAAGGATACTAAAAGCTCCTTACAGAGAATATAAAATCGTTTGTAACTTATATTTAAAAAAATAAACTTTAAAAAGAAAATATGAAAAAAAAATACTCACTAAAGTCTTACATAACACAAATTCCAAGGCTCACACCAAAAATAAATACATTCCCAAATTGATTAACTACATTGTTTCTTAAAATATATACCCTTTTTCACTATTAAAAACATATATTTATTTAAAAATTTAAATGTAAAGCCTGTTTCTATCATTTATGATCACTACCACCATACACGGCCCTACACGGGTGAAAAACAAATCCATAAAAATGCATTTTTTTTCAATAAAAATCACGATATAAACACAAATCCGGATGTTATTCAAAGGGAAATCTTTCTAGATTAATGTAAAAGTAAAATAAAAAGAATAGCGCTGAAAATAAACGAAATAAACATATTTAACAAATCCACGCTGGCATCGTTGATGCGGCAAAATGGTTGTTTTAAAATCGATGCTGGTATTGTCGATCCGGAGAGAAAGAGTTAAGCAATAATTGTTTTTTTTTTAAATAAACCTTTCAATCTACTAAGTCTAAGGCCTAGGACAGAAAATCAGAAAGTGGTTAAAGTCAAATTAATCAGTATGTCTACCTAGCTAGGGCCTATCTATATTCTAAAACAAGGACAAGGAAATTGAACTTAAATGCTTGATATTGGTCAATTGGTAAAACTAACTAAATTCATAAGCCTAGGACTAAGTCTAAAGGTCTAAGCCGCTTTACGCCTTAGCAAATTTATTTAAATAGGCTTGAATAGGCCTAGCTAAATGCACTAGGCACTATCACTGTGTCTGTTCTAATACATCAACATCAGTTTTACTAGCCGATTTAAAGCAGTAGGCCAGTAGTCAGTAGGGAAAATATAATTTACTTTATTTTCAATTTTAATTTAGCGACTACTTTTATTTTTGTATTAAGTAACTAGAGGCTAAAAGGCAATATTTTGTTTTGGCTAGCAATGATTAGTTAAGATAACAAAAACTGTAAAGTAGTCGACAGTGTCACGAAACCATACGCTTATGAACTCTTTACCAAAAAAGGAAATACATTAAAACGGAAGTGACAAGAAGAAAATAAAAGTTGGCAAACGCCTTTTGTCTATTTCGTGTTCTTACTTTCTTAATTAAAATGTCGCCATTTTCGGAGACGCCGATTTTGCAAACAAACTGGTCTAATGCTGTATTGCGGAACAGGGGGTAATTTTCGTCCACCTTACGGAACGGTTCCGGAAAATCCAGAACGGTAAGCATGTCTGCAACCCTATGGATCAATTTGGTCCGACGGGATAATTTACTTTTTTTACCACAGCACAGACTACGGCACCGATCACGTGAGCTGCAAGATTAAACCTAAGCACACTACGGCACCGATCACGTGAGCTGCAAGATTAAACCTAAGCACACAAAAAAGTACCCTCCATGCAGAAAAGAGCACACCCCTCACCCCATTTAGATATTACCAAAGCAGTCAACCCTCCTAAACTCTGCTCAAAACATTTACACACACTCTAGGAAGAGATATTTACCATTCGTTTTGGTCTAACTGACAGCAAAGTCTAAAGAGGGCTTGATTATAAAAAGACAAAGTGTCACACAGATGAATGGATTACTATTAGACTATGTACCAGACATAACATACAGTCTCTCTGACAAAAGTGTTATAATATTACAGCTAAAGTTTCTAAAAAATGGAAAACAATATTGTGGTGAAAACTGGCTATTCAAATACAAATTCAATGCAGGGTTCAACATATGATATAAAAACGGCAGCCCTCACTTAAACTAAATTAAAACCAACAGAAAATAATTTTACAACAGTATCTTTGCCAAATTAATTTAATTATGAAAACTGTTAAATGAACTCCTAGAACGAAAGTGAATAAAGTAAGTACAATGAGATAATAAAATAATATAAACACAAAGTTATTTGATGTTTATGTATCTTTGCTGGATTGAAATAAGAATCAACAAATAAGGATTTACATTTCTTAAAAATTGTTACAGGAAAATGTTTTGTTTTAATTTCAGATTCAAACTAAAACAACAGAAAACCAGATTCCTGCAAGTTTATATTGCATCTCTTATTCACCACTAATACCATATAATAGATATTGAGGCAAACTTGAAATGCTTCCTAAGAAAGCAAAAGGCAAAATATATTTTAACACAGAAAATGCACAATCAGAATCAATACATACGTCAGGGGTTTGGTCACTCCAAGATCTCACGTGAGGGGGTGGTGGCAAATACATGTCATCTTCTTTCATGACATCTTTAGCAGCTCCATTTGATACTATAATTAGTAATAATAAGAAATAACTATAACAACAAAGTTTATTAGGACTCGAATTAATTTGTTTATATTCACAAAATCATTTCCTTTTAAACCGACAATTTCCTATCCATTTTAGGGGTGTTAAAAAAATCTGAAATATGATTATTAGTTTAGCAAATAATAATTAGTTTAGTCGGAAGGTAACCTTTTACCCAATTAGTTCGCAATTTCATTGATTCAGTGGAAAAGATTTTTACATTCTATAATGCTGTGGGATTCACACAAATCATGTCATTAATGCAATTTTCATTTTCCTTAACTGTGTGGTCACTAGGTAATAGTGTTTTCTTCTACAAAATTTTATTTAATCTGTTTAAAAATTTCTATAATAAATGATGAGTTAGTTTCAAACAAAAAAATAAATCCTTTAGCATCCCTCCCCAATATACAAGTCTGAAAGAAAAAAAGGTTTTAATGAGATGTCATTTAGATTTAGTCATAGTTCATCTGCCAACATTTAGGACACCAATTAAAAAGTTATATAAACTATTGCTCTACTTATGCCCAGCAAAATGGCGTAATCTGATGTTAAATGTGCTATGAACTAAATTTTTGTAATGCCTAGTAGTTATATGATTATTATAAATATAATACGATTTATTATAAATGTATAACTATTTAAGTGTATGACTAGTTCAGGACTAATAAGTGATTTATAATGAACAATAGGTAACAATAGTATGAATAAAACAGCAAATTACCTTGATTTTGTTGGCCCTTTGACCTCTACATGTGAAAAAACAAACAAGAGTAAAAATGTTAAAAGAATATTTTTAAAATAAAAATAGCAATTTAAACTGAGTAAAGTGTGGTGGTTAAAATATTACTATTACTACAATTCAAGTCAACTCTAGGCATTCCAACATACAATTTTCTATTCCTTACAGCATCCTAAATAGAATATCACTGGAAATAGTTCATTTCCTCATTTACAAAACTGTTTTATTTATGTTTAGTTGGAATATTTACAGAAGATTTTTTTTGTCTTCTTTGTCTTTTACCAAAAAAATTGGCACAAATTTTTTCCCTTTTAGTTTTTTCAATAACTTTTTTATTTATAAACCTTTTTAAGTATGGTCTTCAGGAAACATTCTCAATGTAAATTACAAAAAAAAAAAAAAAAATAAAAAAAAAAAAAAAAAAAAAAAAGTGCAGGCCTACATGTCTTCAAGTGTATATTACTGCATTAACTTAGCTGTATTTTCATGTGTTATTTATTTGTATATATATGTTAAGTAAGTACCAGTAAGTAAAGTACCCGCTGGAACAAATTGGTCATAGGGTCTGTGAAGCAGCGTTCCCCAGTTTCTATTGCCATGGGATACTAGGAGATGTGTGGCCAGCACAATACTCAGCAACCTTTACTTTACCCCAACTATTGTCAGGTACCCATCAGAGCTGGGTAGACTCAGGGACACCCTTTATCCCCGGGAAAAAATCCTAGTCTTCACCAGTATCTTTGGTACGCCAGTCGAACGCGCTGCTGCTCGGTCACCATTTCCCCATTTGTATATGTGGGCAAACTATTCTATCCGAAATAACAAACAAACAGAGGCAAATAATATAAGAGTTAGAAAAAAAAGTAACTACCTCATTTTAATGGCAGTGTCTATGAGTCCGGACGAATAAGCTGGGAGATATTGTCCCGGCGGGCAAAATAAATTCCCCAGCATTGCCCAGGGAAAAATATTACATTACCCTAGCCCTAGCTTTATCACTAACCGGCCTAATCATAACCCTCTTTATTAAACAAAAGTCAATATATTTGGGTCCTTGGCTGGGATTTGAACACTCGTCTCGACCCGCGTGTGTCTAAAATATTATTATTAGATTTTATTATCGGAAAACATTTTAGAAAAATTAAAGTCTTAAAATTCTTTACAATCTTTAAAAAAAACAATGGGGCGAAAAAAGTAGAAAAAAAAAGGTATCAGCGAGGAATTGAACCCAGTGTGACAAACTGGCATTTGGATACACTAACCACTAAGCCAAGAAGACACAAATTTAGGTCTGCCGGAAAAATATATAGCCTATTGTGATATGCCTGCCGGAACAATATCTCCCTCCCAGCCTATTGGTTCGGTCGACTGACACCTAGACGCTCCGTATTGTATTACCTTTTTTCAAAACGATTAAAACTCTTTCATTGTGTGAATTACAATCTGCTAATTATTATTGGTGTAGATTTTTTCTTTGTGCTCTCGATGATGCAATAGAATTAACATTGTGACTTTTATATTTGATTAAAAGACAAAATCGCATTTAGCAGCCCATATATAAAGATTGCGATAAATTGGGGTAGGCCTAACCAGAAATTACAACCTCGCAATAAGCCTAACAAGGGATTTCCAGAATGCTGAAGTGCCTAATTTGTAGTTTTAATATGCTGGATCAGGCCTGCTAAAAAAAAATACAACAAATGTAACAATTTAATATCTAAAAGTGTAAACTTGTTTTGGTTTATTTTCAGCAATTTAAAACTCTGACATCATTTTGTGTGTGTGTCCGTATTCTCTGCCTATTAACTAGTCTTAGAAATTAGGCCTACAAAACAAAAAAAAGATAGGCCTATGTTTTATGCCATATGCCTATTCAACTATTGTTTCATAAAGGGATGTTTGCAGGAGATAAAAGCATACCAGAAAATTATATCTTCTCAAATAGTGAGAGCATGAATTAAATGTTATATGCTTATGTCACTTCATGGCCCTACATATAAAAACAATAACACAATTTTAATGCAGGTTTCAGGGTTGAAGTCTGGGGGATCCAAGACAAAAATCTCATTACTCATTAGTCTAGTCGACTCTAGCCTAGTTATAATGACCTGCTAAATCTTGTTCCTGCTCACTTGGTACTTAACAAGCAACGACAAATCTTGTTTTGTTGTTTATATTTTTTACCATTGTTTTTCTTTGATCTGTCTTAATGTGCAAATTAGAAGAGCTAAATTATTATAGGCTAACACTAACAGCTAACTAAAAAATGAATGCCAATCCCACTCCCACTCCGTGTAAAAGACGAAAGCAAGTCTTGATGGATACAAGAAGAAGAACGAGTCAGTCAAATAATACTTTTAAAGAATGTCGTTTTAAAAAAAACGATGTAAATGTATATCACAATGTCACAAATATTCTTGTTTGTCACAATTGAGAACAACGCTGACGTTGACTTATAAAATGGCCGCATTGCGGAACTTTCTCCATTCAGAAACCTAATTTTTACCTGATCGACATTTGCAGACATCCCACTCTGTTTAGAAATCAACTTAACTTAGAAGTGTTCTGTCACAGTCTATGCAAAAACACACAAATTAAAATAAACGTCAATCCTTATGGTTTCGAAACGTTTCACTTTAAACAAAATAGAAAAAAATCACTAAATTATCCACAGGAAATTCCTTCCTCAACATGCAACAATGGCGGCGACTACGCATGTGCCTCGATTCCGCGTAGACTCACGTGACAAGGACCATTCATTGTTATTACATCAATGCACGATTGTTGCACAGTCCCTATTAATTCATCAATCTCACAAAAGAATCAGACATGTGTAAAATTTCGTTAAATATTATATGAATTTGTTACAGTCTATTTGGTAGTTTATATATTTATAATAATAAGACACTTAACAACAGTGTTCACAAAACTTTTGAGTGGTCTTTTTTCGTGAAATTGCCTTTTTAAATGTAGGCAATATCATACTATATATATATGTCTTTATAATATATTGTAAACAGTAAATTCACAGCAAAAGAAAGATATAAGCATTTTTGTGATTATTTATTGTATCCGTTACTTCTGATGATTATTGTTTAAAATGTAATATATTGCTATAGGCCTATCGTCCTATCGTGTTGTGCTTAAAATTTATATCTTGGTCTTGAGTTGGCAATACCACTTAGGAGTCTTTTGACTTCCCGTCTTCACTTGAATGCTACAATTTATACAATAACAAATTAAAAGATTTCTCAACAAATGATAACATCTTGTAATTTATGATGGCAAGCATCGAAGATTTAAAAACATATGAATTACAGCTTCAACAGGTAACAATCTAAACAAAAAAAAGTTATGATTAATGATTTATTGCAAAAGCTTTATTATTGAATACTACTTATTAAATTTTACAAAACTTATTTTCGATAGTACTAGTCTTACTAGATCTAGATTCTAGATCTAGATCTAGTAGGCTATGACTCGATGAGCCTATGATTCTATGATTAATAATGATTGCCTATGAATACTATGATTATGATTAGGCTATGATAGTCGGATAGTGATTAAGGCAGAGGTGATATATGATATTAGTGATATTAAAGTGATATAATTTGATATAATAATATATAATGATAGGCCTAATTTTAAATTCAACATATATTCTACACTTTAAAATTTATCCTTATCGGCTGTAGTATTTATACCATAGGTTCTCAACGGGGGCGATATCGCCCCCCAGGGGGCGATGAGAAGCTTTAGGGGGGCGATAACAATCCCGGGGGCGATTGGGGGGCGATGAAGGGCAAGTGGGCGGTTTATACGTACCTGCTATAATTTCAACAACTCAGCTATTTGAATCGATTAGTTTTTGGATGAAATATGATGTAAACGCAAGTGCTACTAAATATCTGATATCCCCCAACAGTAGGCATACATATTATTGAACAAATAAGAATCGCAATGACTTTTCGATGAAGTAGGGGTTAGTAGGCCTACTTGGCAAATATGTTATGCGGCCGTCTCGTCTTATGGTTGGTTCACCGGACTGTCGCCTTAACATCGGCTAATATTACTAATTTAACTCGTTTTACCGAGATGTCCTTTAATGCGTTTGAATCATTTGTAAAGAGGTAACCACAATAACTGAGCGGTATAGATAGGTAGTAATTATACAAACTGGGTAGTTATTAAAATGCTTGAAAATATTCATATAAATTCTTTAGTCATATAATATTTATACAATTTTCAAATAATTTTTACAGTTCTATCATATCATTTTAAAGTTATAAATGCAAGCCATTCAGTTTTTTATAAAAGAAAAAAAAGAGAAGTATTACCTAAAATGAAAAGGATTAATTATCTCCCTTTAATTAACAAATGTTTCCGCTAAAATTAAGTTGGGGGGCGGTGAGCGGAAAAAATATGTAAAAGGGGGCGGTGAGCCGAAAAAGGTTGAGAACCTATGATTTATACTATACAGTATTATGAGTATACGTATCCGTATGGTCCATACTATGGAGTATAGATATTCATTAGTCTTAGTGACAGTTTTTCATTTTGACTTTTGACCTTTTGTGTAAACTTTACAGTAAAGTAAGCCTAAGTAGTAAGTTTAAAGAATGACCCCACAACACAATCACAAGCCTTCAACAAGCTGAAGTCCAAAGCCATAGCCATATATGCCATATAATATATAATATAGAAAAGAAGACTTGCACTGGTGCCAGTCAGAATTATGAATATGATCTTTTCTACCTAGAAAACCATGTATCATATTTATGGCTATATATTTTTATAATGATAATTATCAATGGTAGCCTACTCTTTATTTGCAAACCATTAATATTTTAATCATTAAAGATTAAAATGCCATTCTTATTTTTAATTAAACCAGGTGGAAGCTGCTTTGACAACAGATCCACAAAATGAAGAATTGCTCAAACTTCAGAAAGATCTACAGGTGAGTATTTCTTTATCATAACAATTTAGTATACTCATTGACGTTTTTTTGCTATCTCTTTTAAAACCACAAATCCCAATCCTTTTTAAAGTTCTAAAATTAGCATTAATCAGGTCCAATTAACAATGCTTGAAATTCTGTGTAAAGTGGAAACTACAATTTATTACATTTGCTAGTGCTTTTAGTCATTACCTTATCACTATCATAAAATGGCAAGATTTATAACTTTATAAATTATTACAGAATCAGAATATTTTTGAATGTACTAGTACTGTGTAATAATTTAGGGAATCATTTAAGGCATCAAATTTATAAGAAAAATGAATGAGTCAGTTTTTTTTTAAAAAAAGGCAGTTAGCTTCAAATTAAAGTCCTTGCGACATGCTCTCAGCTGAACAATCCAAATTTAATTTCTGTTAGACTCTTGTATTCTAGATCATGCGTCTTCTACAGTGAGCATGATAAAAGAAGCCAAGGCAGGAATCGTGTTGTACACTAGTCGATAGGCAATGCAGAGTAAGTATGGGTGTCTCTCTTGCATTTTCCCCCACTTCCAAGTTCTGATCCCCCAAAATCTATGAAAAGGTGAGCTGAAAAGAAAGGAGTATCATTCAGCAGCGATACCATGGAAACCACATAAAAAGAGTAAAAGTTGCCAAAAAAAGAATTTAAAAAAACATGCAATTAAAAGGTAATAGTTGTGCCACTATTTTAACAAGTCTTCTAAGCGTCAAACACAACCTGATAGAAGAAATTGTTATGAAATATTATATTAGTTGCATGGGTGCAAGAGTGCTGGCTATAGCCGGCATGCCGGCCAATTTAAATTTTGGAAACATGCACGCCGGCCAATCGCAGTCAAGCTTAATTTGTAATTTCTTGTAGATCTCGTTGCACCGAAATCGGACTTTTTTGGGCCGTAACAAACTTTAAATGATCGACTTTTTTCTTTCATTAAAACTTAAAAGGGAAATAAAAAGAGCAACAGGGAAATACCAAAGTATCCGCGCATGCGTGATTCTATATTTATATTTAGGTCAGGGTTCCCCTACTTTTGGTTTTCGTCGCCCGGTAATTTGTATAGGCCTACCTGTGCCTCCAGAGTTTTGAAAACGTTTTTTTTTGCGCGTCTACCAGAACACCCAAGTTAGCATGCTTTCGGTTGTTAAGATAAATATGCCAGTTTGGCAAGTAGTAAGAAGGTTACCAGTTTAATTGCCAGTTTGGTATGGGTATATTTTAGAAAAAGACTAAGCATAGGCCTACCTACTATAATAATGCTAAAGGCTAGGCTATACTATATGTCACTATAGAGTGGCTATAGGCCTAAGGCTTAGGGCCTACTATGACTATGTTAGTAGAAACAGCAGAAATTAATAGGCTAATATTAATATGATACTAGATTATAATATAATATAAAGGATAGTGATCGTGGATAGGCTAGGGAAATTATAAATTAGCCTATAACTCATTTATTAGATACAAAGAATTTACCGGTCATGATTATTTCAGGTAGGCATATTTACTGATAGGCCTACTGATACAGTTAGTCTACACCAGTATCTAAGACCTACGACAACTCTATAATAATAGTAGTAATAGTTAATAGGCCTACTATAATAAATTAAATAATAATATTAATAGTCAATAGTTCTAGAGTTCTAGGAAAATTACAAATAGTCATAGTTGAAATACTATTACGATACAGTCCGGTACAGTAAAGTAATATTAATTTATATGTAAAGCAATGTCAATGTTTACGTAGGCCTACCTTAAAATTATATAATAGGCCTAAGCCTACAATTATTCTGAACTAGTAGGTTATTATAAATTCATTCAATAAACTTGACTACTAGACACAAAGACTTTCAAAATATGGAGGCTACCTGTTTAAATTGTTTTGATATTTTATTAAATTTAAAACATTTTTTAACTTTATAAAGGAGATTTAAAAATTACTTTCGATTTAAATTGAAAATAATGATTATTTAGATTTGGCATTAATTTTTTATTTTATTTTGGTTGTAATTTTTTGCTGGCCACTAATGATGTTTTTGCTATCTCTCTCTATTGAAACTACGGTGGACGCGCAGAAACTCTTTAACCTTTTTTTTATCGCAATCCCATAATGTAGCTTTTTTGGGCTCGCCGCGAATTTGTATTTAGGTCAATCTATACGCCACGCGTTGCTGGCGGCCGCGGCTCTTTTACATTCTCGACGTTTTAATTAACTAATGTAGAGATTAAAACTCATAGAGAGTCATTGTTTTCATTAGCTGTTTAGCTCATTAGGCTTAGGCATTAGGCACCATTAGGCCTACAACTACAATAAAACATTTGTTTATCAGCCTACTAAAACGAAAACAACTATTTATTAATATACTTTATCTCGGCACAACGTCAAAGTTTCAATTATTGCTATCAATGATGTAAAATCGTCACTA
This sequence comes from Anisus vortex, assembly GCA_949126835.1. Classification (NCBI taxonomy): domain Eukaryota; kingdom Metazoa; phylum Mollusca; class Gastropoda; family Planorbidae; genus Anisus; species Anisus vortex. Next base: position 13,381,173 of record OX421505.1, read on the forward strand.
TAAATATAAACTTGTTTTTGTAGAACACTGAGCTCGCTGTAGGCCCTACACTACATTGTTAGTAATATTAATATTAATTATAGTAACTTGTTACACGGTGCGGCGACCTTGACCTGATATCCTTTTTTTTTCTCTCGCAAATGTCTGAATTTGGCGATCGTAGGCTATTTGTAAAAAAAAATGCGGGATATGCGATCTTGTTGTTTTTTCCCGACAATATCGGAAATGTAAGAATGTATTTAAAAAAAAGAGCCTGACGACTAATATATAGGCCTGTATATATATATATATATATATATATACGCGGACACGAACGCTAAGTAGGCCTATATATTTTAGGAAGAAACTTTGCCGGCTTTTTGGCATTGTCAACTCTTCCTTGCAGGCCAAATGGGGGTCCAGCACTTGCACCCATGTAGTTGCAGTCTGGTGCTACTAATATTTAGCCGTGTCTTATTGTGGTTATGATCGGCTTCATTCTGACTGGTGGTGATAACAAAACTATTGTTTAAGGAAAGGGTTTCATATTACATGTGCAGCATAATATGTTGGCAGAAATGGGATGGTATTTCATATCAGAAATATTATGAGCAGAATAGTTTACCTTACAGAGTACTAGCATATAAATTAAATTTGAATTAAACTGTGTGTAGAATAACAAAGATATTTGCATTTAATATAATTATACTCAAATATAGTTTTGGACAAAACATATTTTAACAGTGCTTTACACAATCATGTGTTCTTAATTTTGAGTAAAACAAAAATAATTTATTTATACCTAGATGAATGACAGCACAAATTACACATAAATTAACTTGTTTGGACTATTTATTTGTTTCCTCACAGGAAGTAATTCAACTCACGACTGAGCTAATTACTGGGCCAGCAGCTGCTGGGTCAACTTCGCAGACGCCCTCTGGCGCAGTTGGGCAAAACTTGGGGACAGATGATTCTGGCGGTGTCCCAAACTGGGCAGTCGGGGACAAGTGCTTGGCACTCTGGGAAGAAGATGGACAGTAAGCTTGTTTTCTTTTCTCACTCAACAATGTATGTTCGTGAAGATATTCTTGTATGTATGTTCATTGTTCATTAAGTTAAATGAGTGCATACCCTCTACCTAAAGGAAAAATATTCGACCATGTACATTTTAATAGCAGAAAGAAAATTTGTATTATAATTCTAAAAACTACTTATATTTTAAGCTTGGAAAAACATTTGTTTAAAAATAAATTCATTGTTTTACTAATTATACTAAATTGCGGGTTACTGGCGGTCAAAGAAGATGGATTTTCAAAGCATCGTATGTTCTGACCTCTAATAATATTTTATCCCCAGGCATTATGAGGCATTGGTAGAAGAGGTTTTAGAAGACGGTACCTGTACAGTGACCTTCACAGGATGGAACAACAGTGCAATATGTCCAGTGAGTTTGGATCTAATCTATAACATTCAAACTTTGGATTTAATCTATAACATTCAAACCAGTTCTTCTGTCAGATTCTTGGTGTATGTTATAAGTTGAAGAGGAGCTGGCATTTAGAGTGTAGTCTTATTGCTACGTTAGGCAGTGCGCAAAGAGCAGCCAGAAACAACACTTAATAAAACTAAAAAAAACACAGTAACAACTGTGTGATAAAGTTGAACAGGGAAACAGATGACTATGTACAATGTAGAGAGCTGCATGAAATTATTGACTCAGAAAGACAGAATAGTTGTAATTCTCCTTCCAGCAACTAAACTGAAAGTAATACTTTCCAACTAAATGTGACCTCCTCTGCCTTATATAATTTGAGTCTAACGCAACATACCTTTTAAAACGTTGTCAATACCCCCCCCCCCTGAGTGACCCACTGACAACTATTTCTTTCTTTTTTAGACACAAGCAAACAAATGTAGAAAAAAAAGAGCAGCCACAAACAACACTTGATAAAACTGTAAAAAAAACACAGTAACAGCTGTTGTAAAAAAATTATTGAGATGACCAATCAAGTAAAACAACAGTAGTTTTTACATTTAACTATCATGAACAGGTAGTATAAGGGTTTTTGTGACTAGGGCCTAATGGAGTAGACAATATCCACCCAGTACAGAATCAGCTATTGAACATGTTACTTGCCAAATTTGGTTGCGAACAGAGTATTAGTTACAATCATAGAGTGATGCGATCATTTTATGCAAAGATTATTCCATGAATTTTTCTAATCTTTACCCCATCCCCATTGCACTTTTACTTACAGGCAATACAACATGTTCAGTAATTTGGTCTTTGGCAAAAACTGATCTGGATTGTGTAATAAATAGTTTGATATGAATGGAATATAAAAATTAAAAAACAAAATGTCAATTTGTGTGTGTATAGTCAGCCAAGATGGGTCAAGGCAAATACTTCAGAGAAACTGGATATTTTCTCAGTGGCAATTCTGTTTAGGCGGCAATTTCTGGTTACGCCTTACCTGCGACCCTAACCAAAGGGCAGAACTGTCACAATTATGTGACATTTGTATTTTTAAAAAATGGGCAATCTTTGTTTTTAGATCTCCGCCGGAACTATTATTTTAGCATGGTTACTCTGTGATATTTTTCTTTGCCTTATTTTTTTTTAAATGTACCACTTTTTGCATAATCTCTGTGTATTATATTTTTCTCCAGGTATCTCAGTTGAAGCCTGTAGAGCAGGGAGTAAAGAGGGGTGCCAAAGGAGAGAGGGGAGTGGATGCAAAAAAGTCAAAGTAATTATTTTTTTTCCACATCAACTCTTTTTTACATTGTTTCTTTATCCACTATTGCATCCCTAATGTGCATACTTGTCTACTTAAAATTGTAAAAGTTTGTAATAACTTGAATACAAATTTTCGATTCGAATAAAAAAAATTCATCAACAAATTCTATTCAAATAGTGTGGTACTAAGACTTTTTTTTGTGGTAGCTTAAGGTGCATATTTAACCACTCCAAAAATAGACTTACTTTACAAGATGAATATGGGGCATGGTGGCCTAGTGGCAGCGCGTTCGACTTGCGATCCGAAGGTTCTGGGTTCGAATCCTGGTGCAGGCTAGGATTTTTTTCCCAGGACTTGAGGGTGCCTGTGAGTAAACCCAGCTCTGGGCTGACACTAGCTGGGGTAAAGTAAAGGTGGCTGGGCATTGTGCTGGCCACAACCCTTGTATGCCGTGGCCACAGAAACTGGTGAACGCTGCTTCACCTGCCCTATGATCAGTTTGGTCCAAAGGTTACTTTACTTACTTTACAAAATAAATAGGGTTGTGTTAACTGTTTACTAAATTCTGTAATAAAATGGAGATGCAAAGAGTACTGTTGTTGTTTTTTTTAAAGTGTAATTTTTTGGGGGGTTACACATTTTCTCTGTTTGGGTTTCTTTCAGGAAAGATCTGATCGCCGAGCAAAGAGAATACAAAAGGAAAAAATCTCTGAAGAAAGCCCAGAGGATGCAGCAGTTGGAAGCTGAACATGAACAAGACAAAAACAAATGGCTAGATTTTAATCATAAAGTAAGTCTGTGTATAAAGTGATGATCTCATCCAATTTTCTATGGCTTTAATTAAAACATTGTCATTTGCCTGTCCAGCCATGATTGATAGAGGAGAGTATAGACACACTGTTTAGTGACACACAGTGAGATGTTTATTTTGTTTGTTTGGGAATTGCTAAACACCAAAAAAAAGCATGAAAAAAATATTTATTTAAAAAAAAAAGAACTAGACTATGTGCTGTCAGTGATAGAATCAAGTTTAATTTTTTTTTTAGTTGAAATTAATAAATATGTAAAAAAAACACACCGTAATAAAATATTTGATTATATGCACTAACGGTTAATATTAAATCATTAAGAGTAAGAGAATTTATTTATACATAGGGTTCCCGCGGCCTCCTGAAATTTCAGGATGTCCTGAAATCCTTCTGAAATTGTAAAAAAGTGCAAAAATTCCTGAGAACCTCCTGAAATTTGAAATAATCTCCTGAAATGTCCTGAAAAATTGAGCTGACCCCCATTTTTTCCTTCTCCAACACGTGTCCCTAGTTCAACAGTCCCACCTCCCGCGTGTTATGCTTACGCTTGCTACTCCAAGTCCAAGCCTCTCCCTTCTCGCTTTGTGACGGTAAAGATGGTATACAATGCATACAGCTCTTCCTTCTCTTTCGCTCCATCTCCCACAGTTTGGTGTCTGTTAGATTAGATAGTAATAAGGACTTATGTGCCTTTTTTTCGCGATCAATGTTGAGAATGCCTGATTACGCTACGCGCGGCGCCCACTGGTCTACTTGGGGTCAGTGAACCGATATATTTTGCCGAATTGATTTATTTGGAAATATATTTATATCAAATTACATAGAAATAGGTCTTTTTATTAGTTAAAAAGAAAACAATGACGTTTAAGACGCTATTATATATCATATGGTAAAATTTCCAGTAGGCCTATTTAGCTAGCCCTACGCCGATATCATTAAAAAATTTTTACAGGTGTAGGCCCTACATGGTTTTACTCATTATTATAACGTATGCATAGGCCTACAATGTGTTTTTGCTATCAATGTGGGAAATGTAAGCAGACGATTTTGATTCTAGGCGTAGGCCTAGCTGGTGTGGCCCTAGATCTTTCAGTCTAATGACTAGGCAAATCTAGAAGTCTAAGTTATTTTATTCACGAATACATTGATGAAATGCACTCAATGCTGAATATATCTGACTAGAAATCATTACAAACAATGTTAATGGTAATTAGGGCACTTAATTGTATAGCGCGTCATTTAAAAAAAACGGCGCCATTCAGTCTAGAAAGCATATGCAGGCCTACTTCAAAAGACTTTTTTTGTGTCGACTCACTATAGTGTTGTGTTATTATAGGGATAGGAACTTGAGTATGGACAGGGACTTAGATGAAGAAACATATACCTTACCTTACTTTTCCATATGACTAATGGCTGTATTGATCGGTTGTTCTAAATAAGTGAAGCTTGTTTAAAATAAGTAAAGCACTGTGTTTGCCATATGCATGATTGAAACCATTTTTAAAGGAAATGAAGTAGCCTATGCAAATTAGGGTGAATATTTAGTAACTTTTATGTTTAAAAGATAGCCCATGCATTTTTGAGAAGTTAAAACGCAGTATAACCCCATAAAGTCAGGGTGCGACTTATCCACAGGTGTTGTTGTTTTTTAATACGGTAGTTTAGGGAGATATTATATTATATGCGCCAGTTCAGAATCAACTACTCCCTCCCCCCACCCACAACAAAAAAAATCATTGTGGACTATTTCCCCCTTGCACTATTTGCCCCTCCTTACCTAACTACACCTAGCTGCTGTAATGTTTTATTATTGTAGCTGGATTTTAATAGGCTTAATGATCCTAATGATTGGAAAGTAATCAAATTGGATTATTTACATGTCTTTTAAACTTACAATAGCAGTTTTTTTTTCTTGTGATAGAGATAGCTTGTAAATCTGTAAGCTTTCTATATACTTTTCAATGTAGGCCCATATAAATATTTTCTCTATACTTGTTAATGTAACACTCTATGTGTTACAGATGCCCCTATACAGTAAACTACCTGTATATTTCCATTCTCTGCCCCCCCCCCCTTCTTTTTATTTTCATAAACAAAATGTCTTTTATCTGTAATATTTGTTTTTTTTAATTATAAGATTTCTAAAGACAGTTAAAGGATTCTATATAATGAACATAGCTTATTGGTACATATTTAGCTTTCACATTATAATGCCCTTACAAATATTAAATTTAATTTTATATATATCTGAGTCATTGTTTAGTGATGTAGTGAATTTGGTTTTGCCGCACCTCCTGAAATTTTAGATTTTCTCCTGAAAAACTCCTGTAAACCTCCTGAAATTTTGGTTTGAGTTTGGTGCAGGAACCCTGTTATAATAATACAAGGATACTGCATATTGCTTTTTGAATAAATTTTTTTTATAGTTTGAGAAATGTTTGTAAAGACGTTTGTGAATCTTTAATATAGTTTTGGGAAATGTTTGTAAAGAAGTTTGTAAATTGTTTCATTCACTTTCCATTTTAGACTTTTTCAAAGACCTCCAAAGGTAAAGTCAAGAAGAGTATTTTTGCAACTCCAGACAGCGTCTCTGGCAAAGTTGGGGTCGGCACCTGCGGGTCTGGCGGAAAGCCCATGACTTCCTACCAGCACCAGGAGAAGTGGAAAAAGTAACATTTTTGCAGTGTCTACCCCCCCCCCCCCCCAAACCCTAACAGTTTCCAGACTTTGGTTTGAAAGTAGCAGTCATGTATTTATATGTGTGATTAAACCAGTGGCCCATATAAAACTTATTGAAGAAATCATGGAAATGCCTAAACACCAAGATGTTTCATTTAGTGCTTTTACTCATTTTTGTTTTGATGTTTTTCAGAGTTTAAAAAATTTATGTTTTTGAAGTATTGAAATTGAAAGCCTAAATTAAACAAGGGCTTCTCTGTTCTAAAACTAATCATTTCTCATTAATATCCCTATTCCTTTAATTTTTATTTTTTTTGCACCTCGACAACATTTCTTCATTTCTTCAAGTGTTCTTGCGTTGTGATAAATAAAAAAAAATAATTGTATCAACAATGGTACGCCTTGTTGAATCATACGTGTATTCCGGGATACTTCTTTTGTAGAAGGAGTCCAGTTTTGACATGTCCATTCATCGCCTTGATGAAAGCAAATGTAGTTTAAATGGACCAGCATTTTTTTAATTGAAGGAAAAAGGATTCTAATTTCCTGATCAACTTGATGCCTATAACTGTAAGAGACATTTTTTGACAATCTTTTTTTTTGCCTGTGAAGACGCTTTGTAATGAATGTTTTAGACAATGTTTGTTTGCAAGATAGCATAAGTGTGCCTGTTGATTGATTGTTTGAGAGTGTACATGGAAATTGATAGCCTACAAAGTGTCCAATCACTGTATATAGATATATATGTATAAAAAAGTTTCCATGCTCCAAAAAAAAGTTCTCTCCAAGCAAGCGCCCCCCCCCCCCCCCCCATTTCCATTTGCATTTTCAGATTGAATGGATTAACTTTCAGGATGTGTGTGAGGTTATCAGTTCAGTTTCTACCTTTGTTAGTTTTTTTTGTGTGCAGCAAATAACCAAATGCCATGCACATGATTGAAAAATGTATTGATATTACAACCAGCGTTACTTTTGAGTTTTGTTCTATCTGTTTTCTGCATGTTCCTATGAGCGCATTCAATTGGTTCTGTTCATTGCTGTATTCTTAATCAGTTTTGTTATATGGGCTCATTTTTAGGGCAAAAGATCATGAATATGTTTATCATACTTTTCAATTTTCTCGTCATATAAATGATATAAATCATAGCTACTGCCCATTGGACAGTGGATGTTATCTCCATTGAAATAACAAATAGCCCTAATGAAGTGATGGGATTTGATTTCAGGTTTGCAATTGTAGATTACTGACAATTTTGTTTTAAAAAAAATTTCTTTTTATAAAAAGAGTACTGTGAAATTGTATTTAAACCATAATCTGTGCTTATCTATTAAGGAAGTGTTAATGTGGTAGTCTAAGATCAACAAGTGGTTATGATAGTATTGATAGCAAATGGAATAAAATGTCACAATTTTTTATTGTTGTTTGGGTTTTTTTTTTACAACATTGATGATAGGTAGACCATATATTATACCATGTAAATATATTAAAATTACAATGTAATCAAACTACACACTAATATTTGTATAAATATGTAAACCCCTCGGTGTTGGTGGGGGTTTGATGTCTTGGTGTGCATTGTTGTTCATCTTGCAACATTGCAACTGTAGTTGGGATTAGGGTGCCTTAGCCTCAATCATAAAAACTTTAAAACATGGCTTTAATTAATTAATAGTTCTTTTATATAGCGCCTAACTCCATGCTAATGCAAGCATGCTCAGCGCGCTCATAAAAACAAAACGACAATAACAATCTAAAATAGTTTTAAACAAGGTTTTTGCCGATGGGCTTAAATAATTGGTCAATGCTGGAGTTGTATTTTAGAAAAAAGCAATTACCTCCCTTTCATTTTCCAAGTGAAGAATGTTATTTTTGAAACACATAGGCCCAACCTGCCAGGTGTATTGGAAGACTTCAGGGGATTGTGAAGCTATAGTCTCCTCTGTGTTTGATATGTTGAATCTCTTTCTGACCATGCTAGAAAGAGGACAGTGGAGTACATGTGTGCACCCAGTTTAGGCAGAAGGAGAAGTCATGGGAGCCACTTTCCGATTGATCACTTTAGGGACTCTAATGCACTGATCCAGGGCTCCTAGGAACATGTTTAAACCAGATCTCAGTACAAAATGGAATTCTGGCCAGTGGGGGAGGCTTGAAACATTCTCTTATCACCCTTAACCCTTTCAAGAATATGGGGGAGAACAATCTTCAGAGAACATTGGAATTAATTGTAAGTAGGGTGTGTCACAGAATATAGACGTAATACGTAATGTGCAAGCAGGCTTATGACAGACTGCTGTTGTCCTATAAAACTATCTGCATAGGCTTTGTAATAATGTAGGTCTTAGTATTTCTTCATAGTGTAAGCTTAACTTTAAAAAAGAATAATAAATATTTAATGTTCTGAACTTTTATGATTGCAAAAAAGGTCTTTTACTATCAGTATATTACAAATGTATTAATGTATACCAGATAAATAATTAAATATAAAATTACACTCATTTACAAATATATTTTTAACGCTTTTAAAAAAGATTGCACATTCTGAATCATCTGTGTGTTCTATATTCTGTGCTGTGTGGTGCATTTCTTGCCTAGAGCCTTCAATTACTTAAATTAGCTAGCTAATTTACATTCCTAAGGCCTACGACAACACACTTTGGCAAAATAGATTTAGCCATCTTTACATGGCTCTGGCCTGCCTCACCACCTCCTTCCACTGGGACCTGTCCATTGTCTTCTTTTTCCAGGCCTGGACCCCTATCTGTCGCAGATCCATCTCGACATCATCCAACCATCTCAGTCTGGGTCTGCCTTTAAGTCGTTTTCGTCCACTTTAACCAGACAAATATACACGTACGCTAAATAAAGACGAACAAACTAGATAGAATCAAAAAAATATGTATTGATTAAAATAGTATTTAGTATCCCTCATATTGTACAAATACAAAAATGTCCAACAAAATTCAATGAGTCAATACACAAACAAAACAATTGCATCCATTTATAAAGAAATTCAATTTAAAATGTTTTCAAAGATCTACAAAATAACACAAAACCTTAAAAGAAAAAAAAAAAATTGTGAAGTCAAGCAAATCAAGTTTAAACATTAACCATGCTTATTTCTACACAAATGTAAATAAATGTACCATTAACAAAATTCCAAATAAATGGACTTGCCAATTTTAAAGAAGTTATTAGAAGTATAAAAAAAACAACAGCAAAAGCTTTGATTGAAAAATATATAAAGAAAAAGATGAAAGATTTAAAAACAAATTACCCAGAAAAAATAAAGTTTAAAAGTATATCAAGTTAAGTACGGGTTGTAGTAACATTATGTAAATACCTGGATATCAGGACATTGTTAAAAGGGGGACCAGAATATGGCCAGGGAATTTTGTATTAAAACTTGTTCACATAACTGTAGTGTTTGCCATTTGGACTTCAAGATAGTAAGGGAACTTTGAAAATACAGTTATTTTACAAACTGAAAACGTTAAATCATTTCAGTAACAATTTATATGTACAGTGTTCATACTTTAAGATCCTTTTTAAATTAACAAACTTTATACAAAATTCACAAACCAATTTTATACCAGTACATTTGAACAATATATTTTGTACATTTGAACAATATATTTTGTGTTCATTTGTCCATTTTAGCAAAATGTATTAACTTTACTCCAAACCTTGGTCAGTTTTCCCAAACTAGAAAAATCAAGTCAATTTTCCCAAACTTTCACAATCTGTATGAACCCTGACGTTATAGTAAGTTTAAAGATCTAGTTAAATATGTCAAATGTGAATCAATTTAATTTTAACCTTACAGAAAGATCTTTGCTTTATTAAGAATGGGAGAATATTATTGAGATAGACCACTATTTCATTACTGTGTTGACTTAGGAGCCTAGGGTTTTCATTTAAAACCTGTTATGAGATCCGGATAGCAAATTTTTTGGGTTTGGTAAAGCATCTTGGCGCTCAACTGACTTTAAACAAAAAAGAAAAAGTTTCACACCAAAACAGTAAAGTAAAGCACCCTTCGGACCAAACTGATCATAGGGCTGGTTAAGTAGCGTTCACCAGTTTTGTGGCCATGGCATACTAGGGGATGTGTGGTCAGCACAATGCCCAGTCGCCTTTACTTTACCCCAACTAAACTCACGTACTCATCAGAGCTGGGTAGACTCGAGGACACCCTCAAGTCCAAGGAAAAAAATTCTAGCCTCCACCAGGATTTGATCCCAGGACCTTCGGATCGCCGGTTGAACGGTGCTGCCACTCTGCTGCTGTGCCCCATCACACCAAAACCGACAGCACAAATATTGTTCAAAGAGGAAAATAAAAACCATTCCAAGTTAAACCACCTTATAATAGTATAGCATTTCACACTTAAAATTAAAACCCAGGGTCCATTACCATAACCACGTAGCCATTTTGAACTGGGTAGATTTAAGGGTGCATTCTGGGAATATAGCATAATTCCTGATAATGCAGGAATTAAAAACAGAGAACCATTGACTGGCACTAAAATCAATACAGTAAGAAATAAAAAGTTCAAGGTCATTCAAGTTCATAGAGCTTGTGAAGGCAAGTTAATCTGTGTCTTTAGCCACTGCAGAAAAGAGACATGTGGCCAATACAATGGCCAGACACCTTGTAACCTTGTGCAAATAATTCTAAAAATTCTGAATTAATTTCTCCAATCCAGTCAACTTTAGAAGTAACATTTTACATTTAAAAAAACCCACATAAAACATTTATTTTAATCAGAAAATTGATTGAAATGTTTGTATATAGCCCATAAATAAATAAAAGCAGTATGACCATAGGATTAGAAAACCCATAAAACAGACAAGTCCTGCAAACGTATTACAGCAGGTACTTTGGACTCATGAGAAGGTAGCATTGACGCAGGCGGACTAAAGGAGAACATACAAGTACCACCCAGACCCTTTAGGTCATTTCTTTATTTCTGATTGATAGTTGCCCTTAAGTCACCCAGGAATAGTAAGAGTAAAAACCTAGAAGAAACAAAGTCTAAGGCCCTTTTCCCCAGACATGGACAATTTTTGGCCCATTCTTTCAGTGTTATAGTTAAATACTGTTTACAGTAGCAGTGGTTCTCAAAAATGTTCCCACTAGCTGCACTTTTTTTTTTTCAAGTATGCTTCTCCCATGGCACCCTTCCCAAAGTCAAAGCCATAGATGTCCCATTTTACCACATTGAATGAAACAAAAACAAAAGTGATAATAGCTAATTTCTTATTGCATGTAATAAAATTGAAAGATCTAAAAGTTTAGATTCAGTTTGTTTGACCCATGCTGTAGATTATAAATGGACATAGTAAAACTTAATGACTCTAAAACTGAAACAAACAACAACAGACCAACGGTCATAATCTTGTTAAAATAATATTTTATTCTACTAAGATCAAACAATATATTATTTAAAAAAACAACAGTTTTAGCACATCAAAGTTTTTTGTTTCTGTAAAATTGTGTAAAAAAAAAAAAACAACCCACCAACAACCTACCATTAGTTAATGTCCTGTTTTTCAAGTGCGTAGATTTTCATTTAAGGCACATAATTTCTGGTAAAGTGGATATACTATTGAATGATAATACAATTGAAAGTTGATTCCAGATATTAGACCACTAATTGTCAAAATCATATCAAAACAAAAGCCAAGAACTAGCAATGTCTAAGCCTTACTACAAGAGAATATATTTTGCCAACATATGAACCATTAGAAGTTATTCACACAGAAAAGCACAGTGAGGCAACATCTAACTCTAATGTTATAGTTGTTTGTTTCACACTGACGGCGAGGCAACCCTCAAGGTTAACGCTTTTTGCTTCACACTGACGGCAAGGCAACCCTCAAGGTTATAGGCCTTATGTTTTTTTTTCACGTCTATAAGTCACAGTGATGAAATAATAATAATGTGAATGTCGAGAAACAAAAAGGGGTGGTAGGGAGTTTGCATGAATTCTACACAGGTGACTCTAATAATAGAACAGTCAACAAGTCTCTCTCACACATGTATATCAACATTGCTTAATTACATGGTTCATTTCAAACAGATATCACATTTCAAGTAAAGGTTGGCCCGAGAAGCACTTGCAAACTTTTCGCACACGCAGGAGATTTAAAAAAAACAAACATCAAACAGAGGAAGTCTGATATAACTATTATAACATTATCATATTTTTCCACGTAGCATGGTCATAATTTTAAATAATTACACACTAGATAACCCCAAAAATTAACAAATTGGCAGCCGCACTGATCTGTATATACATGGGTTGGTTATAATGTTACAGATGTTCACTCCTTCCATAAAGAAGACTATAGTGTCCTGCATTTATTCAAAGATTGGGCCTCTTTGTACCTTTCAAAAAGAACTATAAATCCACAATTTCATCATTGGGCTTAATTAAATAAGACCATATGTAAACATATAAGAAATAATTTGAACATTCAAAGCAAGTGTTTTTGTGCAAAATATTGTTTTCTTGAACTTTAATATGTGATAATTATTATTTATATATATGTGAAAAAATATATTCACAGGTGAAAAAAGTAATGCTACAAATTATTCTATTAGTCACTAGAATAACACAATTGTATAAAACTATATATCAGTGCTAGATGGGGACAATTTAAGCTCTAGTTATAATATTATAGAGATTATTAGATTATAGAATATTATAGACTTATAGAACAAGTACAATATACAGGTAATTCTGGGTGATATACACATTTGTGTTTGTCTGGCATTGACTTCAGGAGAAACCAGCAGTTCTGCAGCCTGGCTAGTAGAAGAAGAAGAATAAAACTAGTAATACCCTGTAGATCAAATGTATATATTTTTATATTAGATTTGTATAAAGGTATTCAGTTTCACAGGAGCCTTGCAATCCATGTATGTATAGATCAGTGAGCCAACCCAAAATGAAACCATTTCATCTATCAATAAAACACCCAAAAATGTGTTACATCTGAGAAAAAGACAAAACTTGTGTAACATCATTTCTTGTTTCTAAAAAAATACTGCAACCAAAAATAAAATAATTAACAGAAAAGTACCGTCAACAACAAAGTAATAGAAATAATAAAAATAGCCAAATTGCAATGATAAAATAGAACAAAGCAATATGAGAGTGGCGATGAATTATACATGAGATGGCAACACGAATGAAATAAATATAATTATTATATAGTGTGAACAGAATAAACACAACAGATATGTTTCAGAGGTTTCAGAAGCAGTTTTAATTGTTTCCATAATATGAAATCAGTTGTATAAATAATAAATATAATAAACAGCATTTTGACACACAGTCAATCAGTTAAGTCAATCAGTTAATCAATCAGTTAAGTCAATCAGTTAATCAATCAGTTAAGTCAATCAGTTAATCAATCAGTTAATCAATCAGTTAAGTCAATCAGTTAATCAATCAGTTAAGTCAGTTATAGCCAATCTTTTTGTTCCCCCTGCCCACTTACCTACAATCTTCAGTTTAAGGGATTTTAATAGACTAATAGTAGTAATAGTAGTAACCCCCCCCCCCCCTCACCCCAACCCACACAGTGTGTAACACACACACACACGGATACATGTATCTGTGAGTGAAACTAGCGCGGCATTGAACTTTGTTCAGGGGTCAGCCAGCGCCATGTGAATGATGGGAAGGTGTACACGAGTGTGAATAAAATCAAAGTAGGACGCAATAATTTTCTTTATAGAAGGAGCTTCTGTTATTTATAAGATAAGAACACAAACAAAATGAAAAGATCATAAATGTAAAATAGTAATACACGAAAGCTAGCTATATTATATGAGAAAGAAATTCCAAAAGCTTTGTTTGAATTAGAAACATTTACAAAGAGGTTGGCCTGAAACTCAAGGTAATGGAGAAATATGTTCATCTAAAGTTAAGTTTCATAAAAAAAAAAATCATGTCAAGAAAAAATAAGACATAAAAATGTAAAAACACAAAAAAAAATGAAATAAACATGGTTCTACCATTTGAAAGACTTATCAAGTCTTCTTCCAGATCATTTCCATTTTCTTTAAAAGAGATAAGAAAAGAAAAAAAAAAGAAAAAGACTGAAGATACTAAATTGTACAGAAGACATCCACAGGGACGAGAGGAAGTCAACGGGTGAAGGGGGGGGGGAAAAATACCAGCACCGGCCTTTCAATAGAAATGATCCCCATCCCCCTTCTTGCTGTTTGCAAAAAAATAATGTTGCCACAATCAGCTGAAAAGTCAACATCTTTTATTTTTTAAAGTGTGTTTCTTGGGACTATGACAAGCAAAAAAAAAACAGAGCAGTGGTATTTCTATTTGCTCTCTTACTGTTGGTATCACCATCTGGTGCTTCATGGAAGGTCATATATAGAATCATCAACATAAGCTTACAGATTGCTACAGGCAGACCATGATTCCTATACATAAGTATAAAGCAAATGATGTAATTTGTAATGTTGATACTGTCTCACTCATACAACATAGAAAGAGTGGGGGAGTGATGCTGGACGAGCGCAGGGCACTGGGTCGTTGGCCTAAAAGTCACTTATTGGAAAATCTTCAATTTTATTCTGGATCCTACATGCGCATCTTGCACCAACCCCCCCTCACCTTCCCCAATCATCTAAAATTTTGGTCAATGTGTTGGTCAATGTGTTGGTCAATGTGTTGGTCAATGTGTTGGCCAATAAAAATGCTGAACTAAGCTAACCAGCCCACAGATTAAAAATCTTGTACAGAGTACTAGCTATAATAATAATATTGTCGTCAATTTTTTCAATGACAGGGCACACAAATCCATATCAAGACCAAACTGTTCCAGTACTGAGAACACACACTGACACACTAACGGAACACAACAAAAGCAGAAATAACATGGTGCATGCAAATCACACACGCATATAATGCATGCGGACATCCTTGTATTCAATTGAGGTCAATATTGCCCTAATTTTTTTTAAAAGAAGACATTTTCATTTCAAAACAGACAGCACAAATATTGACAAAATAACAAATCAAACCATTCCAAATTTAACCACCCTACAATAGCACTTGCACAATTCATACACAACATTTAACCACCCTACAATAGCACTTGCACAATTCATACACAACATTTAACCAGCCTACAATAGCACTTGCACAATTCATACACAACATTTAACCAGCCTACAATAGCACTTGCACAATTCATACACAACATTTAACCACCCTACAATAGCACTTGCGCAATTCATACACAACATTTAACCACCCTACAATAGCACTTGCGCAATTCATACACAACATTTAACCACCCTACAATAGCACTTGCGCAATTCATACACAACATTTAACCACCCTAATAGCACTTGCGCAATTCATACACAACATTTAACCACCCTAATAGCACTTGCGCAATTCATACACAACATTTAACCACCCTAATACTAATAGCACTTGCGCAATTCATACACAACATTTAACCACCCTAATAGCACTTGCGCAATTCATACACAACAAATAGACAAAGAGATTACTGTCACACTTGCCAAGAAATCAGTCGCAATTAACCCTGTAGTAATTTCAAGTGAACCAAGCTGAGGCGGTCAAAGCTCTTCTATTAAATGTACTTAGTACTTCCACATCAGCAAATTTTCAGAAAACTCTGAAAATACAAGAATTCACTAAAGTGTCAAACACTCTCTCTCGCTCTCAGATATATATCAAGATAAACCCATGTTGACAATGCAGACAAGTTCCCATGTGTGATTTATATGTGAGAAATGCTCTGCAACGGCCACTGGGATAATTTATAAAGACAAGACTGCCAGCAACACACGAGGAAAAGAAAACAATGACAAACACAAATTTTACTCACGAATGGCCTAAGTATACACTGTAGCTTTAACTCACAAGCACATGAAGAGAATACCAAACAACTAAAACAAAGGAATGTCAATTTTTTGTTTGTTTGTTTGTTGTGGAGGCTCCCAGTCGATACAGCTTCACCTCCCCCACACAAGTAAAATCAAACGTCAACAGCGGTAAAAAAACAAAAAAAGGAAGGAAAAGAAAAAAGACATGAGCTGAAACCAGAATCACACAAAGCCCAAATAGAATTGACGCACTAACTGCATAAACATAAAGGATATGTTGAATGTCATTACCATACAAAGTGATTGCCATATTTTGACAACCTTTTCTCAAACATGTAAATTGAAGAGAAGGAAAAATACACAAGTCATTGTTCGTGAACACCTCAATAATTCTTTTTTTTTTTAAATCCCACTAGAATTTAAATAACACCCACTTGTTTTAATAAATTAACAAATTGTATTTAACATCCCAGAAAAAAAGTATGTGTACATTTATTTCACAATATACGTAATGGAAAGTAAAGAAAAGGTTGGGAACTGTGCTGGCCGCACGATCCCATGGTGAATTTAATAGACAGGATTTTGAAACGCACAGTCTCAATCAGTCTTTCAAAATACAACAAATTCATTATTTATAATAAAAAAAAAAAATATACATGATGCATTTCATTCCCAGTCGGTGTTAGGATTAACACTGACACAAGGGGGCTAATCCATCTTGATGTTGACGTAGATGTAGCGGACAAACTTGAGCGAGGCAAAGAAGGACACAGTGGCCAACATCAGGAAAAACACGTAGCAGGTCAGCGCAGTGTAGCCTAGGAACTCTAGGGTCTGCAGCAGGCCGGACATGTTGGAACGTTTGTAGTAGTAGAACAAGGCGTAGAGGAACACAAAGAGCCCAGTGGACCTGCAAGACACAACAGGGGGAACAATTAGACGCATCCAACAGTCCAATGCCAGCGTGCTGCACTGGACATAACACAAACACAAACACAGTGCAATAACAGCATTTACATCTTCAGTATATCCCAATAATTTATGACATCTTTAACATATTCCATGAACCCTCCATACAAATTTTTTTTATATATTTCAACAAATTGTGTGCTTTTTCAATATAATCTGACAACCCATTTACATTTAACATCTTAAATATGCCCCAATGTATAACTTTTTCTATTGTCAAAATATTCCAGTGAGAAATGTCAATTGATTGTGGCTAATTTGAAAAGAACTGTTTTACTTGGTGTCAACTAAATTCCATTTTCTTTTTTTCAAGCAGTGTGTTGTGCAAATTGATTTTTCATCCCCCAGACTATTAATACATGATGCCATACAAACTACCATGTCGGACTGCGAAAGCCCACGGTCAACTCACCCTGCACTGAATATAGAGCGCCACCACCAGCGGTAGTCCTCTGCAGAGAGCTGGAAGTAGGTGAGCGCTATAGAGATGCAGGCAGTCACACTGAGAAGGATGCCGTAGACGATGAAGAGGATGCCAAACAAGGTGTACTGCTCCCGACCCCACAGGGTGGCGAAGATGTAGTACAGCTCAACTGATATTGCGCTGGAGAAATGTTAAAAAATCTTTTTTTTTATAAATAAAATGAAACTCTTTTTTTTTTCTTAACACAAACAAATGATGCAGTGACATGTCTAACAACCATTTGGAATTAAAATACACATAGAATTAATAACATGTAAAGACAGTTTCAAACAAGAGAAACATTGTAAAGAAAGTTCTTGGCTTAAAAATATCGTTTTGCACAGATGCAGTAGCAGCCTAATGTTGAAATGGCAGATTAACTTCCCCTGGGACTATTTTCTCATTTTTCTTGTTTTTTCAAAGGTTTTCATTGTTAGAATGCCATATAAGAGCCGCTTTTCTGATCAGTAAGATTAATCCTGTTAAGGTATAAATCATTGGCCGCATACGAAATTTAAGGATTCTCCCATTGGCTTTAATATTTAGAGCTGTTGTTGTTTTTTTGTGCTTTTAATTAACTGCTAGTCCCATCTTGGGCCTGAAAGAGCAGACAATAACATTGAGTACTGAATCTGAGAATTTGGATGCAGGATTTGCCAAATCAAGGAAGAAGCCAAGTAGTCTCACTAGTGGCATCTTCAGAGACACACTATCACATGCAAAGCTTATTTCCTGGATAATCTCCCCATTAATTCCTCCCCTAAACACTAACATCTCACTATGCCTTTACTTTTAGAACTGGCAAAACTAAGTCTGAATTGTGCAATAAAAGTCTGATATTGAAATTTTCAATATGTCTGCATACCAGACCTGCCAAGTTGAAAACTTCAAAATTAGTAGTGACCCACCTCAAAATTCGTATTTTGACCCCCAAATTCGTATTCCTTAGATAGACCCCCAAATTAGTAGTCAATTAGTTGTAATATTTTAAGCATTTTTACACGACGTTTTACACGGTGTATTTATTTCACTCATGAGTCATACTCATATCCATTTCAAAGAAGCCTAAGAAGCTTCATAAAGTATACACTATTTAATATAACATAGAATAGGCTCATAGGGGCCTACTATTTTAATTCAATTGTAAATTAAATGAGTTACTAGAACTTTAGAATTAGACTCAATTTTAATTAATTTGGAACGAGAATTTGAAAGAAACCTTTAGCCAGGCTTGGGCGCTTGGCTTTATCCACCTAGCCTAGCCTTAGTTATAGTCATTAGCATGATTAGCGCATTAGGATTCATTAGCCCTATTCTCTTGCCTGGCTCATGGAGCGAAAGATAATGCTATTAAATTTATTCATTTGTTGATAGAAACGATACTGTATCCCAGAATAATCCCAGTTTTAACACATGTGAACTTTTTTTTATATAGATCAGTGAGGGACACAAATATTTATTAAATGCAACTTCCGGCCGGAAATAGTAATTTTAACTCTGAGAGCGTCGGCATGTGTCCCATTCGCATTTTTATATATACGGAATTTGTATTTTTCTTAGAAAATCAGAAAAAAATCGTAGTTTTTTTCTTTTTAGCGAAAATCGGAGAAAATTCGTAGTTTTTTTTGCCCATTTCGTAATTTCGTAGTCGGACCTTGTTTGTCGTATAAACTACGAAAAATTCGTAGTACTTGGCAGGTCTGCTGCATACTAATGGCCACAGTAAATAGTGCCCAAAAACTGGATATCCGTGAAGGGCGAATGTCCTAGATGATTTCCTGTTAGGCCTTATAACAAGCTACACTATAACTTAAACAATTGTTGCTTTAGCCAGGAATGAAATTGTTATGGAAATAAAAGAGTTTCTGAGAAATCATGCACCGCACTATATACAAGTGAAAGTTTACATACCTAAACGGCAGAAAGCCTCCGATGGCACAATGTGCAAGGGCGGATCTGTACCAAGGAACGCTCGGAATTTCCCTTGCTATGTTTTTTGTCCTGCAAGGGGCGTCAAAACTTCCAGCATAGTTCTTCCCAAATATCCCTCCCAACACAGTGAGCGGGTAGCCAACTGCAGGAGAGAAAGACATAGTTTGTTCACTTAAATTTTTTTTTTGTTACAGGGAAAAGTTCACTCTTTAAAATCATTGATATGAAAATAAGTACACAATGGAAATTCTTCTTTGAATGCTTTCTCTGTAAGCTATTTGATTATATGACTTTGTAACTTACTGAAGAGCCAAAGAGCCATGAGCAAAATGACTGTGGTGGCAGGCAGGGCCCTTGTAGTTCCGTAAGCCCAAGCCACAGAATTGATCACAGCCCAGACAACAAAGAATGGAACTAAAAGAGAAACACATAATTAACAAAGCACTTAAAAGAACTAAGAAGTACTTTTTGCTAGCGTAAAAGGAAATATTAGCACTTAATGATAAACCCATTAGGACACAAACAGAGCTGAAGAAATAATTGATTATATGCCACAGGAAATACAGGAAAAATTATTTATTGCGAGGTGACCGGGTACATTGTCTTAAGGGATGGAGGTGGAAGATGGAGGCCCAAGATATTACAGATTACAACTTGTAATAATCCCAGTTTTTAAAAAAAAAAACATTTGAGCAATAAATCATTGATCATATTGTTTGTTTGTTGTTTTTTTTTATTTATTATTAAATCCTTGACTTTCTTTGAAAATGAACATCCCAGATATTAATTTATATTTATCACAATTTCAGTATTTAAAAAATAAATATCAGGGTAACAACTCTAAATCATTTTTAAATTCCCTAACATTTTCCAAACATTAAATAAATTCACAAAAACCAATGTATAGTGGGACTGGTGTATGTAAATTGTCACCCTGTTAACTAGTAGAGCAGGGGTCGGCAAACTTTTGCTAATTGTGTGCCAAACTAGGATTTCTAAATCTTTCAGCATTCCAGCAGCCTAAAAGTCAACCTGCTCTATTATAATTGTTTTATTATTTTTTTTATAAGACAATTTGTTTAACTCAACAAAACCAAGGCGTTTTATATTAAATAAAAAAAATTAAAGCGTTTGTGATTATCATCCTTTTTATGTTCATTTATTAAAAAAAAAAAAATTATTACCAAACTTTCACATTTATGGTAATTATTGTGTATATACTATCATTTGGTTGTCAAGATAAGGATCTAACAACTGCTAGTATTGGTAATATTTTTTTCTCAGTTTAACTAAGATTGTCTATAATTTACTCAATATTGATGTCAATAACATTATAGTAAAGCAGAATTCATATGTAGTAATCTTACAAACTGGGTAGTTAATGTAATGTTAAAAAAATGTGCATAAAATGTTTTAGTCATAGAATATTTATATAATTTTCAACTACATTTTACAGTTTGGTCATTATAAAGTTATTAGTTGTAAGCCATTTAGTCTATTATAAAAGAAAAATAAGAAACATAATATTAGAAATAATAGCATTCAAAAACTGGCTAATTATCTCCCTTTAATTAAAATAAAGTTTCTAAATTTGATTCTATATTGATGACAAACAAGTTATGTTTTGTAATATAACAAATATTACTGACTAATTATTATTATGTTTTGTAATATAAAAAATATTACTGACTAATTATTATTTCTTTATATAAATCCAGCATTAAGGTATCTTTACAAGATTTAATTATTAGAGGTGTACAATTTATTGGCATTAAACAGTTGTAGATAAACATTTCCTGCATTGATTGTTTGTCCATTTAACATTTATATTTTAAACTTCACTCAAGATATATGCAAATCCATTCCAGTGGTCTAACAGTTCTGTTTGACCCCGTCCTTGTAAATGCATTCAATTAACTGAAATGTGTCACTCCGTCATTCAGAAACATTGGTTTCAACAGTCAGTTTTTCTCATTAAGAACTGGAAATTTTTTTTTTTATCAATAAAAAAACACCTCTTGGAGGTCTCTCGCATGCCATTGAAAACCGCTCTGCGTGCTGGCACGCGTGCCTTAGGTTGCCGACCCCTGTAGTAGGGTATATGGGTAGTCTGAATTTTTTGCTTTTTTTTTCAAGTTCTCAAAGAAACAGGTCTTGAATAATTTCTGATAATAAACCCACACTATAACAACAAACAAAAATAAATATTTTAGGAAGAAAAAAAAAAATCAACACACACACAAATAGGATAACACAGTAAAAGTGGACAATGTAAAACAATAAAAAGAAGTATGAATAGTACATGAATAAATCCATCAACTCACCAGCAAACAGGGCAGAGGTCAAGTTGATGTTCCACACCCAATTGTCACCTCCCATCTTCTTGAACATGTTGGCTGCCACAAAACCACTGATACCTGTTGGATGTTGAGATCAATTAGTCATGCAGGTAGAACACATGGCCGTCTTAAGGGACCACAGGGGTGGGTCTTGCAAAATTGCAAAGGTAAAAAATAATTTCAGATATGCCTGAAAGGTGTTACAAATCTACCCCGCCAAGACGGGTGCAAAGCTTTAATTGGGCAAGTGAAGCCACATCAGCATTGTGTTAGCCACACAATCGCTTGGTTAGCCATAGGCTGAATCTGGTATATCACCAGCTCTAGGAGACCAAAATGTATGAAAGGCATTACTTTGTCCTAGGAACCATCATTCTTATCCAGCAGCTGTCTGGAATATTTTCCCAATTATTTATTTAACACATGAGGTACTAACTTGATGTGAAGGCATAGAGCACCACAGCAGCTGCATTGATGGCTCCGTGTCGGTGCACATTGAACATTCCAGCTAGAGCCATCAACAGGATGCCGGTGGCCAATGCCAGGAACTGGCTGCCGACCCCTGGGGAAGGAAATTGGTGAACACAATCAATGCATGGCTGACATAATGCTAATACACAGTCTTCTGAAGATATATATATTATATATACCGGTATATATATTATATATATAAAACAAGCCAATTTCCACGGCGTTGTCCGGGAGAATAAAACATAGGCTACTGATAAAATAAGTTATAAACTACAATGTACAGAAAGCTAAAATCATTTTTTAAATATGATTATTAATTATTTACTGAAAACATTTAGGAAAGGAATTTGAAATAAATATTGTAATCGAGTTAAAAAAGGGCATGTCTTTTTATTTACATATATATGGACTATCCTTGGATTAGTATCGAACACCTGTCGCTCGCATGCGTCTAAAATATGATTTTTAGATTTTACTTACTGAAAACATTTTAGGAAAGCTTTAAAAAAAAAGAGTATTAATGGAAATTTTAAAAAAGTAGAAATAGAAACAAAAGTTATCATTGGGAAATCAAACCTAGGTCGCCAACATGGCAGTCGGATACGCTTACCACTCAGCTAGGGAGGACACATGCAGAAAGCAAGACAATAAGGTCAGGTGTCTTTAAATTAACCAATGGGGATCGGAATCCACACACACGGTCTATATAATATATATATATAAAGCTTTAAGGAGTATGATACAAACTGATACAGCTAACCCTGGCACCTACACCTGGAGTCTTATTCTGATTTTGAAAATGTATATATTGTTACAACCAGGTTATTTATGTAAATTATAAGCTGAGGTAAACAGCTGACTTCTAGGGGATAAGTTGACTGTAATTTGAGACAGTGCATAAAGAACAGTTGCAAACTGACAGAAGGGGTCACAATTTTGTTATTGAATTTGAGCAGAAGGTTTAATTCACAATGCAAAAACTAGCAAAAAATCATTGACAACTAACAAAATTCTTATAATCCTCCTATAAATTAATATCAAAACTAAAGCACACACAACTTTAGTGGGTTTATTTCATGCAGTAACGTAAGACAGTTAAAATTCCTACCGAGTATGGCGCAGAACAGATTCTTATTGGGAGGGAATCGGAAGACGTCGGTCCTGATGATCTTCCAGCCATTGTCATCAGAGTCCAGGTCATCTGTGTCCTCTTCATCTTCAATGTTGTAGCGGGCAAAGTCACTCTTCAGTACACGAGTCTGGAACAAAACAACAACAAAGGTGTCAATACAAGTATTTGATTATGAGTAATAAATAAAGCAAAAGGCACTCTCAAACAAACAATCCATTCACTAAATGATAGATGGTCATTTAAAGTTTGAGTTTCCTTTTCTTTTTGTGTGCTTGCACTAGAGAAGAGAACTGCCTGGGGACTTACCATTATAATGACGACAAAGCCTATGAGAAGGAAAACCAAAACCAAAGAGTTGATGATGGACAGCCAATGAATCTGGAACATAGAAATACATTGATATTTCTTATATACAATAAACAAGTACAGTTTATTTACTTTTTTAATCATACTGAAAACAAACAAAATAAATTAATATTTCTGTTTTTGGATTCTTTGTTCATTCAGTTTCTTTTATGAGATGTTTGGACCTACCAGTCTTGTTTTAAAAACATCAACCCAACAAACAAAATGGAAATGAGTCAGCAGCTGATACTATCATTTCTAATCGTTAACAAAAGAGTTGTTATGTATTTTTTATAAACTCCCTAAAACAAATGAAGTAAATCTTTCATCTCAGCCTTTGATACTTATACTAACCTCTAAATTTTTAGGGAAAAATGAATTGTCTCTCAGACGTGTTCCTCTCTGTTCATATGAAAGACTGAAAGAAAATTAAATTATAAGAATAAATCATCTTGAAATATTCAAAGTAAACTGCAAAAGTCACAGCAACCAAATTATCCATACCAGTTTTAACCCTCTGACCAGCGAAGCGGCGCCCAACAATAGTCTTCACTTATATCAGGCATCCAGGTAGACCCAGGAACATACCTCCTTACTCTCATAAGAAATCCACAGTGGTTTTACCAGAATGTATGAGCTTGCTTAGGAAAGGGTTACCATAGTTCCCAGCATGTCTTGATTTAGAAAGTGGAACATCTCTATAATATGTTTAACCCTTTAACTACTGAAAGGCTTTTAAGTAATAATATTCGCAGACCTTGCTTTTTTAATAAAATTTATTTAAATGTAGTGACATCAATGTGATGTCTTTGGTAGTTAAATGTATGAAAACCATGTCGTCGATTAGATGTCTGTGGTACGTAAGGGGTTAATTTTTTCAGCTAACCATTAAGGGCATTTAATGAAAACAATTTTTTTAACAAATAAGCTTAGCAAAGAAAAGGCAAACAACAAAACATTATGACTAATACAAGTTAAATATTGTATAAAAATGTATGAATTATGAATTAATGAGGCGAACCAGTTGGTCCTAGAAACAGTTCAGCAAATTCAAAAGTAACACTTACTCAGTGGGTACCCATTTGACCGTGTATGTAAAGGCCACTTCAAGGGGAGTGGCGGCACCGTCCAGGGATATGGGAAGCTGCTCCTTAGTGGTGACATTGGCGTAGATGATCTGTGAAAAACAAAATGTGGTTTTTATTATTCTTTGAACCCTCAGAT
Organism: Anisus vortex; assembly: GCA_949126835.1. NCBI lineage: Eukaryota > Metazoa > Mollusca > Gastropoda > Planorbidae > Anisus > Anisus vortex. Next base: position 13,406,157 of record OX421505.1, read on the forward strand.
GTAGGGCTCAAAACAGTGTCTTGCCTTCGCTGAATCATGTTGAAACACAGTTGATGTTTATGTCTATAATGTGATGATTACGAAAAAGTTAATTTGATCTCAGTGTACTTTTGTATAATAAAAACAAAACATTAATAAACATTTCTTTTCAGTGCGACAACATTTTACTCTTATAAGCTTTTATGTATATTTATGGGTAACGGTGGTCAGATTGCTGCAATGAAGGCCCCAAGTTCAGTCCAGGTGAAAGCCAGGATTTGTTCCCGGGTTCGGAGGGTGTCCCTCAAACCTGGGTGTATCTTACGGTACTAAAAAGAAATTTATGGAGGACATGTCTAATGACTGCTTGAAATCAACATTAACTCTTTCAGCCCCGGTCGCATATATTTTTCTCTAACTATTTCTTTCCCTAAACCCAGACATGTATATTTCCCTCAAAATACGAAATCTCATGGAATCCCAGCCACATATATTTTTCTCAAGGAAGGGTGTCTATTTAAAGATCAAAATAAAGGATTTGACCTTTCACCATAGTCTCGTGTCTCGGGCAGAATATTTATACGATAGCTGAATAGTTGAATTTTATTTCGCTTTTTAAATTATGAAAATTGACCAATTATTGAGGTTTTTTTTGTGAAATTGAAAGTGCGGTCCTTATGTATTATTATTACGAATGAATACAATTACTTTATAAATTAGATTATTCTAATAAGGTAAGTTATTATGTTTCTAGCAATTTACTCTCTTCGTGTTATCATCAATTTTTACCAACAAAAAAGTAAAAAAATAATTTCGGAACATTATCGATGTCTCAACCATTCTGAAATACTGAAAAGTTTAACTTGCAGACAAACGTCTTATCTTCCTACAATTCAAAGTTTGGAAAGTGAGACATTTTTACGCATATTTTTTATCAGTCTTTTAAATTACTATTATTAGTGTATCTAACCAAAGTTTTTATTACGAAAAAATTACTAAATATGTAACCAAAATAGAAGTTTTGCAAATTTTTTTAAAAAAGGAAAAGAAGCGTTTTTTTTATTGCCCAACTTTCTTAGGTAGTTTAAAAAAAACAACATTTTCAACGGAAACATTTTAAAGTTGTAATAAAATCTGAAATGTGGGACACTGTGACTATGTAGGTGTGGCAACACATTCATGACATTGAATTATTACTAATAAAATTCTTAAAGGCAAAAGCATTGAACTGTCATGTGATTGCTCTGTAGGACATCTCCATCCAGCTTAAAATAGTGTGCAGATTTGGTGACCCAGTTATTTTGTATGTCTACTTTGAGCCGCACTAACATTTTCATTGCCTGTTTAAACCAATATAATATTTATTTGTGTTTGTATTTTTACACACCTTTCAAGACTAGGTGATGTCTATACTCGAGGGTTTTACATAAAATTGAGCTCAGATATTACCTGGGATAAAATATATATATTGTTATAGTACCTGAAAAATAATAATCAGGTCGACTGCTTGATTCAACTTACATGATCTTGATTGTACTCAATGTTGAAATGCAGGTGCACCCACAGGTAGATTTTGTGCGTGTGAGGTAAGAACCCACCTTCTTCCAGGTGGCCAATGAACCCTCGGATCGGAATATCATCTGGCAACAATAGGTAAGAATTGTATAACTTTTAAAAAATAACATAATATACTGATCTACAAGAGCGGCAAAGGACAACTAACAATAAAAATTGTAGGATTGTAGGTAAATCTTAATGAAAACAAAATAAAAGCAATCAACAAAGAATAAAGCAATATCTTTTATCAGCTAATAACATTCTTTGTAAAAAGGCATGCGGAGTGGAACGAAATTGCCAGAACATACCCAACACAAATTCAAAGTAGTAAAGATCCTCAATTGCACTGCGTAAAAGCTCCAGATCATTTTCACTGTATTTTACTTTGCATAGGGCAGCCTTAGTAGCTATATCCACTGTGGACAAAGTAAACAATTTTTAATAAATACAAGATGTAGTAAACTTTGCAGTTGTATGAATAAATATGTGATCTAATTAAAGATAATGGTTGCCATGCTCAGCTAGGTTTTAAAAAGGCAAAAATGAAAATTTCAAAGGATTTCACTAATTTCTAAATAAAATCCTTGAAAACATTTTCTGAGAAAGCTTCATTTACAAACAGACCCAATACAATTCAATTTTAAGTCCAAACTAATTTTTTTAAAAGGTGATAAACTTTCTAACATTGCTCTTATAAAATTACAGATGGTTTATAAATACTTGCTTTAAATTTTTGTTTTGTAGCATTCATTTGAAAACTAGTATGGCATTCGGTATTCAGACTTTTTAGGATTTGAATGGGACATAAATTATTTTTGTAGGACTCCAAAAAAATGTATTATTGTCTACTTATGTGAAATCTATAACAGAAAATGTGTCTAGTTCAATACAAGAATACAAGTAGCCTAGTGGGCTGTCTAAACCAAGTACTCAATTTATGTAGGTATTAGAGATTGGAGATGTTAATAGTTATTGTTCATTGATGCTGAAAAACAGAACATCTGTAATCAAGACAAAATTTCACATGTTTTTTATCAATAAAAGGAATCTATTCTTATTTTTCTTAAACTGTTTATTGTTTGTGGAAATCCAATTATTGTTTTCTGTCCTACATAATCAAAGAAAAATTTCCCCTCATCACATGCTGAGAAAGCCAAATTGACATTGTGTACACTATATCAAAAAGCAATGCTCAGGATTCATGTGAAAAATCTTATTTTTGTAGTAAATATAGGAAGTCCAAAAATGTATACAAAAAAATTTGAGTGGATATTTTTAAGGACACACAAAATATTATTAGCAAAAAACATGATGAACTTGACTTAAGAACTTGAAATTTTAAAGTCAATATTTTTCACACTTCTTTGCTAAATTTTGAAAAACCCAGACCATGGTCAGTTTTCCCAAATTTTCCCAAAGTCCAAAAACCAAGTCCAAACCTATTTGAACCCTGCTAACTATTTCAGAGAAACCCTTGTTTGAGAAAAGCGGTCGCAGAGTATGCACACACACACACAGAGTTTTCACCACTACTCATTCTAAGCCAAACAAAACTTACTTCTGTACTGAATATCATAAAGAGACAAGGCCATCCTGTCCCCGTCCAACACCTCTCCTAGCGTCAAGCTTTTATGCTCAATCTGAATATAAAGAGAATGGACGTGTTACACTTTTTTTTTGTGTGTGTTGTTGTATCAATAAAAAAAAAAGATGCACAGTAATCTAAATTTTTAGACACACAACACCTTAGTGGATTCAACATACCTTGTCTGGTCTGCAAACTGGCAGCTGGTAATAATGATAAGTTTCATGGGGGTTAAAGTATGGGCCTACTTTATTCACATATACAAGAACCTAAGTATAGAGAAGAAGAAACAACAGTCAAATATATGTATAAAGGCCTAAACAAAAAACTACAGCATAACAAGGCAGGTGCCATTGTTTTACATCTGTCAAAACTAACTAGTCTAATTTCAACAACAGAGTCAGATAGTCTTAGTTACTTCTTTTAATGCAAAATATTGCCATTTCATTATGAATTACAGAGAATATAAATGTTTACAATGAACATTTAGTCAAATTTTCTCCTTATTGTCCAATAAATTATTATTTGAGGAATGAAATTATAACTGCAGTACAATAGTGCCCCATCTAACCTCTTCCACTTCCAGCCCACTACTTTTACAAAACAAGGATTTTTCACATAGAAAAAAAATGTTCTTTCTTTTTTTTTTGAGACGTTAATAACTCAGTTAACATATTTTAAGCATTTGCACTAAAATTATTATACGTTGAAAATTTGTTTTTAGCACTAATTTATAAATGGTCATTTTACCCCACGGAATGGTAGGCACTGCAGAAAGCAAACTAAGATATTTAGCATTAGATGTTAAATGAAAGCTCATTCATTATAAGTTGACTTCACTATAGTTTTATTCCTAGTGTACATTTTACATTTATATTTATGAAATAGCTTTAAAAATAATTTTTTAAGTAATTTCAGGAAACAATTTTAGTCTTAAAATTTCATAGACTAGATACAATTTAGGTTTATGGCATTCAACTAAAAAAAAAAAAAGACTGAAATCTCAAAAATGACCTAGATACCATTATTTATATTATATAAACTTTGCATCTCGTGAAAATTTCTGTACCAGTTTGTGGGCTAGTATCACAATTGTGATAAAAAGCTTTGGCTTTCCATGTATATGTTTTTGAGCTGGCTGCATCATTGTTTTGATTAGGCCTAGCCTTCTTTAGTGTTTATTTGTGAACGTAATTCTTTAGAGTTGTTACAAATTTTATTGGATACAATATTTGTACTGCTAACAAAAAATGTAAAGCTTTGAAATATTTAATTAATCTTATATATAATTTAAATGTTTCAGCTATTGCCAATTTGATAAAAATAATATTTATAGCCTTAAAATAATACAGGATTAAATTGGGCACGAGCTCAGGTTTTTCCCAGTTTGCACTCCTGTTCAACCAATTCCATGCCCAAATGCCACTTGGAAGAAAGAGTAGGCCTACTTACTTACTTATAGACCCTATGCATTTGTTCTCGCATAAGTGGCGGCATAATATTTAACAAAAGTGTTTTTGTCCTTCCTTATGTTTATCTGAGCATTGCAATAGATTGTTTTATTATTGGGTTGTATTTCTAAATTAGAGTTTAATGCCTTTTATGGCCTTATAAGTATAAAAGTATAATTATAATGTATTATTCCGACTTTATATTATTCTTTTCCCTTCTGTCCTCTAGTGTTTCTAGTGATTTGACTATGGATTGGTGTTACTCTTGTTAGTTGTGAACATTCACTAGTAATTAGTAATGTCAGTAATTCAGTAGCCGGTATGCCTAGATCCTAGGCCTAATCTTAACATATTAGTAATTCTAATTAATAAACCTTGCAGCTCTTTTCTGTTTTTGTTGTAGACTAGATCTAGATATCTAGATCTAATTATTTAGTTTTCTTTAGTCAGTGACTTTAGTTGATGGGTCCCATAGACATGAAGCATATTCTACTAGAATTCTAGAATAGACCTAACTAATGTGAGACAGCATTTTAGTTTTATATTCTTATAAAATTACAGATGATTTGTAAAAGTTCCTTTTTATAGACCTAGTCTAGTCTAGATCTAGCCGAGCCTATTAAATTTTTTTAGCCTACTTTTTATTTTTATGAATCCTAATGTTTTGTTAGATTTTGAATTACTTCATCAAAATGTCCTGTTTATGCATGGAAACTAACCAATTTTTTTAAACAGAATACTTTTATGTTATTTTAATACCTTTTCCCCTTCCTTGTAAGTAGTTGCCTTTGCAAATGCAAAAGCTAATGCAAGTGCCAACGCAATCGTATAAACCGTCGCCATTTTGGAAACAACACTAGTAATCTCATCTTTGCCGAGATAATGCGGGAATAAAACATCATAATATTTATAAGAGAAAATGTTCATAATATCATGATACTAGGCTTAATAATAAAATGAATAAGGCCAACTCGTAAAAAATAATAAATGAGAAGCCTTTGAAGAAGTATATGCAACGTTAAAATATTGCAGACCATCGCCACAGTGTTTTTTTTTTTTTGTTTCGAGTTTCGTGATGAATTAAACTATAATTATTATAACTAAGCTTAGGCGCTTAGGCCTATATTATATAGAGTATAGGCCTAACTATACTAGGAAAGCTGCCTAAAATTACTAATATAGGCCTATGCGTAATACAAATACGATATATAGGGCTACTTGAGAATATAGAGAATAAACTAGTAGCCTGCTATTAATTAGTAGGCCTATATATTCTATAACTGTTAGGGCCTATAGATCTATACTATAGACTAAAGACCCTATATAGGCCTACTTTTAACATTTATAAAATAAAAATTATATATGACATGCAGTATAATTATAGTAATAGGATAAGCATATTATGCGCTATGTCTACATAATTTAGGCTATGTCTATGTTTTTTACTCAGTATAAATAGATAGGCCTACATATTAAAAGGCAATCATTTAAAAAATCATTAGGCCTATGGCCTATCTATAGCCTAAGCTTACTGACAATACAATAATAATAATTTATAATATGTTTTTTTTTTCTTTTTTGCTACACGTAAAATATATTATAGGCCTAGTCAGTTTATTGCGTTCAATGTTTTTGTTAGAACGTGTTTTGAAACTACATTATCTTATGAGTTGTTTTTTTCCACAAACGCACGTTTCCTCCTCTCTCTTTCAGTAATTTTTGCATCCCCACGAGACCATCGTAATCGCTACGCTGCTTCCACAATGGATTCGCCCTATTTTAACAGACACTGACAGATCAAACGAAAACAAAATGAACTCGTCTGAGGTTAGGGCAAAGGCTGAATGCTAATCTCCTTGCACTTTTTTGCATGGATCAGTGGGTATATATTTCTCCGCTTTTAGTTGAACAATATTCTGACTTTAGGACAAGAACATTTGTTATTTAGTTATCTCTTAATCGAGAGTTGTTTTAAAATAAATGTTATATACTACATTTGATAATTGCATATTCGTCGCGAAGTATTATACTAGCGCGCAAGGATTCACTTTATTTACATGAACTGTGCGGCTCAGCTAATCCTCTTAGGATTGGCTTTATCTTAGGAAGGTTAGGATAGGCGGTGGACGACAGTACCGTTAGCGGGTAGCACAATGGAAATAGGCCACAATGGAAGGATTCGACGCTCTTTATGAGCAAAACGTAACGTATAATATGTTTTATGTGCATTATATTCTTATTTATTGAGAAATGTAAAACTCGGGATAATCCATTGTTTCATAAATCGTAAAGTGTGTTGCAAGGATTTGATTCATCTCTCGAGGGGCCGACTGCTGGCGAGTGATAACTTGGAATTTTCACACACATCTGTGTGTGCACAGCACGATTCAACCAACACTCACGATTTCAAGACGCCTTTTGAAGAAAGAAAAGAATCAAAACGGATAGGCTTACATAAAAAAATGGAAATGGAAACATATTCTAAAAACACATGGACTTCAAATGGTGGTATTAGACATGATACATTCGCCGGCCCGTCAACATACAAATGTCACTCAGACGATCGTGAGGAAATATTGGATATTGATGCCGTGAGTAGATTTTATTTTGTTATCTTGTTGTTGTATTTCTAAAATCAATCTTACCGATCATTTTCTTTTTAAAAAGTATTCTATATCACAATTGATAAGGTTCAGTCGGATAGCCATACATGTTTATTTATATTTTTGTACCTAAAATGAAATGGACATTAGGCCTACCTATGTCTACATATTAATATTATTATATAAAATAAATAAAATTCTTAAATTAGTGATCGAATTATGTTGTGTGGTCCGAAATTATAGAATTAATTATAAGCCAAATACTTAAAGGCCTAGAATTTAGAATGAAAACTTATATTTATAGAATTTATAGGCTATAATTTAGGCCTATAGTAATAGCTCAGTATCGTACCTAGATTAAAAGGCATAGGTTTACTACACCATATTATTACTAGGGCTATATAGCGTACTATATATTATATAGTAGGTAAGTGGACCTATATATAGGCTACTATAGACTGTATTTTAATTATTACATTTCATTAATTCGATAATCAAGGTTTAGTAGTAGTTTAGTAGTTTAGTAGACCTTATTAGGGCCTAGGCTACTATTTGTCGTATTAGTAGGCCTATATATTTTCTCTTAAACTCGATAAAGATGGGATGAACGGATGAATGATAATGATAGCTTAACAAACATATTTTAGACATCATAGATTTTTTTCCATGTATTAAAAAAACAATAACAGTCAAATAATAAATAATTGACAGAATTTATACAACATGGCAAAAGTTAGTAGGCCTAAGGCAAAAGATGCCGAATACCGTGCTAGCCACACGATTGCTTCACAGCTCGTGAAACTATTAAACTCGCGTGTGGAAATTCATTTTGTTAGAAAATAATTTTATTTTACAAACGCCTGATTTCACTATCAAATACTATCAATACAGAGCCACATTTGCATTTAAATTTCGACTATAAACTGGTCTAGTTAACAAAAAAAAAAGGCCTTTTGTAGTAAACATAATTCAAATTGAATTATTAGACCTAATTCCCCCCAAAAGTAAATAGGGCCTACATTAAATAGGACAAGCAGTCTTGTCATATAGTTGTAGCTGGTTCTGAACAATAATGTGTGTGTGTTAATTAGTGTAGGTTTTTGTGTGTGTATATGAATATGGGACGGGATTACGGGATGCAATAAAAGTTTTAAAAAAAATACTGTCAAGCGAAAAATTTAAATTTGTTAAATGATAACGATTTTATGTCAACGAAATTCGGGACCCCTTCCTCCTCCTCCTCCCCCCCCCCTCCACTTTGCTCCATCATAGGCGACCCTGTTTGTGCGAGTCGTCTGTCTGACCCGTATTACTTTTTCACAACAACAAGGCTCACATTTGAAGACCTAATAAAAAAAGTGTACTCCTGCAGTCTAGCACGCGTAGACCTTATAAGCGCGTTGTTTTACACAGGTTGGGGAACGGGGGTCAGTCTGGTAACAAGTGCGGGGATGTATGTCAGCATATTATCATGAATATAAGAAATATAAATATGTAGGATATAAAGAGAAATGAGGTGCGGGGTGGGGGGGGGGGTGAAATAGGAGGGGATTGACAGATTGATAAATAGGATTGTTTAGTACATCATTTCCAAAACTGTTTGTTTGGTTATTTTTTTAAAATTTTATAAGAAATGACCATTATTATTATATTATTATTACTTCTTGACCCACTAATATTTTTTTAACGCCTATAATTTCTTTTGACTAGCCTGTAATTAACATATTGGCTACCAGATGGGAATTCCGCACAATTTTCTTTCCTTTTTTTTTTAGTAGGCCTACTATAGTGACGTATATGCCTTGTGGCTAAAATCGGTTTCAACCATCACCAAATGTACACTTAGGGCACACAATATTATTCTGTTGCAGGGTTTATCGTAAGCACACCACGATAATACAACCTCGATTTTAAGGGGGGGGGGGCCTTTTCGTCTCCTTTTTGTGTGTGTGTGTGTGCCACAGTTATTTTTCTATCATGGCCCGGCACCGGGTCGATGCCCGGCATTTAGGGAGATTTTGGTCTATTAGTTAGATTAGAGAAAGAGGTACTGTTTTTACTGCTATCCAATCATAATTTCAGCACGATACTCACGGGGGACGCAGCATACTATAATGGCCCAATATTGGCCGAACATTTGTCCAAGATTTGAATATTGGACACAAATATAGTGTGCTGTGGGCCGTGTGGGCTCTGTGTGGGCCGTGTGGGCTCTGTGTGGGCCGTGTGGGCTCTGTGTGGGCCGTGTGGGCTCTGTGTGGGCCGTGTGGGCTCTGTGTGGGCCGTGTGGGCTCTGTGTGGGCCGTGTGGGCTCTGTGTGGGCCGTGTGGGCTCTGTGTGGGCCGTGTGGGCTCTGTGTGGGCCGTGTGGGCTCTGTGTGGGCCGTGTGGGCTCCGTGTGGGCCGTGTGGGCTCCGTGTGGGCCGTGTGGGCTCCGTGTGGGCCGTGTGGGCTCCGTGTGGGCCGTGTGGGCTCCGTGTGGGCCGTGTGGGCTCCGTGTGGGCTCTGTGTGGGCCGTGTGGGCTCTGCTTCACTAAACGTGTGACACACTCGGCTCAAGAGTGATACCTTTTTTAAACAAAATATTTATTTACATTTAAACATTGCCTTTACAAGCTTATGTGGGCGCCCCAGGGCAAAAAAATTCAGCGCCGCCCCCTTGCATACTGTAATTGCTTGTTTAGTGCTACATTTGCTATGTTTATACTACATTTGCCGCCGCCCCTGGAAGTGCCGCCCCCGGGCATATGCCCCAATCTGCCCCCCCCCCCACCTATGTGAGGTCACTGCGTAAATCATGTGTGTGTGTGTTTGTTGATGTTGTTATTTAAGCACGCTCGCTTTAGAAAAGTGGACCCAAACCGCTTCCCTTATTTAAAACAAAAATCAAACTCAAGCACACAACACATACAACACACACACACAACACACACACGGGTTATAAAACTTGAGTCAGGTTACACGTGCACTGTGGTGAACTGCCCGTTAGTACAATATTACACGCACGAACTCAAATTGGTCTACCAATCATTGCGTTAAGAAAAAAGATGGGTGAATACTACAGCCATACGCCACACCCGTTCATTGTCAATGGCGGGAGGGGACCGGTGGTGACGTTACTGGGTTGTTGTTGTTGTTTTTTTTGGGGGGAGGGGACGTTACTGGTCGGGGACTCGATGCAAGGGCTGATATATAATGTGCTGTGTTTTATTTCAAATGACCCCATCTGTTGTTTGAGCTCTAGTTTCACTAACTTTTTATCAGCCAGACCTGGTTAATATTGAGACGAATGTATTTTTTTTTTTAATTATTAAGTGACACCGTTGTGTGTCGGGGACGTGAGGCGCACTGTCCAAGCCAATAAGTAAATGGTTGGAATGCATCTACGGCCTACGGTACTTACAAAATATTATCAGGGTTTGTTTCCCTCTACGGCCTACGGTCAAAATATCAGGGTTTGTTTCCCTCTACGGCCTACGGTCAAAATATCAGGGTTTGTTTCCCTCTACGGCCTACGGTCAAAATATCAGGGTTTGTTTCCCTCTACGGCCTACGGTCAAAATATCAGGGTTTGTTTCCCTCTACGGCCTACGGTCAAAATATCAGGGTTTGTTTCCCTCTACGGCCTACGGTCAAAATATCAGGGTTTGTTTCCCTCTACGGCCTACGGTCAAAATATCAGGGTTTGTTTCCCTCTACGGCCTACGGTCAAAATATCAGGGTTTGTTTCCCTCTACGGCCTACGGTCAAAATATCAGGGTTTGTTTCCCTCTACGGCCTACGGTCAAAATATCAGGGTTTGTTTCCCTCTACGGCCTACGGTCAAAATATCAGGGTTTGTTTCCCTCTACGGCCTACGGTCAAGATATCAGGGTTTGTTTCCCTCTACGGCCTACGGTCAAAATATCAGGGTTTGTTTCCCTCTACGGCCTACGGTCAAAATATCAGGGTTTGTTTCCCTCTACGGCCTACGGTCAAAATATCAGGGTTTGTTTCCCTCTACGGCCTACGGTCAAAATATCAGGGTTTGTTTCCCTCTACGGCCTACGGTCAAAATATCAGGGTTTGTTTCCCTCTACGGCCTACGGTCAAAATATCAGGGTTTGTTTCCCTCTACGGCCTACGGTCAAAATATCAGGGTTTGTTTCCCTCTACGGCCTACGGTCAAAATATCAGGGTTTGTTTCCCTCTACGGCCTACGGTCAAAATATCAGGGTTTGTTTCCCTCTACGGCCTACGGTCAAAATATCAGGGTTTGTTTCCCTCTACGGCCTACGGACAAAATATCAGGGTTTGTTTCCCTCTACGGCCTACGGACAAAATATCAGGGTTTGTTTCCCTCTACGGCCTACGGTCAAAATATCAGGGTTTGTTTCCCTCTACGGCCTACGGTCAAAATATCAGGGTTTGTTTCCCTCTACGGCCTACGGTCAAAATATCAGGGTTTGTTTCCCTCTACGGCCTACGGTCAAAATATCAGGGTTTGTTTCCCTCTACGGCCTACGGTCAAAATATCAGGGTTTTTTTCCCTCTACGGCCTACGGTCAAAATATCAGGGTTTGTTTCCCTCTACGGCCTACGGTCAAAATATCAGGGTTTGTTTCCCTCTACGGCCTACGGTCAAAATATCAGGGTTTGTTTCCCTCTACGGCCTACGGTCAAAATATCAGGGTTTGTTTCCCTCTACGGCCTACGGTCAAAATATCAGGGTTTGTTTCCCTCTACGGCCTACGGTCAAAATATCAGGGTTTGTTTCCCTCTACGGCCTACGGTCAAAATATCAGGGTTTGTTTCCCTCTACGGCCTACGGTCAAAATATCAGGGTTTGTTTCCCTCTACGGCCTACGGTCAAAATATCAGGGTTTGTTTCCCTCTACGGCCTACGGTCAAAATATCAGGGTTTGTTTCCCTCTACGGCCTACGGTCAAAATATCAGGGTTTGTTTCCCTCTACGGCCTACGGTCAAAATATCAGGGTTTGTTTCCCTCTACGGCCTACGGTCAAAATATCAGGGTTTGTTTCCCTCTACGGCCTACGGTCAAAATATCAGGGTTTGTTTCCCTCTACGGCCTACGGTCAAAATATCAGGGTTTGTTTCCCTCTACGGCCTACGGTCAAAATATCAGGGTTTGTTTCCCTCTACGGCCTACGGTCAAAATATCAGGGTTTGTTTCCCTCTACGGCCTACGGTCAAAATATCAGGGTTTGTTTCCCTCTACGGCCTACGGTCAAAATATCAGGGTTTGTTTCCCTCTACGGCCTACGGTCAAAATATCAGGGTTTGTTTCCCTCTACGACCTACGGTCAAAATATCAGGGTTTGTTTCCCTCTACGGCCTACGGTCAAAATATCAGGGTTTGTTTCCCTCTACGGCCTACGGTCAAAATATCAGGGTTTGTTTCCCTCTACGGCCTACGGTCAAAATATCAGGGTTTGTTTCCCTCTACGGCCTACGGACAAAATATCAGGGTTTGTTTCCCTCTACGGCCTACGGACAAAATATCAGGGTTTGTTTCCCTCTACGGCCTACGGACAAAATATCAGGGTTTGTTTCCCTCTAGGGCCTACGGACAAAATATCAGGGTTTGTTTCCCTCTACGGCCTACGGTCAAAATATCAGGGTTTGTTTCCCTCTACGGCCTACGGTCAAAATATCAGGGTTTGTTTCCCTCTACGGCCTACGGTCAAAATATCAGGGTTTGTTTCCCTCTACGGCCTACGGTCAAAATATCAGGGTTTGTTTCCCTCTACGGCCTACGGTCAAAATATCAGGGTTTGTTTCCCTCTTAAGGACTTTTCCATGGTCTAACACTTTTTGTTGAAATATTAGTTTTGGCTGGCACCGCCCCTATAGCAGCACACGACATTGGCCCAATATTCTGTCAATATTTCAATGGTGGGCTAATATGGTGACCTGTTAGGGTGTAGTTGGTGGTGGGAGAGACAACAAATTATAGTCCACTTGCGTTTGGCTGGCCACACAAGTCTTTTAGTTAGCTGTGAGTTGACATTAAATTAATGCAAAAATACAGAGACCTGGGAGTGTGTGTGTGTGGTAGGGGGGGGGGGGGGCTAGTCAACCTAACGTGTGTAATTAACTGTTTGTATATAGATGTTAATATTGTAACGCATACTAAGACAAATTATTGTGATATGCCCTATTCAAGTTTTACTAGCTATTTTTTAGGTCGTAGATTCGTATGTTTTCATGAGCACTGCAAAAAAATAGATTCGCATTCATTATACGCTAGAAAAACGTTTCGAATTTCTATGTGCTCATCTGTCTCATTTCATTTCTATGGTCTTCTTTTTCGCGGGAATTTCTAGCATTTTCTCTGACTCGTCCTGGGCTAAGAAAAAAGATTTAGCCTTCGACTGCGTGAAACATGTATACACGTAAGAAGATGATAGAAGTCACGAGCAAGATGAAGTAAAGCCATCAAGGCACAAAGCACGTACATCGGCCCACAAAACAACAACTAGATCTATGCTACAACTATACACCACCAAATTATAGTCCCGGTCCATCCGCCTCTTTACCGACCCCAGCTGCCAAGACTTGACTACTTTGCTAATCTCCACACTAAAGATTAGCGGGGCCCTACTTTAGTCCCCATTTACAAGTTTGACAATGTGTATTATAATCTCCAAATCTTTTTTTTTGTTTTGTTTTTGCAGTTTGTGAGTTTTTATCTTTCAACTGCTTAGTTGTTATTGTTTTTTTTCCTCGTAAAATGTTTCTACAGCCCTGGTGTCGTTCATTATCTTAAAATCGCCATGGGCGTTAAGGCCTACCAATTTGTTTTTGTTTTTTTTAACCACGTGCCAAAATATATAATGTACATTAAATAAATTACAATATTGAAGTTTAATCCATCGATTTTGTTTTTTTTGCCCGTTTGTTGAAATACGATTTTCAAATGAATATCGCTGTTTTGTCTTTCGTACCGAAATTAATTATTGCCGATCGAAGAATATCCTACCACCACCAACCCCGCCGTGAAGTTACATGCCGGGAAAGCCAAAACGGACTGAAATTATTAATTTAAAATTTAAAGTCTTATGAGGTTTGGCAAGGCATTTAATGACATTATTCTTTAAAAAAAAATCATTCAGAACCAATAACATTGTTGGCTATTTGACGTAAAAAAAAAATTGCCTTCTAACAACAAGAAACAAAATGTAAAACAACTAAAAAAAAAACAACCAAAATTCCGATTTTAAAATTGCTTATTGCTTTCGAAACCGACATTCGAAGTTCCGAGTAAAATTCGTGTTAGCAATGCTGGGTTCGAGGTGTGGGTAAATCTTTGGTCAGATTAGCAATATGTAGTATTCCATGATAAATTATTTTGTTTATATATATAATTGAATCCAAGTTTTAACCACAACCATCAAGTATAAGCTGAGATAGACTCTATTTTATATGAACATTGTGTGGAGATTCAGATTTGTTATATTTGTTATAAGTTATCACAAATCTTAGTGGTTCACGAAAAATAAGTATATATACATAGAACTGGGTTACCAGAAAACATACGTTTGGTAAACGCTGGACTAGACCATTATATCAGCAATAGAATGATGGCAGTTTGTCCAGCTTACCGGTATGTACGATGTACACGTGCCCTAGCTGTAATACGATATAAAAGAAAAAAACTATCATTGATAGCAGCTAACGTCGAAATGATCCCAAGCAGGCGCCCCTTACCACCCGACCCCTTTACAAAGATCCCATTAGATACGCCTTTGTAAAAAGTCTTCTGTCACGAGGAGTCAGAACAAAAAAAAACACCGTTCATCTCTGTGTGTTTGTGTGTGTGTTAGGCCTAATCGCCCCCGAAACATCTTGATTTACGTGTTATCTTAATTCAAATTCAATGTTTCTCAACTTTTACCGAATGATGACCTCACAATATGTGTGTGTGTGTGTGTATATATAATATAAAGCTGGGTTATGTAGTCTAGCGGCCCACCATGTGGATTTCTGTGGCCCGCCTGTAAGCTTACAAAAAAATGTAGGCCTACTATTTGTGAAATTCAGACAGCTAGTAGGCTTACTGATACACATCGTATTGTTAATTTTATATACGCAACAGATTTATTAAAATAAAATCCGATTTAAGCAAGTAAATACAGCTGTAGTTAGTAAACCATTATTTCATTATTGGCAGTAATAAAATAAAAAAAAAATTAGATTCAGAATTGTAAATTGGCATATTATTAGTATAATTAGTGATAAGTAGCAAAATGAGTTAAGATGTATGAAGTGTTTTTTTTTTGGTTTTACTAGGGATGGGGGAGGTGGGGGTGCGGCCCTGGACTAAGTGATAAAATGACACATGCCTTCATACGAGTTTGAGACCCTCGGTCTAGGCTTTTGATGAGGCTCGGCTATTTGAAAATTATATTTAGTCGATAGTTTACGAGTTATGTTTTTTTTTTAAAGTTATTCCCTCGTTGTTGATGAAAACTCACTCCCCGACCTCCTCGACAAAGGCCGTAATCAATTATCAGTGTGTGTCTCGTGCGCCACCGAAGGTTCTGGGTTCGAATCCTGATGCAGGCCAGGATTTTTTTTTTCCCCCGGGGACCCGATGGTGTCCCTGAGTCTACCCAGCTCTGATGAGTACCTGACATTAGATGGGGTAAATTAAAGGCGTTTAAGGTGGCTGGGCATTGTGCTTGCCACATATCCCCTAGTATGCCGTGGCCATAGAAACTGTTTCACCGGCCCTATCATCAATTTGGTCCGAAGGGTACTTTTACTTCAATTCGTGCGCACGGGTTGAGAATCCAGTCCAGCCGATCTTAATGATTGACAATAAAAAAAAGGTGTGTACGCGCTAATAAGGTCAAGCACAAAGCAGTCATACACAACTGAGGTCTGCGCATTGAAAGAGATCTAAGCAAGTGTGAGTTTTGGGTTTGAAGCCTTTTTGGACACGCCACAACCTTAAAATAACCGCATTGTTATGGTTCGAAATGAATTTGAAATAATAGAAAGAAACAACTAAAGAAAAACAAAACTACGTTTGTTTTAACCCTTCCCGTACCGACCTACTTCTATCTATGCTGCCTTCAGTTCTGCTATATACGCGCCCGGGACTGTCGGGGTTAATAATGTTGATAATGAAAACAACTAAGTCTCGTGAACGGCGGTATAGTATAGATAGCACAATTTATTGCGTTCATAACAAACGTTCTCACATATAAGTAAAGTAAAGTATCCCGTCGGACTGAATGGATCCATAGGGCCGGTGAAGCAGCGTTCATCAGTTTCTGTGGCCACGGCATACTAGGTGATTGTGTGGACAGCACTATGCACAGCCGCCTTTACTCCAACTAAGGTCAGGTACCCATCAGAGCCGAGTAGACTCAGGGACACCCTCCAGACCCGGGAAAAAAAAAATCTTAGCCTGCACCAGTATTCGAACCCATGATCTTCGGTACGCCCCCCCCCCCCCCCGAACGCGCTGCCGCACGGCCACCATACCCATTACTTACACATACATGTAATCAAAGACATAAGAGTTGGTTGGTTCGTCTCTTGAAATAATACTACAGCCAGTAGCCATAAATGTCAAATGATATTTTTTGAATTCAAGGTAACCGATCTAATTGATTCTAGTAATTTATACTACGCCAAGCATTATTATATAATACTTATAATTAGTACAATAATTATACTGACGTTTATAAAGAGAACATTAAAAAATTACATTCTGAAAAGAGCTATTAGTTGTTCATATTTCACAAGAAACAATTTAAATCACCAAATATAGAAACACTTCGGAAAAGAAGGTTTAAAAAAAAAAAAAGCTAAGATGTGAAAATGCATAAAGCAGTTGAATTCTAACCGAGAAAAACAACAAAGCGATAATCTAATCAAATGTTCAGAAAGACACCTATAGATAAAAAAAAAAACATCCCACTTTTCTTATCCCACAGGCAAAGACTAATTCATGTAAGTACTCTTTCTTCTCGAGTGGTATTCGGGGGCATGGTCTAGCCACTGGGGGGGGGGGGGGGGTTAGGTGGGTGGGGGGGGGGGGAGGAACAACTTAACATCATTTAAAAACACTTATCTAGATGCGAGACTAGACTCCCAAGAAAAAAAAAAAACACGGATAAGGGCAGGGAGCAATAATCTTCACCCCTTAGATGGGGAGCGTCTGTAGCATAAACGATAAGGAATACATACATAGACATTGCTCAGTGCGGCTGGCATTGTAAGTACTCACTCACGTTTTAAAAGTTCATGTTTTACAATTAATTTAACTTGTTGGATTACCGTTTGAAATATAAGCCAATAACAGTCTGTTGCAATGCTCATATAAAAAACACTTTCCTGATTCTTAAGCGAGAACAAATGCATATAAATATAAATACTATTTCTTTCCGAGTGTCGTTCGGACATGGTATGGGTTACCTGAACAAACCAGGAAAGCCAGTAACATCATTTAAAACATTAATAAAGATGCAAGACTAGGACTCGGACCACGGATGAGCGTAGGACACAATATTCTTCTAAATAGAAGGAGCGTCTGTAATATATAAAAGAAGAGTGAGAGAAGAAAAAAGGTTCTAAAATTTGTCGGAGTAATGGAGGAAGCATAACTGTGCCTTTTTTTAAATTTTAAATTTAAAATCTAAATTCTAACTATGATACCTCGATTCTAACTATCAATATTTTTTTATTTTTTTTTTATTTTAAGGTTGACGGGCTTAAACAATACAAATTGTTAATGGTATTTCCTTAGAAGTACCCCGTTAGTTATCTAAATGTAAAATGCACACACACATACAGTTTCGCTGACTCTGATGAACAGTTGCCATATTATTATATTAGGTATGTTGTTCTAATACATCACCCTCATGAACATTTGACCCAAGATCTAAGTTTATATTAAAGGTCTGGATACAATTTCGCGCGGATTTTCATGCGGAGAGGCCTTGTGGTGTCAAACCCGAAGCACGCGGGACCGAATCCGGCCTTTTCTGTGCAATTATATCCAGTCCCGCAAGTCCAACCATAACACAGAACCTTATTCAAACATAAACAAATTTGTTACTATGTAAAGATGCTAAACATGACAAATTAATTAGCGAAATATTGCTTTGATTTGAAATTATTCTAACTTGTCTATTTTAACTCCAATTATTGTTTTCAAAATTATATTTCTCACAACTCAGTTAAAAAGGGCTGTTTTTCCACCTCTCAATAAAAAGGCCTTTTATCAACTACTCAATTAAAAAGCTGCTTTTCCACCAGTAAATTAAAAACGCTGTTTTTTTCACTACTCAATTAAAAGGTTGTTTTTCTACTACTCAACTAAAAGGTTGTCTTTCCACTACTCTATTAAAAGGTTGTCTTTCCACTACTTAATTAAGAGGTTGTTTTTAGTCACTACTCAATTAAAATGA
Source organism: Anisus vortex (assembly GCA_949126835.1). Classification (NCBI taxonomy): domain Eukaryota; kingdom Metazoa; phylum Mollusca; class Gastropoda; family Planorbidae; genus Anisus; species Anisus vortex. The sequence goes on from OX421505.1 coordinate 13,424,758, forward strand.
TGTTTTTCCCCTAAATTGAAATGATGTTTTCCACTAATCAATTAAAAACGCTTTTTTTACTGCTCAATTAAAATGTTGTTTTTCCATTACTCAATTCAGAGGCCATTTTCCCACTACTGAATAAAAAAGCCTTTTATCAACTTACTCGACGACAAAGGCTGTTTTTTCACTACTCATTTAAAAGGCTGTTTTTCCACTACTCAATTAAAAGGCTGTTTTTTTATTACTCAATTTAAAAGGTGTTTTCCAACACTCAATTTAAAATGCTGTTTTTCCAACAGTTAATTAAAAACGCGTTTTTTTCACTACTCAATTAAAAGGCTGTTTTTCCACTACTCAATTTAAAATGTGTTTTTTCCAACACTCAAATTCAAAATGTGTTTTTCCAACACTCAATTCAAAATGTGTTTTTTCCAACACTCAATTTAAAATATGTTTTTCCAACACTCAATTCAAAATGTGTTTTTCCAACACTCAATTCACAATGTGTTTTTCCAACACTCAATTTAAAAGGCTTTTTTCCAACACTCAATTTAAAATGTGTTTTTCCAACACTCAATTTAAAATGTGTTTTTCCAACACTCAATTTAAAATGTGTTTTTTCAACACTCAATTTAAAATGTGTTTTTCCAACACTCAATTTAAAATGTGTTTTTTCCAACACTCAAATTCAAAATGTGTTTTTCCAACACTCAATTCAAGATGTGTTTTTTCCAACACTCAATTTAAAATGTGTTTTTCCAACACTCAATTTAAAATGTGTTTTCCCAACACTCAATTCAAAATGTGTTTTTCCAACACTCAATTTAAAAGGCTTTTTTCCAACACTCAATTTAAAATGTGTTTTTCCAACACTCAATTTAAAATGTGTTTTTCCAACACTCAATTTAAAATGTGTTTTTCCAACACTCAATTTAAAATGTGTTTTTCCAACACTCAATTTAAAATGTGTTTTTCCAACACTCAATTCAAAATGTGTTTTTCCAACACGCAATTCAAAATGTGTTTTTCCAACACTCAATTTA